>CALYLW010000078.1:132356-732356 GCA_944989445.1 Ampullaceana balthica
TTAACATGTCTTTCGCACTTTATTTCTTGCGATAATTAGGCCCTAGGGCCCATAATGTCGTTTTTTGCTTATATGAGGTATATAAAAATAAGTTTATGCGTTAGCTACGAGTAAACGATGATCTTAACAAAAATTTGTATACAAAAACTTGGTAGCCCATATTAAAATACTATAGGGCACAGAAATTCAAATTTCCATTCCTTCGGGGCCTGGGCCCCAAATGTCTTTTCTTCGTATATGTTTAAGATAGTTTTCCTCATTTAATTTTTCACGATCTTAAGGAATATATCTATGAGGAAACTGAATTAAAATGAACAGCATTTTTTAAATTGACATCTTTCACCGAATGGGCCCAGGGGCCCCTAAATTTCGTTTTTTCCCTTATATTAGCTGTATAAAAATTAGTATTAGCGTAAAATTCTGAGAAAGTTAATGGGTCTTGACCCATCTTAGTATATAAAAACTCAAGGGTCTATATTTTATTACTATAGGGCACTGAACTCGTAATTTTCTTTCCCTCGGGGCAGGGGGCCCAAAATGTATGTTTAATATTTTATCGCCCAGGTCAAATTTTACCAATATTGAGAAATATAAATAAATTTATGCATTTTGAAATTTATTCAAATGAACATGTGTTTCGCACTTTATTTTTTGCAATAACTGGGCCCTGGGGCCCTTACTGTCGTTTTTTGCTTATACGAACTATATAAAAATTAGTTTAAGCGTTAGCTACTGAGTAAATGTTTGGATCTTAACCAAATTTTGTATTAAAAAAACTTGGTAGCCCATATTAAAATACTCAAGGTTTTTGAACTTCTAATGTCATTTTCTTCGGTGCGGAGGGGCCCCAAATGTCTTTTTTCATATATGTTTAAGATATTTTTGCCATTCACTTTTTAACGATCTTGATAATTATATCCATGATGAAACTGAATTGAAATGTAAAGGTTTTTGAAATTGACATCTCTCAGCGAATAGGCCCGGGGCCCCTTTATGTAGTTTTATTCACTATATTAGCTATATTAAAATTAGTTTAAGCGTTAGATAATGAGAAAGTAAATGGATTTTGACTAAAGTTAGAATATAAAAAGTTATGAACCTATATAATTACTATAGGGCACTGAACTCCTAATGTCCATTCCCTCGGAGCTGGGGGCCCCAAATGTCTTTTTTACTGCACGGTAACAATTTAATTCCCCATTCAATTTTACACGATATTGAGAAATTTAGCTTGAGTACAATGGCAATAAAAAAATTAAATTATAACTCATTTTTTTGGCTGGGCCCCTTAATATCGTTTTTCCTTTTGTAAGCTTTTTAATTATTAATTTATTTATCAGTTTGCTATTAAACTTGGACATTTTTTTGCTCACTTCCCCGAAGGTTTATGGCATAATTCTTTTAAAACATACCAATCATTGGTTTCTTTCAATTTATTCATTTTTAATGAGATCGTTGCAACGCACGACGTGTCTGCTAGTTATAAAATAAAAAAACAAAACCCCTATTATAAAATACTTTGTGTAAATTTCAGAAAGTTTAATATTTCGTATTTATCAAACAAGGACAAGTTAGTTGGGCTTTTGAAAAAGGTCGGCGCCGTAGGCGCCCTAAAAAATCATTTTTAAAAAAATAAATAGATTTAAGCTGAAAACGTCCGTCATTTTTGACGGGTGTACGCTAGTTAAACATTATAATTTGCAATTGTCACGCAAGTCAGTAGTGTCTGTCTGTCTGTCCTGACGCTACTAATTTTAGAAAGCAGGGAAAACTTAATTACTGCACCAATGAATCAAAAGGTGTGCAAATTAAAGATACGCTGTAAAAAAAAATTATATGACGTCATTGTTTGCGCTCATATTTTAATTTTGGAAAAGGGAACATTGTAAAAAGAGAATTAGATGGTGGTTAATTATAAAATCAAAAAAAGGGGGCGCATACGGCGCCCTGCAACCCCTATTATAAAATACTTTATGTACATTTCAGAAAGTTTAATATTTCGTATTTATCAAACAAGAACAAATTAGTTGGGCTTTTCAAAAAGGTCGGCACCCGAGGCACCCTAAAAAAATTGCATAAAATAAATAGATTTCAGCTGAAAACTTTCGACATTTTTTACGGGTGTACGCTAGTAAATAAAACTATATAATTTGCAATTGTCACGCAAGTCAGTAGTGTCTGTCAGTCAGTCCTACGCTATGCGAGGTAACTCCCGATAAAAAAAATATAAAAATGTTGCTTTCGAGATTATAACAAAATGTGTTGCTCACCATAAAATATTGTGACGTGACGTCATTATTTGAGCTTTTATTAATGTGTGAAGGGAACGAAGTAAAAAGAGCAATGTTTTATTTGATGTGATTAATATTATTATTATTTTTTTGTATTAAATGTCCGTTTTTGTGTATGTGTCCATGTCAATATTACGTACGTAATTATAAATTTAATTTTCTATATTAATATATAACATTCGTTTTTCGGTTTATGAAATTTACAATTGGTTGTCGTTCGGTTGTCAAGTTTCGATGCGTTTTGAACTACAAAGCCATTATTTATTACTGCAAATGAAATTTGTCAACTTATGCTTCAGTTTAGCGTTTGTTTTTCTTTTATACACTTTGAGATTGCATATTTGTATGTTTAAAAAAATAACATATTTAAAAATCGGACTCCTCCCCACAATAGTTTTTTTTATTGTTATTTACATGCAATATTTTAATGCGTCTTAGACTAATTTTGAATAAAAAATCTTTGCTTTTAATATAAAACTGGAAGGGGTGCTGACTTGACAATAATGAAAACGTTTATTAGAATTCCTAAAACGTGTATATTAAAGTTGATACTTTAATATTTTCTTTTATCCAGTGCTTAACTTTACTTCAAGGTTTCATGCAAAATAAATAGTTCGTTGTTATTCATATTTGTAAATAGTTACAATTTTTTATTTACATGTTTTTGATAATGTAAAGGTAATAATGTATGGACCAATGGGCGCATAAACTGACAAGTCATAATAGATCTTGAAAAGGTGCTGACTTGACAACAATAAAAACGTTTATGTGAATTACTAACACGTGTATATTAAATTTTAAATATGATTAACAGTTGATAAGTTAATCTTTTCTGTTATCCTGTGACAAACTTTGCTTACTACGTTTCATGCAAAATAAATAATTATTAACATGTGTAAAATTACAGTTTATTTTTTACATGTTTTGATAATGTTGTGGTAATAATGATTGGACAAATGGGCGAATAAACTGACAATTCATAATCATCGATGAAGCTTAAACGGTTTCAAATCACAAATATGCGTGATGTGGATCACATTACAGTCACATAATTTATTTTTAACGCACTGTGCTGTATTATTGGTGCACTCATAATTGGTGCGCACTATTCAATGCCTCAAGTTAATGTCCGGCTGACTCCTCAGCAATATTTGTTAATACGTCGAACTTCAAACTTCTTTGCCGCAATATCACTTTATGCTGTGTGTAATTCACTATGCATTTACTATTATCATGATTATATCATTATTATTTATGTAAACTTATATAACGCGAAGCCTAAGCTTGGAGGTTTTCTCATAACACATATATTCGTATATATAATAAAAATATATACTCTGCTATGTCCGGTCCGTTCGTAACGCTAGATGTTAGAAAGCCCACAGCTAAAAAAAAATAACCTTGAAAAATATATTGCAAAAAACAAAAACAAAAAAAAACCACTATTTTCAAACGTCCGCATAAAATTGTTCAATATGGAAAAGAGATTTTATTTTTCTCTCTTGGTCTCTACATTTTCTGATTATTTACTATGTGGCTTTCAGGCAAAAGGGACAATTACAAAAACTGAAATATATCCATTTGAAAACTCCCGTCATTTTTGACGGGTAATACACTAGTATATAATATAAAAGCCCATGTCACTCACTCACTCATTATGGAACGCTGAGGAACGATGTTGTTTAATTTCTGAAGCTTTCTTTATTTCTCCATCTAATCTACATGTTTTATATTCCACATGATATTTCTTGCACAGTTTTTTATAGCCTGGTGGAATTATTGTTTTTTAGCCAATGCTTCTTATGGCTTACCCTCCTTAAATGCCATCTTATATCTTATCTCCTTCGTGTGGTTGCTAAATAGTATGAATAATGGGGGAAAATGAGATCTGACGATGGGGATATATGGCGTGATGAAATAGAATGGAAGAAGAAGGACTCTTAGCTAAATAATTGTCTATGAGAGATAGAGGTTTGGGATAGAGCATTGAGTGGCATTCTTGAAACAGTGGGTTTCTATAACAAAAATTAATTTAAACAAATTGGGGATCCGTCCAGACAGATTTTTTAAAAATTTAAATTGTTGGAAAAATGAGGTTTGTGGCCAACATTTTGGAACATTTTTTAAACTGTAAGAGAACTATGGTGATAATTCATAAAAATTAGAAATTTAAATACAATGGTTTTCCTAAAGCCAAACAAATGATATCACCAATAATCCGTTAAATGCATTTTTAAGTGATCAATAAATTCAACTACGGTATATAATTTTTACATTATACTGTTCTAGATAATTTATTAATGAAAACATAAAGTACATTATTGTGTAAATTTTACTCACTTAATTATCAGTACTATAAGCTAAGTTATTACGTGCGTCTATAATGTCAAGATATAAGAATCTCTTTTTGGAAATTTAGAGTCACTGCCGTGAACTGATTTGAGCGGGAGTTGAAATAATCAACATTAAAAACAGTTTTTAAAAACTAGTCTTATATTAAAAATGCACTAATTTTCTACTTTTTAGTCTAATCATTTTACAGTAAGTGCAAAGCCAGCTTACCTTTTGACTATATATCCCTTATATATGAGATATAACTAAAAGTAGTGATTATGTTTAAACGCGACATTTACAGACTGAAACACAATTATCTCCCCTGGTTTTAAAACTGGGCGCAGGGACGGTCGGGGGTGTGAACAGTGACAGTCGGCGTCAACGCCTGAACTGGGCACGTGAAAAAATTATAAACAAATAATGGGAAAGTTCCGATTAAACTTACAAAGCAAGTTAATATAAGACTAGTAATAAAACAAACCCGTAAAAACAAAGTTGTTGACTATAAATCCCTTATATATGAGACATAAATAACAGTATTTATTATTTTCAAACGGGACAAACATTTACAGACTGAATCTGTCTTAACTCAACTTTGCTTCATAACCCTGGATGAGGGGAAAAGTCTGGTCACCGATCGCTTGACCGAGCTCAGCGTGACACGTAAAATGTAAACAAAAGCACGCCGGTACTTCGATGGGTCGCGTCAACGCGTCAACTCAAACTCTCACATGGAAAAAAACAATAACAAACAGTGAATTTGAATTACATACGTTATAAAAGGATAAACTAAAAATGCATTAAATTTAATTACGGTACGTTCGATCTGAAATTTTGATACGATGCATTGTTAGGTGAGTCGGGTCCGTGTGCCAAATTTCAGCTGGATCGGATCACGGGAAGTGGGTCATTTTTAAATCCTTTATATTAACTCGTGGTGTCTGCGGCCGACCGACCGACCGACCGACCTTGCTTGCTTGCTTGTCGCCAAAACTTTTGATCGATTTTTAACCCACTTGCTCGCAAGATAGCGAGCTGAAATTTTGCAGGCAGTTTTGTACCGATGATAAAAACAATGTATCAAAATTTCAGATCGATCGCATGTACCGTAATTAAATTATTGATTTTTTAGATTATTTTATATATTCCTATGTATCATGCTATTTTTTGAGATAGAGCGTCGCGGTGCGTATTATATTGAACAACCTTTCTGTCGCGCAATAAGGTGCGTATTTTACTGACAACACTTTTTATAAACCTATTCCTGATCGTGCGCATCATATTAAACACGTTTTACGACACAACTGCAATTTTGTATTTTTGGATGGTCTTGCGCTGCGTATTATAATGAACATTCTTTTAGTTACGTCTCATACGTAAAGGATTTATAGTCAAAAACTTGGTTTTTTACGGGTTGTTTTTTTTTAATCCTTTATATTAACTCGTGGTGTCTGCGACCGACCGACCTTGTCGCCAAAACTTTTGATCGATTTTTAACCCACTTGCTCGCAAGATAGCGAGCTGAAATTTTGCAGGCAGTTTCGTACCGATGATAAAAACAATGTATCAAATTTTCAGATCGATCGCATGTACCGTAATTAAATTATTGATTTTTTAGATTATTTTATTTATTCCTATGTATCATGCTATTTTTTGAGATAGAGCGTTGCGGTGCGTATTATATTGAACAACCTTTCTGTCGCGCAATAAGGTGCGTATTTTATTGACAGCTCTTTTTATAAACATATTCCTGATCGGTGCGCATTATATTAAACACGTTTTACGACACAACTGCAATTTCGTATTTTTGGATGGTCTTGCGCTGCGTGTTATAATGAACATTCTTTTAGTTACGTCTCATACGTAAAGGATTTATAGTCAAAAACTTGGTTTTTTACGGGTTGTTTTTTTAAATCCTTTATATTAACTCGTGGTGTCTGCGGCCGACCGACCTTGTCGCCAAAACTTTTGATCGATTTTTAACCCACTTGCTCGCAAGATAGCGAGCTGACATTTTGCAGGCAGTTTCGTACCGATGTTAAAAACAATGTATCAAAATTTCAGATCGATTGCATGTACCGTAATTAAATTATTGATTTTTTAGATTATTTTATTTATTCCTATGTATCATGCTATTTTTTGAGATAGAGCGTTGCGGTGCGTATTATATTGAACAACCTTTCTGTCGCGCAATAAGGTGCGTATTTTATTGACAGCTGTTTTTATAAACATATTCCTGATCGGTGCACATTATATTAAACACGTTTTACGACACAACTGCAATTTTGTATTTCTGGATGGTCTGGCGCTGCGTATTATAATGAACATTCTTTTAATTACTTCTCGTACATAAAGGATTTATAGTCAAAAACTTGGTTTTTTACGGGGTTTTCTTATTTACTTTTGTTTTTCCGCCCGCCCAAGACAGAGAGAGAGAGAGAGAGATGACGGCAGAACGACAGAGACGGCGGTGAAGTTAATATAAGGGATTTAATTTAAAAAAAAACCGTAAAAACAAAGTTTTTGACTATAAATCCCTTATATATGAGACATAACTAACAGTATTTATTATTTTCAAACGGGACAAACATTTACAGACTGAATCTGTCTTAACTCAACTTTGCTTCATAACCCTGCTGGATGAGGGGAAAAGTCTGGTCACCGATCGCTTGACAGAGCTCAGCGTGACACGTAAAATGTAAACAAAAGCACGCCGGTACTTCGATGGGTCGCGTCAACGCGTCAACTCAAACTCTCACATGGAAAAAAACAATAACAAACTGTGAATTTGAATTACATACGTTATATAAGGATAAACTAAAAATGCATAAATTTAATTACGGTACGTTCGATCTGCAATTTTGATACGATGCATTGTTAGGTGAGTCGGGTCCGTGTGCCAAATTTCAGCTGGATCGGATCACGGGAAGTGGGTCATTTTTAAATCCTTTATATTAACTCGTGGTGTCTGCGGCCGACCGACCGACCGACCGACCTTGCTTGCTTGCTTGTCGCCAAAACTTTTGATCGATTTTTAACCCACTTGCTCGCAAGATAGCGAGCTGAAATTTTGCAGGCAGTTTTGTACCGATGATAAAAACAATGTATCAAAATTTCAGATCGATCGCATGTACCGTAATTAAATTATTGATTTTTTAGATTATTTTATATATTCCTATGTATCATGCTATTTTTTGAGATAGAGCGTCGCGGTGCGTATTATATTGAACAACCTTTCTGTCGCGCAATAAGGTGCGTATTTTACTGACAACACTTTTTATAAACCTATTCCTGATCGTGCGCATCATATTAAACACGTTTTACGACACAACTGCAATTTTGTATTTTTGGATGGTCTTGCGCTGCGTATTATAATGAACATTCTTTTAGTTACGTCTCATACGTAAAGGATTTATAGTCAAAAACTTGGTTTTTTACGGGTTGTTTTTTTTTAATCCTTTATATTAACTCGTGGTGTCTGCGACCGACCGACCTTGTCGCCAAAACTTTTGATCGATTTTTAACCCACTTGCTCGCAAGATAGCGAGCTGAAATTTTGCAGGCAGTTTCGTACCGATGATAAAAACAATGTATCAAATTTTCAGATCGATCGCATGTACCGTAATAAAATTATTGATTTTTTAGATTATTTTATTTATTCCTATGTATCATGCTATTTTTTGAGATAGAGCGTTGCGGTGCGTATTATATTGAACAACCTTTCTGTCGCGCAATAAGGTGCGTATTTTATTGACAGCTCTTTTTATAAACATATTCCTGATCGGTGCGCATTATATTAAACACGTTTTACGACACAACTGCAATTTCGTATTTCTGGATGGTCTTGCGCTGCGTATTATAATGAACATTCTTTTAATTACTTCTCGTACATAAAGGATTTATAGTCAAAAACTTGGTTTTTTACGGGTTTTTCTTATTTACTTTTGTTTTTCCGCCCGTCCAAGACAGAGAGAGAGAGAGAGAGATGACGGCAGAACGACAGAGACGGCGGTGAAGTTAATATAAGGGATTTAATATTTAAAAAAAAACCGTAAAAACAAAGTTTTTGACTATAAATCCCTTATATATGAGACATAACTAACAGTATTTATTATTTTCAAACGGGACAAACATTTACAGACTGAATCTGGCTTAACTCAACTTTGCTTCATAACCCTGGGGGGGGGGCTGGATGAGGGGAAAAGTCTGGTCACCGATCGCTTGACCGAGCTCAGCGTGACACGTAAAATGTAAACAAAAGCACCCCGTCGCTTCGTTGGGTCGCCTCAATGCGTCAGCTCAAACTTTCACGTGGGAAAACCGTGAATTTGAATTACAAACCTCATATAAGGATAAACCAAAAAATGCATTAATTTAATTACGGTACGTTCGATCGATCTGAAATTTTGATACGATGCATTGTTAGGTGAGTCGGGTCCGTGTGCCAAATTTCAGCTCGATCGGATCACGGGAAAAGGGTCATGTTTTACTTTTGTTTTTCCGCCCGCCCAAGACAGACAGGGAGAGATGACGACAGAGACGGCCGTGAAGTTAATATAAGGGATTTAAAAACATCACCTGTATTATACTTGTTAGGAGTTCTAGTCACTTAGGACAGGTCAGGAGCTACACGTCACATATATAGAGTGTGTGAGGTGACACAAAGAGAGCTTAAAAGGGAGAGAACAAGATATCCAGAGATGGTGAACTCAAGAGACACACATCAAAGCAGCTCGAAAGCGGATAGTAGTAATATCCCGTTGAGACAAGGGGAATTGAGTTAGACTTGCCACTGCTAATAGGCGCTGGATATAAGCGTTCCTCGCGGACCGAACGATCAAAACCCGCGAGGAAAAAGCAATATCCAGCGAGCAACGCCTAGAGGACGGACTCCCCCATGGGCTTTCCATAAGTTATTTATTGTTCCTAGCCTATGTCAATGACGTAAAAGGCATACTTGAGTCCCAAACTGCCATGTTTGATGACAATCTGTAAATTTGGAGTTCAAGAAAAAACATAGCTACACTACAGAACCGTCAGCAGAACGATCTGAATCGGATCGAAGATTACGCCAACCGATGGCGCCTGTTGGTCAATACGGTAAAAACGATCCTCTCCATTTTTACTAATGGAAGAAATGCCCTGAAGCATGAGGTGTCACTTCAGATGTGTGGGAAAAGGTTATGTACGGATAAGGGGTTAATTTGGACCAGAAATTCTAGCTGCACAAACATGTGCGTGAATCGTGCACTAAAACCACAGCGAAACTGTCACTGGTGAAGACGTTGGCTAGCACGAGTTGGGGTGCGGACGCAAGACCACTGAGAGCTCTCTATCTCGGTAGTGTGAGGGATGCCAAAGGCTGCAGCCTCCTTGTACAGGCCTTCGTGAGCCGTATGGCTCTAAAGGACTGAACAGAATACAAAACCAAGCTGTTCGTTACGTACCACACACACAGCTGCCGTAGAAATTATGACAAACGTAGAACCCCTGATGACAAAGCGAGAAAAAGCAATCATGACCACGAGCGAGTGATATCGTAGGTTGGAGCATAACGAACCCTGTTTTTTATTCAAGACTGCTGGGTAAAGAGGACCAGGCTGAAGAGACCATCCATAATGGATACGGTCCATGAACTAGAAGATTCAGTCATCATACCCAAAGACAGGGAACTGATGCAACTGGTCTTCGCAAGGGGACCACATTAAAACTTTGACTTGCCTGATCTATGACTCTAGTAAATGCGGCGGTGACTAAAGCCAGCACCGTCGAGCAACAGCGAGACGTGGCTCTGAAGATAATCAAGGCATATGGTGAAAGCGGGGTAAAAGTCTTTAAGGGCGGCTCGTGTTTCAAGGATGGAATAAATGGATACGGTGTCCTAATTCAATACCCCCAGCCTGGAACGCACAGTATCGTACTGTTCGTACCATGTGGAATTGCTGCCAGTAGTCATGACGCTGAACTTGGGGCAATCCACGGGAGTTTGAAGGAGGAACTCCGACGCCTAGCCAAGCTAAATGGTTTCCCGACCGTAGTCGTCTTTCCCAACTAACGCTCGAGGCTGTGAGCCAATCCTCTCTGGAGGCAAAAGTGGTTAGTTTGATTCTGTATTCAGTAGGGGACATCCTAGCACATGGTGGCAGAGTAGTTCTGCAGTAAATCACTGGGCACTGCGATGTGCTGCAATCAGACAAGGCACATCAGTTTGCAAGAGAATGTTCAACTCAGTTCCAACCTGAACCTGTGAGATATATATAAAGCCATTGTTCTGCTAGTGTTGACTTGAAAAAGAGAATCAATCTGGAAGACTTTTCCTGTGAGATATATATACAGCCATTGTACTGCTAATGTAGGCTAGAATGAGAGAGGCAGTCAGGAAGACTGTTCCTATGAGATATATATACAACCATTGTCCTGTTAGTGTAGACTAGAATGAGAGAATTAGTCTGGAAGACTTTTCCTGTGAGATATATATACAGTCATTTTACTGCTAGTGTAGACTGGAATAAGAGAATTAGTCTGGAAGACTCTTCCTGTGAGATATATATACAGACATTATACTGCTAGTGTAGACTTGAAAAAGAGAATCAATCTGGAAGACTTTTCCTGTGAGATATATATATACAACCATTGTCCTGTTAGTGTAGACTAGAATAAGAGAATTAGTCTGGAAGACTTTTCCTGTGAGATATATATACAGTCATTTTACTGCTAGTGTAGACTGGAATAAGAGAATTAGTCTGGAAGACTCTTCCTGTGAGATATATATACAGACATTATACTGCTAGTGTAGACTTGAAAAAGAGAATCAATCTGGAAGACCTTTCCTGTGAGATATATATACAACCATTGTTCTGTTAGTGTAGACTAGAATAAGAGAATTAGTCTGGAAGACTTTTCCTGTGATATATATATACAGTCATTTTACTGCTAGTGTAGACTGGAATAAGAGAATTAGTCTGGAAGACTGTTCCTGTGAGATATAAATACAGACATTATACTGCTAGTGTAGACTTGAAAAAGAGAATCAATCTGGAAGACTTTTCCTGTGAGATATATATACAACCATTGTCCTGTTAGTGTAGACTAGAATAAGAGAATTAGTCTGGAAGACTTTTCCTGTGAGATATATATACAGTCATTTTACTGCTAGTGTAGACTGGAATAAGAGAATTAGTCTGGCAGACTCTTCCTGTGAGATATATATACAGACATTATACTGCTAGTGTAGACTTGAAAAAGAGAATCAATCTGGAAGACTTTTCCTGTGAGATATATATACAACCATTGTCCTGTTAGTGTAGACTAGAATAAGAGAATTAGTCTGGAAGACTTTTCCTGTGAGATATATATACAGCCATTTTATTGCTAGTGTAGACTGGAATAAGAGAATTAGTCTGGAAGACTTTTCCTGTGAGATATATATACAGCCATTCTACTGGTAGTGTAGACTAGAATAAGAGATTCAGTCTGGAAGACTGCTATATTTGACCTCCACGGGTCACTGAAGATTCACTCCAGCCCTTGATGTCACAGGGGTCTGTCGCACGATGCGTATTATATTGAACATAATCAATACTTTTAGTTATGTCTCAGATATAAGGGATTTATAGTCAAAAAATTTGTTTTTACGGGCTTTTTTTATAACTCATTTGTACACTGCATCTTTAGATGGGATTATTTTAATTATTTTTTTTCGTTGATGCCCTTAACAGTTCACCCTTCTTTGGTTGGAAAGACACACTCCAATAGTTTTCCCGTTCTAGGTCTTTACTAGGATGTCGTTATTTCTTTCTTACTTAATTGTTCTATAGATCACACAATTAAATGACCTAGGGAAAAGATTTATGTAAATTAGGAAGAGCGGGGACCTATAACTCATATTTTTGGAACTCGTTAGTTTTCAATTATTGATATATTATAATGTCAGTTGTCTCTTTACCAATAAATGAAATCTTGTACCAATGGATGTTGGGGCCAAAGATGTCAAAGATTTTTTTGGATTAAACTAGAATAGTGAACTTTTTGGAATAATTTAGATAGCTCTAGTAATCTTCTATCTATTTGAATATTGTTACCTTGGGCTTTTGACAAATCGTCTATTTAACAAATTTATTGCGATTTTTGTTTACATGATCAGGTGTTTTTTTTTGTACAAGTTGTGTTGATGTGGAAACGGGATAATATGTTTGCCCTAGTGCAGAGGTGGGCAAACTACGGCACACTTATTCGTTTGACTCAAATCGATATTCCAAAGAGGTTATAAATTGTTTTTGAAGCATTTCAAAATATTTTATGAATGAGGTAATTTCTTTTCAATAGCAATTTTTTTTAACTGTATTATTGTCAAATTTATTCACTAAAACTCATAGATAGTCCCAGACAGCATGATCAGGAAATGGAGTTACATGCAAAAGTTTATCAAAATCAATCCTTTGATCTGCAAACGGTGTTCAAATCTAATTTTGGAATTATTTGTCTTGTTGAAAATTATGTACATCTTACAGTTAATCTGCAAAGATTTTTTATATTTTTTAAAAATTTAAACACTTCCCTGCGTTAAAAAAGGAAGTGAAAAGTTATGGTAATTTAATCAGAAAGAAAACACAACTCTTTCTTCTTCATACTGTTTTAATTCGCCATTTCTTGGAATAAATCCTCTCCGTTTTGGAGCAATAGCAAAGCTGTTCAAAGTTTAAAGTTTCTTGAACTGTGAGGAATGCTTTAAAAAAACTTTCGGGTTCATGAAGGATATTTAATCTTTTTTAAAAATATCTATTTTCCTTATTTTTTACGCAATATGCACATACTTCCAAAGCAAAGGTTATGACTCTTCGACTTTTTCATCCTTTGCCCCAATGAAATTGCTTCCATCATATTGATATATATAGTTTTCTGGCGTCTGAGAATGATATTACTGTTACTGATATTAATGATATCACAGATATTACTGTTTTGCATTTTCATCAACTTTTTAAAACAGAAACCACGCTGTAAAGTTACAAGAACACGTTTGAGCTTAATCAACTTGGCCTGTAGCATTTTCCTTGGGCTTGTAATATTATATTTGTTTTTAACATGGAACTGCAATTTTTCTGTAATAATAGCATCACAATTTTAAAACCTAAACTAATTCGAAAAAACCCGACTTCTTTTTGAGGAGTGATATATCACATGTCCCTTACACAATCGACCATTCTGGTCTAGAATAAAAAATAAAATATCTTAATAGGGCTTATATTTCATCATATTGCTTAAATTCGTGACATTTACTTATAAGGGATTACCAAAAGACTGTTAATTACGTTTAAATTTTCATGCAAATAATTTCAGTATGGCGTCTGCTTTTACGAAAATCTTTCGTTCTTATCTTTGGTATTATTTTGAAGTTGTTTCGAATAAGACTTTGAACCACTTTTCTTCCCGTCTTTCTGAATGGTTTTGAAACAACTTTAAAGAGTAAAATTTCCGCATGGTCCGTGCATCATGTATCATCCGTATCGTCGTCACCAAATTCTAGTCGCAGCTAGTTAAAAATGTTCCTTGTGAGTGTGAGACTAATGAAGATATACCTCTAAATACTCTATAAACAAAACACAAAAATTGAATGAAATTATGTATGTCACATTTGTTAATTTCAATAATCTCCAAGCCTGTTGCGCATTTCAGAACTAATGACGTCATTTACCATAATTGAGATTAAGCGACTTGTTATAGACAAAATCTTATGTTGAATTTTTGTTTGGGGCAATCCTCATATCCCAAGGTTTATGTACATATCAAGATTTTCTTCATGGTTGCCTTAGATCTCGAAATCTGACTTTCCGTGACATCCTACTTCCCAAGTATTAATGTGTCGATCTAATAAAAACCAGATTCCTAAAATAAAAACTTAAAAAGTGCGCATTAAAAAATGTTATAAAATCAAGATGAATAAAAATGTATATTTTATTGGAAATTTAAATATCATAGATTTATTAAATTTGAAGTAAAAATATGGGGAATCAAAGTCAAGGGTATTAATATAGTTATACGCCTGTTGAAAGTTTACCATGGTGAATGTGGCGAGGGGAAAGGTCGCTGTAAGCGTGATATATTGAAACTGGTGTATTACCCGTCAAAAATTACGGAAGTTTTCAAAATAAATACATTTCAATAGAAATCTATTTATTTTGAAAAAATGCACATCAGAATAAAAAATAATGTTATACAGAACTTTCATTTTTTTTATTTATTTTTATTTTATTCCTTTATTTTCATATTGCCCAATTCTATGTGGAACGTTCGAAAAGAGTTATTTTTGGTGCAGTAATTTGGTGCGCAGCTTTCTAAAATTAATAGCGTCACGGACAGGACAGACGGGACGTGACATACTCATACGTTGCAAATTATGTATGTTGATGATAATATTAGAGTTCATTGGCAGTACATGATGTGCAGCTAATGAATAGGACTTACGTTTAAAGGGGAGCAATAATTGAAATTATTTAATAGTTTTCAGCTTGAAGGTATATTTTGATGCGTATTGACGTCACTATATTTTGGTGATTTTCTTCGAGCCGTCAAATCTATTTAAGGACATCATTTTCAAAGACATGAAGGGACTTTTAGCTGACGGGTGCTCCAATATGTTTGTCACCCCCCCCCCAATCCCTATGGGGAGCAACAACAGCTAGTACATACATTAGTTCTTAAATAAACTTTAAATACATTACTTTCACTGTGGACCCGTGTTTTTCTAAGCATTACTATAAAATATTTATCGGAGAAAAGCCGATAATTAGACGTTCCTTGAACAAGTAACTTTACTAAACTTTAAATGTTTCTCTGAACTTAATGAAACGAAATTTATAACTTATTTTAAGACACACGAGTCAATCATTTTTTTTTATTTGATTTTTTTTAAAATTATTAACGATGATAAAAACAACAATGAAATAGCCACTCGCGGTGATTCAGCAGGCAAACCAAACTCAACATAAGTTTTGTCTAAACATTGTTAAAACTACTCAACGAGAAAAATGCATCCGATTTTATTGAATAAACTGCATGATTAATCTCAACTGAAAACCCTAAATAGACATTAAATCAGCTATCTAATATTAATGTAAACAAATTCAAAGTGGACGCTTGACTTGCTGTTTTGTTTGTCAGTTTGGGTGAAATAAACATTTTATTACAATTTCATCACGTGTTTTCATGTTAAAGATTGCTTTAAGGAATAATAAAAAATTGACCTTTATCTGTTAATAAAACGTTTTTATGAAAGAAAATCATAATATTTAGTTTCTTTGCTTACGTCTTAATAAATCATAAATAATTAGTTGGTTTCTAAAATATTAAAGTTAATATCCCAATTGCCTCAAAGGTTAGGCTCGGCTGTTTTGTAATTAGACATCTCTTTACAATGTCTCTGGTCCAAATTATTTATGTCTTAACAATTGCACAGTGAAAGCAAATAGAGAATCCCGAACATTAATTATATCTTTCTTGACAACAACATTTGAAACTTGATATTTTTTTACATTTTCCCTACTTGTGAATGTAAATTCTCTTTTGGGTCGAGCTGTTAGGCTTTTAGGGCCCGGTTCATTTTATCGCATACGAGCCTCATCAAGCGGCCATCGCCATAGAGGTATTCCTCTGCAGATACGGGACTTCTCCTTCCCATTCCCCGCAAAACTCGGGGCCCTCTTCAAGCACGTGGGCCACCGTCTCCCCCGAGTGGCCACACAGACGACAGGCCAGCTCCCTTCTAGTGTTAAACTTGTACAGGTAGCTTCGTCTGGGAAAATGTTCAGTTCTCATTCTAGTTATGAGCGTCTGATTGCTACGTCCAATTTCCAACCAGAGGTCGCTTTTGCTTGGTCGCGGCATGTACTTTTGGTATACTTTTCTAGCCGTGCTTTCAGATGCCCAGCCCCTGAAGCAATTTCTCTCTCGGCCATCTCGGAAAGGGTTGGCCTCTACCTTGTCCCGGGAGACGAGTAAGGTTGCGGAAGTGGCTGCGACCTGAAACCGACAAACCCCGGCGAAGTCGCCAAACCGTAAGCACTGGAACGGACTACCGGAGAGGCCCAATGCTGGGTGTGGGAGCAGGCCCATACCCAGCAGTTCCCGGCTAGGAACGCCGAAGACAGGAAGACCCTCTGGGCAAGGGACGGGACGAACATGGACCGTCCTCAATGGGTTGAAGATTTCTGCTGCTCTCTATCTCTATTCTATGTTACATTTTCCCTACAAACAACCTTAATGCGTGTTATACCCCTTACAGCCCCAGGGACTCGGACATTTTTTTCTGATGCTTTTTAATTATTTATTTAATGGTACTTTGTTGTTGTTGTCCCATTTCTTCCCCACTAAATGTATGATATTCCTAATTATATTTCTGGTCCAGTCGTTTAAGAACCTCGTGGTATTATTGTTTCTTAGATCTATCTCCAACACTCCATAAGGCTTACATTTCCCTTAATGCCACCTAATAATCCACACCCTCAGAAATTTCCTTCTTACTACATATTACTAGGGATGTACCGGATTTCGGCTCCGGCTCCGGTAAATCAGGAATCTGGCATTTTTACAAATCCGGCTCTCGCTTCAGTCCAATTGTGCCGGATTTGGGTCGGATATGGAAATAGCACAGTAGCACTTCCAGTTTAGTAATTTATCGCTGACGTAAATAAGAATTTTAAAAAAAAATATATAATAAAATTTTAAAAAATCAAACAAACAAACAAACAAACAAACAAAAACACACTCATTTTGATTTCTAATGGTGCTTTACTTCGTGAGTTTGTGGGACTTGAATACAGTGGTACTTCTGTATGTTTCTGCTTTGGTATAAGTCCAATTCGGTATATGTCCTGTTTGGACGCGAAACATTTTGCTTGGTATACGACCTTTGTTTGGAATACAACCCGCGTGCTAGAACTTGCATGGGGTCGTCCATAAAGGACGTCGCGCGATTTTTGCCGACTCCCCCTCGTCGTACGTCGTCACAAAAAGTTAGCCTCCCCCTCAAATATGACGTCATAAAGTTTCGCCCCTCCCCACCCACAATAAAAGCCGTATTTCTTGTTTGAAAATAAGCCTTTTTCAAATCACTTTATGTCAAGGGTGGGCAAAATACGGCCCGCAGGCCGCATGCGGCCCACCAAAGTATATTATGCGACCCATAGGCATGTACATGTTGCGATCTTATGTGATGTTAATTTTCTTTGTTTAGAATCTTCCGCTATATTTTTGAG
The DNA here is from genome assembly GCA_944989445.1 of Ampullaceana balthica. Lineage (NCBI taxonomy): Eukaryota > Metazoa > Mollusca > Gastropoda > Lymnaeidae > Ampullaceana > Ampullaceana balthica. Next base: position 150,232 of record CALYLW010000078.1, read on the forward strand.
GCCCCTATCCTATTAACTCGTGAAGGATTCCGGATTCAACGCATCCGGTTCTGTCGTCAACTTTTTCAAAACGCTCGTAAACACGTTTTCTGACTTGCTAGAGAGCTGAAATTTTCACAGTAGGTTTGGCTTGTAGGGAGGATAAAGCTATTAAATTTTCAGATCGATCGAATGTACCGTAATTAAATTAATGCATTTTTAGTTTATCTCTATATGTAGCGACAAGCTTTTGTTGACATTTTACGCGTCACGCTGAGTTAAGTTCAACCATCCGTGACCAAAACTTTTTTTCCGTTTTACAACAAAGGTTATTTTAAGGCAATCTCAGTCTGTAAATGTTTGTCGCGTTTAAGCATGATAAATACTTTTTAGTTATGTCTCATATATAAGGGATTTATAGTCAAAAACTTTGTTTTTACGGGGTTGTTTATTCAATCCCTTATATTAACTTCCTTTGTTTTTACGGGGTTTGTCTAATTCAATCCCTTATATTAACTTCACCGTCGTCTCTTGGGTTCGCAGGCGGTCGGTCGGGCGGAAAAACAAAAGTCAAAAAATGACACACTTCCCGTGATGCATAGTCGTGTTGTGTATATGATATGTGTAGTGTGTATAGAAAATCATTCCAGATAGAACAAGCGAAATCATAGAATGTCTTATATAGACAATCCATGTGTTGTGAAAAAAATATTTTTCTGCTAAGTGGATCAGCGCACATATGGAAAGGAGTTAAGAATGTGTAAGTTTATATTTATAGAAAATGTCAAATTTTGCTCACAAATTTCGTCTCTAGATGAACTTGGCTAACAGGACATTTAACAGGACTTCATGAATGAAATTAAGTTTTACAAATTTTTTGTTAACGCGTAAAAGTAGAAAATAAAATGAACAAAAAAACTTTTTTAAAAGAATGAGGCCCAGCTGCAGTGAGGAATGTAGAATCTCTCATGAAAAAGCAGAAAATAATTTTTTAGTCACAAACTAAGTAGTCACACAGGGGGACTCAGAACTTTTGTGTTAGTTGATCAAATTTTATTTCTCACATTAAATCGCACAATCGATCATAATAAATATCAATAAAACTTAGAGTTCTGAGTCCCCCTGTGTGACTACTTAGTTTGTGACTAAAAAATTATTTGAAGCTTTTTCATGCGAGATTCAACATTCCTCACTGCAGCTGGGCCTCATTCTTTTTAAAAAAGTTTTTTTGTTCATTTTATTAAATTTGTATTCCGAGTATTTGATTAGAATCTAGGGATATTAAATCTGTTTAATGGCTCCAGAATTGATTAATGATCATTTAGTCATTAATTGTTAACATCCTTATTCTAAACTGCATATCAGCTCAACCTGAAGCGGCTTTTGTTGAAGATTTTTATATTGGCAGTTTTGTAAAAAAAATTCAATATAAACGTGAATAGACTTAGATTTAACCATGATTGCTGCCAAAACACGATTGAGGACGAATGTCGTGTTTTTAATGACGAATGGACCGCTAAATATTGCTTCACAAATGTTGGCAGCAAAGCAGTCTGTTGCTGTGCCGTGAGTGCGCGGGTGTCTTTAAGGAGTATAACTAAAAAGACACCCCCAAAAAAACATTTGGATTTCGTGCACAATTTAACGAAGGAAGAGAGAAAAAGGAAGTGTCAGGAGTTGGTTAGTAATTTAAAAATGCAGCGAACTGTTTTCACCAAACAGTCTTTAATACAAGATGATGTAACAGTATCCAGTTTGGTGCTGTCCCATAAGATTGTAAAACGGAACAAGTCTTTTTCTGACAGCGAGATTATTAAGGAATATTTTTCAGATGCAGCAAGCATGGTGTGTCCAGAACAGAAAACACAATTTGATATTATTTCATTTTCAAGGAAAACCGTAGTTAGGCGTGTTGAAAAAATTAGTGACCATTTGCTGCACCAACTTCGAGATGCAATCAAAGACTTTTTATGGTACTCTCTTGCGATTGACGAAAATACCCATGTACATGAATCAATACAATTGTTGGTATTTATAAGGGGAATAAACGGTCGTTTTTAGCTTAACGAAGAATTGCTTAGTGTTCAGCCACTCAAAGACAAGCACGTTGAGATGTGTGTTAAAAGAACTGGGTTGTTGTGGAACAAGATAGCAAGTGTAACAATCGATTGAGCGCGGCTTTGACTGGAAAAGTCGAAGGTCTGGTGAAGTTGCTGAAAAATAAAATAAGATTTTCCTAACCATACAGTATCATACACTATTACCTCTTCACTGTGTCATCCATCAGGAAGTCTGTGTAAAGCTGCGTTGAATTTCAAGCATGTTGTTGACCCAGTTGCCAGTGTGATAAACCTCAACAGAGCCAGGGCACTTAACCACAGGCAGTTCAAGGCACTGCTTGAAGATTTGGAAACTGAATATTATTATATTTTACACCACAGCAGTGTCCGCTAGCTGAGCCTGAGCAAGACATTGAGGCGAGTGTGGGATCTCAAGGAAGAAATAGTTATGTTCCTGGAGATGAAGGGTTTTATGTGACTTTGTTACTACCATTGTTAATGAAGAGTGGAAGTCAGACTTCATGTTTGCCAATCACAATATTGAAAGTGTAGTGAGCTTAATGTAGAACTTCAGGGCAGTATATAGTTTGGACAGGAAATGTATGTGCATGTTAAATCATTTCAGGCAAAGCTCTCTGTGTTCTCCAGGCAAGCAGGCGAAAACGGGTTTTGCCATTTCCCTTGGCTGAAACAGAAAGCCATTTCTGGAAAAATTGCTGACAAGTACAAGGCTCAGTTGGATGCCTTGACATTGAAATTTGAACGGATGTTTCTAGACTTCAAGAATCTGTAGCCACTCTTTAATATCCTCAATTCACCACTTAGTGAAAAAGCTGATTCAGCCCCAAAGGATATACAGTTAGAACTGCTTGACCTACAAGCAGATTATGACATGAAGGAGAATTTCAAGTCAGTCATTCTCCGGAAGCAGCTTTCCACTCTTAAAAAACCTTGATGCAAAACTTTTGTAAACATTTGGGTCCTCATGCATGTGTGAGCAAGCTTTTTCTTGAATGAAAATAAACAAGTCTAAGAACAAATTGATATTGACTGACTTTAATTTGAATGCAGTCAGGAGAATTACAACCAGTAAACTGTTTCAACTGTTCCAGAACATTATCCAAAGTTGTGAATAATAACATACTTCTCATTAATTAAAACTGTAATCTGATCAGTTTGTATGTAAATAACGTTCCTACTTCTTCATAGTCTGGTAACAATAAACTTTTTTTAAAAATAATTATGAATAGTGAAATCTTATTATCAAATTAGAATCTGTTTCAGTTCGTATTTTAAAATCTAATGTTCATGTGTAATAGAGTGTGATTATGAAATGAAATGACAACTACATGTTAATAATCATTAATTCATATTTTAATGCGTTGCATATTATAATTGAAGTAGACAGAATATATAGCTTAGTTTAATTGTTTTTTTTTAATTATCTCTCTTTATTACACGCTTTTATTTAACTCACACTGAGTCACCCTATTTTTGTATGTTGTATGTTGTATCCGTCAAATCTTGTAACGTAAAATTAAGCAACTTCTGGTAGTCCTAGAGATCTCAAAATTTTACCACAGATAGATCGTGGATGACAATGCATTGTATCAAAATTTCAGATCGATCGAATATACCGTAATTAAATGAATGCATTTTTAGTTTTTAGTTTATGTCTATATTATCGCTCACCCAATGAACCACGCCTCAGTTCACCCTAGAGGGATACACGCAGTTTCAATGTGTTGATGCCAGAAGTGGATTGTAAAGAGTTTGTATTATAATTTTAAAAAGAACGTAATTTGTCAGAAATTGGTGGTCGAATTGTTAGTGATAGTGTAATAGAGCTGACCTGGAGGTGTGGGGTTTCAATTTTCAGTTGGGGAAACTTTTTTTTATTACATAAATTTGTAATTAATAATCTATCTTTTTAATCACATTTAAGTTATCGACAATGAAGTTTAACTAATTAAATTGAATTGATCCAAGGTCGGAAAATCAGTTTAACAAATTTTGATACTAAAAAGTAGAAAATGAAATATTTAAAAAAACCGTGAACCTATCGACTGCACATAAAATCGTGGGGCCCTCCCTCATTACAACTCGCTATCATGTACAAGGCTGCGAAACATATACACAAATTTATATGAATATTAATAAACATTAAAAGTTTCACAACTTAGATCATATACATGCTACTATCATATTAATTTGAAAAAACTATCTTTATGCAAAAGAGTAGTTGCAAAAAGAAATGAGTTGTGATGGGCGCCCCACGCTTTTATGTGCAGTCGATAGGTTCACGGATTGAAAAATTGTATTTTCTTCTTTTTAGTGCACTTTCTATATGTAAATAAAAGCGCGTCCTTTTTTAAAAAAGATTTTTTAATTTTTTTTTAAAATCTTTAAGTGTCTTTCATTCATTTTTGATCCATCACTTTTATTAAATAAATTTATTTGGTACTTGTTTTCTGGCAAAAAAACTCTTCAATTATTTCGCCAAATTTAAAAAAAAACAATAGATTTTCAAATATCGTCTACTAGACTATTTGTGTTGTATTTACTTTGAAAATATAATTAGAAGTTTGCCACTGCTTGATGTAATTTTTCTTACATGACATTTTACCAGGAATAAATCAGGTGCGTTTTCTAGTTTTCCTAGTAGTTTTTATTAAAACATACGTTTAGCTCTAAGGGGCCGTCCATAAATGACGTCACGCACCTAGGGGGAGGGGGGTCACACTTTTGTGACGATGTGTGACGAGGAGGAGGGGGTTGAAGAAATGTGACGTCACATCAAAAGGGTAAATAAAAATAAAACTTCCACTGAAATATTTGGTCACTTACAATTTCTTTAATGATTTTTTTTTAATTTTAAAAAATCAGTGCTTCTCAAAGTACCGGTCGGTGGGCCATCAGACGCTGGTTGGTCTAACTTTTTGTGACGACGCGTGACGATGGGGGGGGGGAGGGGGTGAAAAATCGGTCAAAATTGCGTGACGTCATTTATGGACGGCCCCTAAGTCCTAAGTTAATGTTACGTATTGTAAATAAAAATGTAAATTAATTTTTTTTATTATTATTTTGAATTGATATTATCATGACGCTAAAAATTATATAATTAGAAATATGTCTGATTTCTTGTAGCAAAAATACATACTACAATAAAGCCATGTCTCTGAGCAAACGAAGACAGCCTGCAAGTATTGATTACTTTCCTACAAAAAGTAAAACAAAATATTTTTTTTAAGTCACACAAAAAAATAAGAAGACAACGCATTTTAAGTTTTAAGGCTTATGGGTTCGAATTCATGTGAGGGCAAGGATTTGTTCCCGGGCCCACGGCGTCCCTGAGTCCACCCAGCTCCGAATGGGTACCTAACACTTATAGTTAGGGATTAAAGGCGGCTTGGTAATGCGTGGAACCCTCATAGCCGTGGCCCATGAACGCTGCATCACTTGCCAACAGACCGGCACGGTCTGTGTACGCAATTATCTTCTGTATAGAAGGAGCGTCTGTAAAGATAAGACAAGACTATAGTTGTATGATAGACATATGAACAGATGGATCGATGGATGTTGAATTGATGGATGGATAAATGATGACGGATCAATGATGGATAGATGGATGGACGGATAGTTGTGTATCTATGGGTGTAAGGATAGATAATGGGTGAATGAACGCATTGTTAAATAGTCAATGGGATATTTGGATCGATGAATAGATGGATAAATTGTTTGAATAAAATACAAAGATATGGTTATTTTTATTGAGGAATATTTAATTATTGAGGTGAATTATAAACCAAACGAAAGTCGACTGTTTAGAAAAAATGTTTTATTATCTTTGAAATGTGAAATGTGAAACAGTGAAACGCTAGAAAATTAAACTTGAAGCATTTCGGAATCGAAAGAAATATACAGGAAAACACAACGCATTTTTGTAACATGTGTAAAAGTTTGATTGTGTAGTTTTGTTGTTTATTTTAAAACTATATTTATAGAAAGAATAAATAAACTTTTTTTAAGCTAAAATGGAAATCAGGATAAGATGTAAGCTAGTAAATTTTAACGATATATTTTACGTGATATTAAAAGCAAATTATTAGTTAGTAGTTACTGATCAACAAAAGAAAACTCAAGCTCAATTAGTAAACAGGAACGCGATAAATTGAATTGTGACTAAAAATTCAGTCAACCTTTTCCAAATGACATTAAAAAAAGTAATTTATTTAATATGTTAGTATCCAACAGTTTTAAGGAATTCGGCAGCAACGTGTTAGACTACATTCAAGGTCATCGTTTAACGATGGTTTCCTACTGACAATTAGTGTTGTATTGTAAAGGAATTTGGGTAATTATTTCATCAATGGCTCATTGGTGCATTGGAAGTAATGTCGAATTTAAGTTGCGATTACGAATTTCTAAAAGAGTAGAGAATATACATTAAAAAATTAGACGCGAAAATCATCTTTTTCGAGAGGCAAAAGATTTTAACAGTTCAAGCAATAACGTGAATATAAGTTAAAATTAAAATAGCCAAAGAAACACAAAAGATTACGAGCAACGTCACATCTAAATTTTCTGAGCTATTCAAGCAGGTGGACAAACTTGTATTAAAGCTTGCAGTTACGTCCCGCGTCTTTTCATCTATCCTCAAACACTTTATAAATCTAAAAAAAGGGGTGTATTTATACTCCCCATCAATTTCAGAATAAGTTACAAAAGGATGCGATGTAATGCAAATAGATGACCTTACTGCCACATAAGTTTTGTTAGACGAATCTATACTCATATTGCTGGCTCTACATGTCGATTTGAAGCCTTGTTTCATAATCCACGCAAAATAAAAATTAAAGAAATGTTTTAAGAAATAATTACTAGAAACACGTTTTTCAAAATTATAAATATCATTGTCAATAATATCAGCTATAAATGTTAGCATATGTTCGTCCTTTTTGGAACTGTAGTACGTACTAGGCAGCCATTCGTCAAGTATGTGAGGCATAACATCTATTTTTAACACACAGTACATTAAATGGGACAAATATGTGTTATGATCTATTGGAGAAATTGATTTATAAAATGGAATTATAAATATGTAAGAAAAAAGTCTGTTGCAATTGTTACCTCTCAGCTTAAATCCAGCTTTTGAATTACATTTTGTTATAATCCAATTACATTTAGTTTTTCCAGAAGATTTTATTATATTAGACGGCTTGCAAATTACCTCATCCCATGGATGGAACCTGTTTTGATTGAAATAGACATATTTCATTATCAAAATATCATTAGTAAATGATAGTATTAAGAAATCGTTATATTCAAAGTTAATGTTAGAACTCAACGACACACTTCCAACAGAGATATCATACTTTGGTAGACAAGCCAATCCCTGTGGTGATAAATGTTGGTCCATAACATATCTGTTGATGTAAATATTAGATGATTGTTCATCACAAATTACAAATGAAAAATGTGTCAGGAAGTTTTCCTGCAAAGAATTCATATCCTCATCCTTGATGCCGATTGGGAAATAATTTTCAGGTGTTGAACACGAATAAGTTAAATAAGATTGATTAGAGTTAGGTATATCGTATAGAACAAAATTTGACTCCAAAAGCAAGTCATCTAAAAATTCTCCCTTTAAATCAGTAAATTTCTTGACTGACGGATTAACTAAACTCCAATTTACTGGTTTCCCAAAGTCATCATTATTGCAACGAAATATCTCCACGTTTTTATAGACCAGACCATTAGTAAAGTCCGTAACTGGCATATTGTTAACAATATTTTCAAGATTGAAGTATTGCACGTTTTGCTTATTTCTGCAACTGGATATAACTAACTTTCTCAAAGGCACACAACATTGTATGTCTAAGTTCAAAAAGTTTTTAAATTTTGTGTAAGCAACTTCTAAAAAAGACGGGCAAACTGAAGCGAAATCCTCACAACAGTTCCTGTACACAACACATTTGGCATCACATGTACACGGGAAAATTCTAATTTGTCCACACTTTCCTTGACACGAAGCTTCGTGGGGAACACTACCCAGATTGGGCAGTCCAACAGATTCTGGGTTTTTCAAGTCATAGAAACTCTCAAATTTTGCTTTATTTTGTACTGTAAATGTTTGGCAAGCGAATTTCAAATAATTTTCCATAAACATTTCACAAGTCAAGAAGGGGATAATCCCTAAGATTATGAAAAAATTCTGGCACATTTCTGTAAAATTTCTCTGCTTATCAAGTATTTATCTCAGATAGAATCTTGATAAAATTGTATTTTAACTAATAAAGAAGTGATTCATTAAAAAACGAAAACTTCCATTACACAACAGTATTTAATTCTTTGCTGTTTTTCTGATTTTAAATAATTTATTTTTAAATTCACATATTTAATGTAAGACACATTCAGTATCAAAAGTTTATTCATTTCTGCAGGCCTGTGAATTTTTCTTTGGATTCTGTCTGCAACACGTAAACATTTTATTTTAAAATTACATGTTTTATATTGTTTCAGTCATTTTCTCATTTTAAAGATGGGGGCAAACTATTTCTTAATAATGACGATGCTACACACATTCTGATGTTTGTGTTGTAACGTAAATTGACTGGCCAATCTGGATGAATAAAGTTCTTTTAATGCTTTCATGTTGTTAGCATCGTCTCTCTTCATGCAACATAAAGCCACGTAATGCTGAACAATGTCTAAAGCAGTCGTGCTGTTGTATAAGTAGGTTAGGCAATAAATCTTTTAATTCTTGACGTTTTTCTATTGTGTCCAAGAGGCGAAGGATCATAGTCATAATTCTATTTTAAATTTTCAAAAAGGTTTAGAACTTTTAATGTAAGAAAACTTAATTATCATTGCGTCTTGAAGTAAATTTCAATAAATCTTAATCATTAAAGCCAGACCTTAGAGAGGAGAATGTAATTATTCATTATACTATTTGTATTTTGGTAATAACATTCATTATAGTCTTTAAAAACTTTTTTTTTACAAATGTGGAAGTTATGTTATTATTTAGCATTTAGTTGAAGCGGTGTTTATAATTCCAGAGACGTTAGGGAAAAATTAAACACCCACAACACATTACAATAATTAGAAATCGTTTCGACGTAAATAAAATTTATACCTGCACTACCGTTTCAAATTGATGAGCTAAAGTAGAGTTGTATACACTTAATAAATTTTGTTTAGGTCTTCTGGCTTACACGCATTTAAATTCTAAACACGATAAAATTGGAAGATTTAATGCGCTTATTTTGAGACTGACTGATTATAATTTCAAGCCACAGTAATTATTTAATCTGCATCGGGTACTTTGAGCAGATTAGGAACAATCCCCTGTGTTAAAGATAATAAATCATTTGGTTTTTCAGAGCAGGACTTTTTCGGCTGTCCATATGGGAAGAATGGACCTTCAACTTTTCCTATTGGATATGGAGTGTGGGTCAATTTTTTTAAGAAACATAAATTTAGCTATAAGGGATGTACCGACAAGAAATAATCGATAACAAAATCCTAGAAAAAAAAATAAAGTTAGATTGGACACACCCCAACGAAAGACAAAAAAATACATCAAGACAGGCATTAGGATGGAAGCCACGGAACAAATACCGATAAGGAAGACCCAAGAAAACAAGGAGACGAAGTATGTACGATAGGGCAGGGAGAATAAGAAAGAGCTAATAAAGAAAACGTAAAAATAAACTTTTTAACTATTAATCCCATATATATGAGACAGAACTTAAAGTATTGATTATGTTCCAACGCGACAAACATTTACAGCCTGAAACTGAGTGAATTTCTCCTAGTTAAAACACGAGATGTGGTCATCGATGGCCGGCGTGAAGTCAAGTGACCCGTAAAATGTAAACAATAGCGACTGCTACATATAGTTTTATATAGATAAACTAAAAATGCATTAATTTAATTACGGTACGATCGATCGATCTGAAATTTTGATACGATGCATTGTTAGGTGACGCTAGTCTATTGCCAAATTTCTGCTCGATGGCATCACGGGAAGGGGGTCATTTTTTACTTTTGTTTTTCCGCCCGACGACGAACAACAGAGAGAGACGGCGGTTTAAGTTAATATAAGGGATTAAAAAGAGCTAGGTTGCCGTCCATAAATAACGTCACGCGCCTAGATGTGGTAGGGTGGTTACGCATGTGTGACGATGGGTGACGATTTGGGGGGAGGGTGGTCTAAGAAATGTGACGTCACATCAAAAAGCGCAACTTTAAATAAACGTTCCCCTTAAATTTAAATATTTGATCACTTTCAATTTATTTAATGACGTTTTCAATGGCTTCATACGTGTTACGATATTTGAGTGCAGCTTTACACTAAATACTAACTTAAATGACAAAAAGGAATTTGCAACATGCTAATTCAATTAGAAATTACGGCTTTTGTTCAAAGCTTTGTGACGTCCAATTGGAAGGGGGCGGCTGGATAGCGAAGTCAATAGTGCGCTCGCCTTACAAGCTTAGGGGCGTGGGTTCTAGCCCAAGTTAAAGCCACAATAAAAATGTTGATAAATGACTATTGCTAAAATGTCCTCCGCTGACCTGGAGAGGAGATGGGCGTCGCCAAGGTCTACCAAGTCCCGAGAAAGTTCTAATGGAAACATTAGAACCCCTTACGACCACGAGGTTATGGGTCACAAAAACATATTGGAAGGGGGGGTCTCAGTTTTTGTGACGAAGTATGACGAGGGGGAGGGGGGTGGATAAAATCGGCCAAATTAGCATGACGCCATTTATGTACAGTCTATTGCAGGGGTGGCCAGATCTGTAGTAACTGAGAGCCATTTTATTAATATTCAAAAAAAATTTAGGCCACATTGAGACATTATCATTCACGTCCCCACCAATGTTCCCTTTAAGCTGCGCGGCTGCGCAGATATCTGACAAACGTCACGCAGCAGTTTAGAATTACCGCGCGGCAAAATTTTGTAATTTAATTTGCACACGGACCAGCGAACCTTCTTTATCATTAAATGCAAAATCCTCCTCCCATTCTGGTTGAAAGCTTCTATTTTCTTCTTTATATTTTCGTATCCTGCAACTTGCTGCTAGATTTTGTGGATTTTTACCCAAACGTGAACAAGAAATTTAACAGTTTACATCACCAACCACTTACAAACTAATCGCTCCCTTCAACTTTTAAATTTTAAATAAGGGGCCGTCCATAAATGACGTCACGCGTTTTTTTCCGATTTTTTACCCCCTCCCTCCCCCTCGTCACGCGTGGTCACAAAAACTTAGACCCCCCCCCTCTAAAAATACGTCACAAATCTTTCACAAAAAAAAACAACGACAACAAACAAAAACAAACTTAATTTCTATTTGAAAATAAGTATGTTTCAAAACACTTTTATTGTCCTTTAAGTATTTATTATTTACTTAGTGAAGATCTACATTGTAATTTCGTAACACGCGTGAAGCATTTTTTAGAAACATTTAACTGGCCTTCAGAAAACGAACTGTGTTAACATCCTTAGATTATATTTTATTTTAATGCATACTTATTAAACATTGACTATTAATCATCACGGTTAACGCCTTTGTTTAGAAAAATAAATTATTTTTTAAAAAACATTTTTAAAATGTATTTTTTTAAAAATCCCTCAAATGACTGACGGGCATCCCGTAAGAAAGAGGTCGGCGAACAGAGGTAAATAACCTCATCTGGGGTCAAAAAGGGAATTCTTGGGGGTAATGCAGACTCATTTGGGACATATAACATCCAATACAATCCACTAGATATATTAAAATACGTCATTTATACATGTACGCTTGGAACATATGCCCATTATTGAACCGGTTCCTTCCAGAAAATGCATTTTTTTTAAATTTGACAACTATGTAGATTTCTTACCTACGTACTATACGAAGACACCTAAATCTACCCTACTTTCATTTATATTGACACGAGTGACAATAATCTTAATCCACAAGAGTTGTCTGTATCACGTATCCTTTCTGTGATATTTAAAATTAATGCCTTAAAAACTGAGCTAAGAAGAAAAGTTGTTTTGTGCTCCTCTCGAATTGCGATGTCAAGAATTTGATGCATTCAATAAAGTTGATGAATACTTGACTAATTTTAAATGGGCTCATTTACCATTATATCTAGAAGACTAGAATGGCCAGAGGCGTTTGACCAAAAACCCATCGAACAATTATATCAAACTTAAAACGTTTTTAATTCTATCAAATGGATTTCCCCCCCCCCTTCACCTTTTAAAGAAAAATGATATTCCGTGTCGTTTTGACTTAAAATATCTACACATAATCCTATTCAGATCATTTTTAGACACTTGTCATGCATGTAAAACTCACCAGTAGCATTTTCGGGGGGGGGGCTAATGACGCTCCCCCAAATCCCCGAGTCATGTGAGGAGGACCTAGAGTCTGTGGGTTGGGGGGGGGGTAACGCACACATAAACTTGTATAGTTTTGGGGTAACGGGCAAAAAAGTTCTAGAGAACCAAACGGAGCTGCGGTTACATCACAAATGCTTTGATGTCAACATCAAACGACGCAGTGTAACAATTTCATATGTTATCTTGTGGATTCTCAAACTTAAGGATTATACTTAGATTTAATTTTCGTGTCTTGATAGCTTACGCCAACCAGCGTCTGATGGCCTACCGACCGGCACATTGAAAAGCACTGATTTTTTTTTAAAAAGTCATTAAATAAATTGTAAGCGACCAAATATTTCAGTGGAAGTTTTATTTCAAGTTATCCTTTTGATGTGACGTCACATTTCTTCAACCCCTCTCCCTCCCCCTCGTCACGCATCGTCACAAAAGTGTGACCCCCCCCCTCCCCCCCTAGGTGCGTGACTTCATTTATGGACGGCCCCTAAGCCAAAAATATCTTCAACCATTTGTTTCTGTCCAGATTTTTTAAACGTTCATTTATTTTTGTTATTACAGTGAAAATCATCGAATGACTGAAAATTATTTTTGTTAAAACCCAATAATAAATTATGTGTTTTTTAAGTATGGTTGGTGGGGGGGGGGTAGCTAAACAACATTGGCTCGTCTGTCTCAACCGGTAACTCAAAAATATGGTGTATTTCAAAGCGAAGTTAGTGTCCTGTCATATAATAAAAGCTGGGGTGTTATTATTAATAACACAAAATACCAACCCCTTTTAATTCTCTGGGGTGCTGTCGTGTTTTCCTTGATACATTCAAAGAACCTTAATCTTTTAGTGTTAATAGATTTTTGTTTCATGTTCAGGGAAAAAAGGTGTATCAAAATGCTTTGTATTTTGTCGGGGCCGTATTTTATTTCCGGTTAACAGATATTTCTTCTTATTAAGCGTTTTCCTGTTAAACGTATTTCACAGCATATATTTCAAACGAAAATTTTTAATTTGATCAATTGTTCGCGAGCCGCAAAGTAAACACAGAAGAGCCGCATGCGGCTCGCGAGCCGCAGTTTGGCCACCGTTGGCATATAGGAATACTGGCAAGAGACCGTGCAGAGTGGAATAGTTTAAATCAAAGTTTGATTGAGGCCATAGGTTCCATGTATTTAAAAAAAAATCAGGAACATGAAAGCAGTGGCGTAGCTAGAACTTTTGCCGCCCGGGGCGGTCTCCAATTTGCCGCCCTTATATGGGCCGTCCATAAATGACGTCACGCACATGGTGGAGTGGGAGAGTGCAGTCACACATTTGACTTCACAACAAAACGCCCAACTTTAAATAAAAGTTCCACTTAAATATATGATTACAGACACCTTATTTAATGACGTTTTACATGACTTCAAGCGTGTTACGATATTAGAGTGCAGCTTTACACTAAAAGCAAATTTAAATGACAATGAATTGATTTGAAACATTGACATTTTCAAATAGAAAATATGGGTTTTAATGGGGGGGGGCCCTTTGTGACGTCATATTGAAGAAGGGGTCTAAATTTTTGTGACGAGGGGTATAAAATCAGCAACAATCGCCTTTTTTTCAAAGGCCACAAGAAAGTTATTGATGTCGCAGGTCCCTCTCCCCTCCAAATGAGACAAATCATATTCTAAATTTACACCCCAAAAACATTACCAATTAATATGCTTTTATTTTTTATTTATAAATATATATTTTTTATAAACAAAGAAATTGAATACATTAGTATGTAAACATATTTTAAATTTACTTACATAACTTTCATAGTAAAAAAATCGTGTATAATGCTATCAAAATTTAAATTATTTGTAATATCTTGTTCTATGGACAATATTGCAAGATTTTGTAGTCTTAAATCACTCATTGTGGAACGAAGATAATGTTTTTATCAACTTCAGTTTGGAGAAGCTCCTTTCACAACTAGCGACACTGGTAGCAATTGTTGAAAAAACTCATTGCAAAATTATAATGTTTGGTACAGAATTTTCCAATCTATACTGTTAAATATATTTTAATAGATCAAAGGGGCCTTTTCCCCCGTTTTTTTCTTAAATAATGCCTCTTCTTGTAGTGTAGGTACAGCCAGGGCTGGTCTTAGGCCACTGCAACCTATGCGGCCGCAATGAGTCCCGCTCTTTCATAGACCCCATCTATCTTAATTTTCACTTATTATCCTTATTAATACCTTATCCCTCCCCAAACTGGGACCCTCGCAATCCTTTTCGCATACTAAGCCACATAGGGCCCCCGCAATATAATTGCTAAGACAAGCCCTGTGTACGGCCATAAAAGCCTGGATCCTTTTTGTTTCAATATTGAACTGTTCTTTATCAATGTCAATAAAGAAATTTATTTGATGTTCAAATTCTTCATTTAGTAGGTTACATGGTATTTAAATCGAATATTTTCTTGCAAGTACATGCAACTCATCAACGCGTTCTTTTCTTTTATAATTTCATCCGTGGATAAAAACATTTCTCGTTGTACTTCTTGCTATAAAGATAAAACCACGACTTCTGAATTTACCCCACTCATATTTTTTCTCCTTCGAACTCGGCGTTTAGTTGATATATCCAACTCTCTATAACAGCGTTCTGTATTAGCAAATCTCTGTGTTCTATGAAATGGGTTTGCATTTATTTTATTTTTAATGCGGGTTCCCATAAATTCAGATTACATAGAATTGAAAAAGATTGCATTGAACTGAGGAAAATTCCAGCATCTGTTCTCGTTTTACTAGTTACTTCTTCAGATTTCAATTTTTCCAAGACGCTTGAAATTTTAAAGGATGTCTTTTTGAAATTATTTATGCTATTATGGTGTTTATTAACGGAGAAATTTGACTATTTTCATGTTCTTGCCATAAATTTTAATAATTTTCCATAAAATAAACAAATTTAAATTATTTACACATTACTTTAATTGGATAGGTGTAAAAAAAAATTTAATTAATAACCGTATTTTAATGAAAAACACAACTTATGTGTGCTACTTCAATGCGATAAAAACAAAATAAATTTGATTTACCATCCTGCTATGTAAAAATCTAGGTACTTCTGAGCACTTCATTCTGCGCATGTCGAAATTCCACGCAAAAAACTGTCGTGGCGATATTAATAGCACATATTATTCGGCCCAGCGGTGATGTGTTGTTTTTGTTTGTTTTGTTTTTTTATTTTTTTTTATTTTTGTGTGTGAGCAGTTTCTTATAAAAGCGTCACCTGTGACTATAACCGCTTAATTTTCCAAAACAAATCGATACCTTTTTTGAGCGATTTTTAAATTTTTGAATGGTTTTGCGTTAGTTATAACATCCACTATGTAATCAAACAAATGTTGCGTGAATCCGTTAATTAAGACTCGAAACTAAGAATATTTTTGTTTTACCTTAGTTTTCCCCTTCAAAAGAAAAAGGGCGGTTGTCGGAAACGGCTTTATTTTTTCAAATGACCACAAATGCCGCCCCCAAAATGTGTGCCGCCCGGGGCGGACCGCCCCCCCACCGCCCCCCCTAGCTACGCCACTGCATGAAAGCAGTTCTAATAAACCGCTTTCAATATTTCTCAATATTTCCTGATCATTCTTTTCTTTCTATTATGTTTTGAAAACGCAACCATCTTTTACGAGCTCTCCACTAAATCATTGGAAATCTGTCAGGCATGTTGAAGTAGAGATCCTATTAGTTTCCTGCATAAAAGCCACGTTGACAATAAACAAATGGGATCTGCCTCGTCACGATTAATTTCAAATAAGATTCCGTCTATTATGAGCAAGAATATCCTAGGTGATATAACTATAGTTTTGAGATATAAATGTTTTCTCATTTAGGAATACAAGTTTTCCGTAACTAAATCTAAGATTATTGCTTTAAAGTGCTAAAATTTTGAGTGCTAATGTTGAGATTAGACAAAGTTTCATTATTTAGTTATGATCCAAGCTGGTATTGGGGAACCAAAACTCAAATTTGGAAATTTTTCAATTACGACATTTTTTATCCCAATGGACGATTTGATATCGAAATGCACGAGATCAGTTTTATTTAGATTTTGAAAGTGCTGCATTTATCATGTCTTACGTAAGCAACCGATTTCGTGCAAGTCTGTATGGTAGTTTTAAAAAAGAAAAATGATAAAACTTTAGAAATATAGTTTTACAAAGTTCATAGCAAACAGCTTTGACTTTATTAGGTTACAGTGTTTTTACGTTGTTTTCGCAAATGCACAACTCGGGTCAATAGTGGTCTCAGCTTGGGTGTGTGTCTGCGCGAAGGATTTCAAGTTTGTCTGCCAGTCTGTTTATATTTATGTATTATCATTGTCAAAAGTCTAAATTTTTAAAAGTTAAAGGGGCCGTCCATAAATGACATCACGCGATTTTTGTCGATTTTTGACCCCCTCCCTCCCCCTCGTCACGCGTCGTCACAAAAACTTAGACCCCCCCCTCTAAAAATACGTCACAAATCTTTGACCCCCACCCCCCCAAAAAAAAATACAACTTATTTACTATTTGAAAATAAGTATATTTCAAATCACTTTTATTGTCATTTAAGTATTTATTATTTATTTAGTGAAGATCTACATTGTAATATCGTAACTCGCGTGAAGCATTTTTTTAAAACGTTTAACTGGCCTTCAGAAAACGAACTGTGTTAACATCCTTAGATTATATTTTATTTTAATGAATACAAATTAAACATTGTCTATTAATCATCACGGTTAACGTCTTTGTTTAGAATTAAAAATATTTTAAAATAACATTTTTAAAATGTATTTTTTTTAAATCCCTCAATTGACTGACGGCATCCCGTAAGAAAGAGGTCGGCGAACAGAGGTAAATAACCTCATCTGGGGTCAAAAAGGGAATTCTTGGAGGTAATGCAGACTCATTTGGGACATATAACATCCACTACAATCCACTAGAAAAATTAAAATACGTCATGTGCACGTGTACGCTTGGAAAATATGTCCATTATTGAACCAGTTCCTTCCAGAAAATGCATTTTTTTTAAATTTGGCAACTATGTAGATTTCTTACCTACGTACTAACGAAGACACCTAAATCTACCCTACTTTCATTTATTGACACGAGTGACAATAATCTTAATCCACAAGAGTTGTCTGTATCACGTATCCTTTCTGTGATATTTAAAATTAATGCCTTAAAAACTGAGCTAAGAAGAAAATTTGTTTTGTGCTCCTCTCGAATTGCGATATCAAGAATTTGATGCATTCAATAAAGTTAATGAATACTTGACTAATTTTAAATGGGCTTATTTACCATTATATCTAGAACAGTGCTTCTCAAACTTTTTAGTATGGCGGACCAGCAGGAATTTTTACATTGCTCCAGGGACCGGTGTATTGTTTTCCCTGCACTGACAATTTTTTTCTGTCCTTTTTTTGAGAACATCTGCGGACCGGCAGCGGATGGCCCACGGACCGGCACCGGTCCGCGGACCACCACTTTGAGAAGCACTGATCTAGAAGACTAGAATGGCCCGGCGCGTTTGACCAAAAACCCATCGAACAATTATATCAAACTTAAAACGTTTTTAATTCTATCAAATAGATTCCCTCCCCCCCCCTTTTTCCCCTTTTAAAGAAAAAGGATATTCCGTGTCGTTTTGACTTAAAATATCTACACATAATCCTATTCAGATCATTTTTAGACACGTGTCATGCATGTAAAACTCACCAGTAGCATTTTCGATAACGACGCTGCCCCCAATTCCCCGAGTCATGTGAGCAGGACCTAGAGTCTGGGGGTGGGGGGGGGGTTAACGCACACATAAACTTGTATATTTTGGGATAACGGGCAAAAAAGTTAGAGAAAACCAAACGGAGCTGCGGTTACATCACAAATGCTTTGATGTCAACATCAAACGACGAATTGTAACAATTTCATGTTATCTTGTGGATTCTCAAACTTAAGGATTATAATTAGATGTAATGTTCGTGTCTTGATAGCTTACGCCAACCATCGTCTGATGGTCTACCGACCGGCACATTGAGAAGCACTGATTTTATTTTTTTTTAAGTCATTAAATAAATTGTAAGCGACCAAATATTTCAGTGGAAGTTTTATTTCAAGTTACCCTTTTGATGTGACGTCACATTTCTTCAACCCCCCTCCCTCCCCCTCGTCACGCATCGTCACAAAAGTGTGACCCCCCTCCCCCCTAGGTGCGTGACGTCATTTATGGACGGCCCCTAAACACAAATTTATATTTTAAAAATGTGGGGCTAATTTCGACGATAAATCGCCACCAGAGAAAGAAGTTGGATTGTAGACTTCTCGATATCTATTGATAAAGGTCTGCATTCTGTTTCTATAAGTTTCTATTTTATCCATTTCTCTGATCCATACAAATAATACAAAAGATTAGGATTGCTTTCACATTGGAAATAAAATTTCTTAGTTCATTTTCGATAGAGATGTATGATAATTTCAAACTGATTTTTTTGTGTTAGGTTCATTTAGCGGCGTATCTTAAGCCTACCAGGTCCGAGCTCCCCAATCTAATTTGCCCCTATACCTGGCCTCCCCAGCAAAAAAAAAGAAAATGTACATGGGTTAGGAAATTGCTAGTATCATGAAAACCAGTGGTCAGAATGTGCTCAAACTTTTAGATATAGCAGGAAATAGGCCTACATTCTATCCAATGTTCCATTTAAGCTGAGTGGCTGTGCGGCTACTCATATATCTAACCGACGCCGCGCAGCATTTTATAATTACCGCACATCACATTTAGTAAAAAAAATATTTAAAAATGGATGCTGTGCAACTTTGCACCAATATTCCCTCTGAGCTGCGAAGCCACGTGGCTGCGAAGGTTTTCGACCGAGACCGCGCAGCAGTTAAGAATTACCGCGCAGCAATTATTTTTATTTTTTTTTAATTATTTTTTTTTCTTTACATTTTTTTAGAAGATAATCTGATAATAATTGTTTAATTATTTGAACAGTGCTTCCATCTAACGCCAGTATTGCGCATTGGAGTCGTAGTCTTCCCAGCAGGTTGAGCCATGCTTTACAAAGAGGTACTTTTTGCACATAGAGCACCTGACGTTGGTCTTGACCTTCTTGAGTGGGTTGTCCTTGTATGCTACTCTAGGGTGTGATATGTTGTATTGAAGGTGTTTTTCCAAGCAGACAGTGCAGACATGATTTAAAGCAGTTGCTTCTGGAATTTCAGGCCAGTGGTTGGCTAGTGTGTGGCGTTGGGGGCATGGTATCATTTGTCTTCGGCGAATGGCTGTTGAGCGGTAATTGCCAATCAGTTCAATGCAAAGTTTCTGGATATATCTTGTGTAAAACATGGGCTTTTTTCAGCTACTTCTAGTTTAGACACATAGATAACAAATGAATTGTAGCAGGCACACATAAAAAATTTGATGAAAAGGCGACGAGGCCACCGGTAATGATGGCGTGAGCGATGGAGCGATGATCATTTTTATCACAACCGCCCATGTGGCGATTGTAGTCCTGGACGAGCTGTGGCATCGGAACTTCATCAAGTGTTCCATGTTTGTTTCTTCTGTTTGCTACTCCTATAAATTTTTGTTTTGGGTCATGAAAGTTTGAGATGTATGTAATTGGCCTCCGATCCTGCCATACCATACAGGTTATGCTGCTCTGACATCGATAGCGACTTTTACCTCTCGCAAGCTTGTCCAACTTCTTCAAGGACACTAAAAATCAACGTAATCACTAACTCACTGCTTTATTCAAGGAAAAAACCATTTGTAAACACCAATCTTGCAGCAAATGTGAGATTTAAAGATGATTGGCTGTTATTTTTAGTACTTCTTCAAGGGATATCCCAAAAAACCTAGAATTCGGTAACTTGTTATATAGTAACTAGATTGTTCCGGGGCGCCGTGGCGCCTGCGGCGCCCACTATTTTAGGGCGCCTACGGCGCCAACCTTTTTCAAAAGCCCAACTAACTTGTCCTTTTTTGTTAAATACGAAATATTAAACTTTCTGAAATGTAAGCAAAGTATTTAATAATAGAGGTTGTAGGGCGCCTACGGCGCCCACTTTGTTTTTTGTCAAAAGCCCAAGTAACTTATCCTTGTTTGATAAATACGAAATATTAAACTTCCTGGAATGTACACAAAGTATTTTACATCTTTAATTTATAATCATCTTGCGCACCGATGCACACCTTGTATTTTAAAATATAAGATCAAACAGTGACGTCATATTAAATATTTTTACAGTGCTAATCACCACAAGATTTTTCAACTGCTATAGACTGTTGTACTGTTGTACATCATCAGCGTTCCACATCCGTACATCTACCCAGTGAGTTACTTGGGCTTTTATATTATACTAGCAGACCCGTCGTGCGTTGCAACGATCTCAGTAAAAAAGAATATATATAGATAAAAAATAAATTACATTAAGGGTCACCAGGCCCATCAGTTTAAAATATGAAGTTCGAAAATCTATTAATTTCAATCAATTTCATAACAAAAATATAAATATATGTATCTATATTTCTCAATATCGTGTAAAATTGAATGGGGAATACAATATTAAATATTTAGTAAAAACACATTTAGGGCCCCTAGCCCCGATGAAATGGACATTATGAGATCAGTGCCATATCGAAATTTAATATAGGCTTTTAAGTTTTTATATACCGCGTTTGGTCAAAATCAATTTATTTTCTCATTATCAAACACCTAAACTAATTTTTATATATATGTAGATATAAGGAAAACTACATTAAGGGGCTCCCAGGCCCGTTCAATTCAAGATGTACATTTTGAAAACATGTTCATTTAAATTCATTTTAATCATGGATATATTTCTCAAGATCGTTAAAAACTGAGTGGGAAATACAATCTTAGAGTATACACACAAAAAAAGACATTTGGGGCCCCCGGCCCATTCGATGTAAGATGTAAATTTCAAAATGATGTTCATTTTAATTCAGTCTCATCATTGATATATTTCTTAAGATCGTTAAAATAGAATGGGAAATAATATCTCAAACACATACGAAAAAATACATTTGGGGCCCCCGGCCCTAAACAATTAAAAATTAGAAGTGCAGTGCCCTTTGTTATTTTAATATGGGCTACCAAGTTTTTATATACCAAGTTTGGTTAAGATCCATTCATTTACTCAGTAGTTAACGCATAAACTCATTTTTATATAGCTCATAAAAGCAAAAAACGACATTAAGGGCCCCAGGGCCCATTTAGTGCAATATGTCAAGTTCAAAACGCCTGTTTATTTCAATCAATTTCATTGTGGATAAATTTATCTATATTTTTCAAGATCTTTAATAATTGAATAGGGAATAAAATATTAAACGTTTATGAAATAAGACATTTTGGGCCCCCAGTCCCGAAGAAATGGACATTAGGAAATTAGTCCCTTTAGTATTTCTATATTGGCTACCAAGTTGTTATATACAAAGTTTGGTTAAGATCCATCAATTTACCTAATAGCTAACGCTTAAACTAATTTTTATATAGCTCATATAAGAAAAAAGTCATATTATGGGCCCCCGGCGCCCCATGAGGGTTAAATTTTGAAAAAAAAAGTAGCCTATTTCCATCCCTGGAGCGTACTCAAAAGTCTCCAAAAGTTTCATGGCGATCGGATGAATGGTTTAGTCAGCTATAACAGACATGCATACATACATACTTTGATTTTTATATATATAGATAATATTAAATCTATTACCTAAAATTCGGTAACTCGACTTGGTAGGGTTAATAAGTCTTTTTTATACACATTGATCATGCTTCCAAAAATGTTTACTATATTTATTTAACTATATGGTTATGGATTTTTCTGTTGCACTGAGTTCTGCTGAATGGGTTGGGTTTTTTTTTATTCCAGGATTCAAAAGGCGTTTAGGAGAAATATGTAGTAAAAGATAACTACATTTTCGATTATATCTATATATATATATGTATGTATTTCACCTAAACAAGTATGTGCAAGTAAGCATGACGAATGACCCTCACTTGGATCAAATAATCACAGTTAAAGGTTGGCAAGCGAAGGTAGTTGAGGGGTGGGGCATGTCTTGAGACCAGCAATGCTTTTTTCATCCAGTTTCGTTGTTCTTTCCCAGTGTGCATGCATTTCGTAGTGTATTGGTTATTAAATCCGCCTGAGATGCGAAGGTCTTACGTTCAAACCCCAGCGGAAACATTTTTAACTCGCTAGAGTCGGTCAATCACAGTTTATGGTTGGCAAGCTAGAGTGGTGCAGGGTGGGAACATGTAAATGACTGCAGTACAGCATGTCTCGAGACCAAAAAATCCTCGGTGCGCCCCCCCCCCGACATACACTCGCGTAGTTCTGATTTCTTAGTACTGTAGTTTGTGTCAAATAAATTTAAAATATTTCATTCATGGAAAAGAACTGACCCAAACTAAAGATGCTAAATACTTAGGAGTCATAATAAATGAGAAACTATCATGGAATCCCCATGTCAATGAAGTTATTAAAAAATCAAACAAAACCTTAGGCTTTATAAAAAGAAAATTTTACAAATGTAATAGAGATATAAAACTAAAATGCTACCTCACTTTGGTGAGACCTGTATTAGAATATGCATCTTCTGTATGGGACCCATCCACCAACATTGATAAACTAGAACAAATTCAAAAACGAGCTAACAGATTCATTACTGCAGAATATTCAAAACTGACAAGAATAAAACCATTAGTTAAATGACAAGAATAACACCATTAGTTAAATGACAAGAATTACAACATTAGTTAAATCATTAAACCTTGAAACACTGGAGCAGGGGTCGGGAAACTTTTTGTCTGAGAGAGCCATAAACACCACATATTTCGAAAAGTAATTCTGTGAGAGCCATACATATTTCTTAAAACTAAAAATTCAAGTAAATGTGCTTTTGCCGGGGTGGCGCCGAAGTGGTAGCGGGTCGTAGTAAGGCAATTCCACCCCTCCTTGTGAGGCCAACTTAGTGGGAGGCATCCTCGACTTTCTGTCTTAGATGCCCAGGTGGCCGCTTCAGAAGCGACCGCTCCGGGGGGGTTTTCCCAGCTGTCAACGTCCTTTTCTGGGGGAGGGGGCCAGATAGCTGGGAGGGTCTTCCAGGAAGACCCATGAAGAGCACTAGGCTCGGGGCTTCTGATTTTCTTCCACATGTAGGATCATTAGTAAATGTGCATTTTGTGTAATTTCAACACTAAAAGCACAATAATTATGGTTCTGAAATCTTTTTAATAACACTGTCATGCTGTTGCTAAACTAAACTTTTGGGAATCGGTGAAGGACTCGAATAAATCCTTCCCTTTTGTTGTGCCCTTCATAGACAAAACAGCAAGACTTTCCTCATGTAATGTTTCACCGACAACATAACTTGCAACCACGCTGAACTGGGATAAATTACTGACGTCTGTTGACTCATCCAACGCGAGAGAGAAAAACGGTGCCGCATTTATTTCCTTCACTTGCATATCCTCACTTTGATTTGACATCACGATGCTACGATCGTGAACAGTTCTTGCCGACAGAGACATTTCTTTTATCCGTTTAATTATTTTGTCCTTATTGTAAAAGTCATCAAAAAGTTCATTGGCAACATGAATGCTTTGGCATACTCCCAATCTATAAATGGCTTTCCGTTTCTTACAATAGCTAAAGCGCCAGCGAAGCTAGCCGAATTCCAGTCACCTTGTTGAGTCCAAACACGGATTTACTGCTAACCAGCTTGCACTCTTGATATGCATGCTGTCTTCCTGCTGTCTCCCGCGGGATATTTCAATGCAAATGTAGAATGGTGTGTCTCGAAGTGTCGCTTTACATTTGACCGTTTCATAGACGTAATTTTATAAATGCATATTAAACACACTGCAGAACCCATTCTCTCCATAAAGGCGAATTCCTCTGTCCATTCCTGCTGAAAACTACGATACTCGTCGTCTTTCTTTCTTTTAACAATCTTGTCAAAAGGTTTATAAAATTAGTTAACGTAGAACGCAATTAAAACGAAAGTTTACTTTCTGATCCGACGACAATCTGTTGTGCGGACCCTTTTACACATCCACACAGCTTCCGCTATTTTCCAAAGCAATATACACCAACTCCACTTGAACAATGTATTTTTGCCACTTTTCCACAGAAATCACTGCGATCACTGTGATCCCGAATTCCAAAATCTCTCTCCCTTAAATAGCAATCTAACTCCTAAGGTTACTAACCCCTGACCTTGATTATTTCATGTATTCGCGTATGGCGCTCCTCATTACTATTTGGATAGAATTGATTGGTCAACAAACATGCGACCTCCAAAAATTTTCCCGCTTCGAAACTTTCAAGAATGTTTTACATCACGGAAGCCATAAAAATAGAAAATAATTATTACGGTTATTGACTTATGACGACTTTTATTTTTATTTATTTTTTTAAGGATTTTTTCCCAATAATTATTGAGATCAAAGGAGTCTGAAGAAACATTGTTTCCTCATAATGAACATTTTTCTGCGAGCCATATGCAGCCATAAAAAGAGCCATATATGGCTCGGGATGCCATGGTTTCCCGACCCCTGCACTAGAGGATAGAAGAACCAAGAGTAAAGTAGTGATCATACATAAAGCAAGTAATTCTAATTTGGAAATACAACACAAAGATAACTTAATACAACCCTCAGATAGACATAAGGATAAAAACACCTTTCTTATTCCGTATGCAAGAACAAACACTTACAAATTTTCGTTCTTCCCGTCCGGAATTCGGGTTGAAATGGGTTGCCTGAAGAAACCTGGAAACCCAACACTTTATCAACATTTAAATCTCTAATAAAAATACAGGACTAAACACAAACCATAGATAAGCGTAGCACGCAATGATCTTCTGTACAGAAGGAGCGTCTGTAACAGATAAGATAAGATATGTTAAGTGTCCGTTCTTTCTCCCCTTTCTTTGCACTATCTATGAGCTATTCGGGGTGATATTTAGTTCTTCTTATTCCTGATACAGAACCTGGTACATCTACTTGTATAGAATCTACTTCAACGAAAGAAGCAACAAATATTAATATTTATAAACCAGACATTTATATTTATAAACAAGAGAACAAGCACAGAAGATTCAGCATAAAAAACAAACAGAATGGTGCTGGGCTTTGTGGTGATAAGTCAAGAGGAGATTTTATATTTGCTTTTTTAAAGGAAAAGTTCGTCTGAATGTCAGCACTCAAGTGGCTCTTTGAAAAACCAAATAAGCTTTTTCCAAATCAAGACAGATATTGCTAAAAGGCGCAATCTCATCCAAACGGGCTAATGGTAGTTATAAGGGAATAATTTCTGCATTGCATCAGCTGCAAATTGATACTGCTGGGAAAGGCGAAACGTAAAGGGGTCGTCCATAAATGACGTTACGCGCCTAGGGGGAGGGGTCAAACATTTGTGACGATGTGTGACGAGGGGGAGTGGGTGTTTGAGAAATGTGACGTCACATCAAAACGCGCAACTTAAAATAAATGATCCACATAAATATTTGATTGCTCGCGATTTATTTAATGACGTTTTCAATGGCTTCACACGTGTTACGATATTAGAGTTCAGCCTTATACTAAATACATACTTAAATGATGAAAAACTGAGTTGAAACATGCTAATTTTCAATTAAGAAATACCGGGGGGGGTATTGTTTTTTTTGTTTTTTTTTGGGTGGGGGGGGGGTCAAAGCTTTTTGACGTCATATCAGAGGGGTGTGTCTTCGTTTTCGTGACGAGGAGGAGGGGGTGTTAAAAATCGTCCCAAATTGTGTGACGTCATTTATGGACGGTCCCAAATTCAATCAATATAATTTTGAATGAAATGGAGGAGTAAAAATTTATAGTAATTTTAAATTTGTAAAGTTATTTGCCGGATGAATTTCCCTAGATTGTCACTGCAAGACCGCGAACTAGTCTAGATGTATGTAGAAAATTATATGCTTCACTTTCGAATTGTCAGTTTCCAGGGATTTTTTCGATCCTTGTGAAAAATTTCCTGATGTTGATACATGATGGTTGCATAGAATCTAGTCTAGCATAGGGAGCCTTATTATACAATGATGCTGCTAAAAAAAAATTAACAAAATTAGAAGCTAAAGAAGAAGAGATTCCTGAATTAGTAGTCATGCCAAACATAGCCAGAAGATGTGAACATGAATCTCTTAGGAGAAGTCAAACATTTTCGTCACAATGTTAGACATACTCAAGCCCATTGTTCAGCGAAAATTGGAATTAACGATCTTGTCCAATCAACATTCCTTAAAGTAGATGCAACTCTAGATGTTTCTTCGTATGATGGTTGCAATTTTCTATGTAGAAAGATAATTTTCTCAGCTGAAGGGGCTAAAATAAATTTTGAACCACATTGACTCCAGATAAAGTTTGTTCCCTTAGTCTCATTTGCATAGAAAGTTACTAACTACGCAGTTTATCATTTGATGATGTCATCAGTGATTTTGCTCTGGCAACAGCAAGAAATAAAATATTTTAGTCTAATATAATTCCTTAATCCTTACTACATGTTTCATGAGATTGGATAGTAAACCTTTGTGCATTTAAACAGAAATTGTCTCTTTTTTTTACCAGAGGTTGCATATTTTAAATAGTTATCAAAAAAGATTATTTTAATTTAAATAATTATTCTTTCAGTATATATACATTTATTTATATATATATATATATATATATATATATATATATATATATATATATATATATATATATATATATATATATATATATACAATACATATACTTATTAATTGTATTCCAATTTAATCCTCTAGTTGTCCCCAAACCATATTTGGCACCATGAAAAATATCTGGACCTATAGAGATCTCCATATCCCTTATACCTTAGACCTTATCAAGTCTGAATCCAGCCCTGGTTGGTGTTTGGGTTAGGATTTGGGTTAGGGTTGGTGTTGCAGAAGGATTGGGGTTGGGCTGAAATGTTCAAGCTCTTAAATATCCACCCCTGAGTCCCCTGCCTTGAAGACCATATGTCAACTCATTTTAAGTTTATTACCATTTCTTTCATCCATTCAAAAAATACCTTTATACCCTCAAAATACACTTTGATAAATTCACCCTAATACATTGATTCTCATAACACTGACGCCGCAAATGAAGCTCAACAGAGAATTATGAGGGCAACGCTGTTATTGATATCCAATTGAGATTGACAATCTTTCAAGAGTTACGAATATGTATATTGAATACGTTTGGCCACCAGTATCGTAACTTTGAATATTGCATATTTCTTTTTAAAAATTTGAAACTGGGGTTTTTTGACAATTTTGTACCCTTTAATTTTTTTAAAATCATATCTTACTATTAAATCCCTATTGGAGATTCTCCAATCTCTGCAAGATACATTGTAGATTTAAATAATGTCACGCATCTCCAGCACACGATTTTCAAAATATAATTTAAATAAGGCAATAATTTTAATGATTAAAGAAGTTAAGTGTTTATATGTATACCATCACTCTTTTTATGTTTATTTTGAACTAAATTAAACTTTTACATCCAAGTTTGAGGCCAGCATATAAATTTTTTAAATATTAGAATCTTTTTATTGTATCATTCTAAATGGTCTACACTTTGTATCACGGAATTACATGGGATTTACTCAGATTTAGGTAATTGGTAACGTGTGAAATAAAAATAGAACACTGTGTTCCGCGGTTCATAGAGTTTACTGTTTTGCAATAGATAAGTGAGAAGAAAAAAATTTGTCATAACCAATAGACCTAGGCATATATGAAGTTTATTTTATTAACACCCAACGTCTCTATGGAAAGCTGTATGGAATTCACATGTAAATATAATTGATTATGGCAAGATCCCTTCCACGGTCACCACAAGACTTGTTTCAGAATCAGTCAACTCAATTATCCGGAAAAAATAAACCAATTTTTTCTTTAAGCAGAGACAAGTCTACACTGTCAGATAAATCTAAAAGGGGTGAATTAGACAACTCATATCAACAATATTCTCAGCTTCTGCAAACTATTCATAATCAAAGGTAGGGAGATGTTCTGCATACAAATTTAGGTAGATACGACAACAGACGTCCAGAAGTATTCTGTAGTTTATTAATTATTTTTTAGTCTACTTCCTGTTTAAAAGTTAACAATTCTCAACTATTTAAAATGTACCCATCGGCTACATAACTGAGCTATTGTTAAATCAAAATCGAGGTTTGAAGACACACACAATTTTATTTTGTTGGAAATATCAATTTTAGAGTCACTTGGAAGTGATATAGCCTAGCTTAAATATTTAATATTTATACGAAGTGTCTGCTGCTACGACAAAGTCCAAAGTAACGGCAGACAACTAGACGGGCTGTTGCTAGTGCTACGACATGTCGTAACACAAGCAACATCCCGTTGAGACTGAGTTGTCTGCTGCTACGACTAGTCGTAAAAAATATGCTGTATTTTAATTATGCTAATACTAATACTTTAATGCTAAACTTTAGTTCTCATAAGTCATAATTAAATTTCATGAAAACTTAGTAAGCCGATTAATGAAATTTAAAGGTTAAAAAAAACTTGATTGGTGTTATTTTATGACAAACAGTTATTATTTTTTAAAATCGCCATCTGACATGAGCTTCGCTAGCTGATGTGATAGTGAATGACAATACTTTTCAGTTACAACTGATACGAGGGTTCTAATCTCGCTCTCGGCAAAATTTTTTATTTTTTTTTAAACCACAATGAGTGTGCTGGTAATTTTGATTTAATAACTACTTATTCTGAAAAGCGGATACGTTGAATCTGTTGATTAAATCTATTTAGGTTTTAGAATTAATATTATAAAATATTATGAAGAGTTTGTTAAATTTAAAATATTATAGAAATTATAGCGACTCAGTTTTTTCGAAGTAATCGAAGTGTTTCTAAGAGTTTCTAAGTGACTAAGACTAGTGGTAGCAAGTGTTACGACTAGTCGTAACTAAGGAAAAATACCTCGCTAACTATTACTAACGGTTTAAACAGTCCTCTTATTTAGAACGGTTAATCACAAGTCCTCAAAATCAATAAACCATCACTGTTAACTTAATTGTTTGGAAGTTGTTTGTTTTTTTAAATTCTCTGAATTGAAGTTGAAGGTATCAGGAACGCAAGCGGGGGAAGCATGTTTTGATGTCATTATCAGACGACGCGAGGCGAAAACTTTAATCTTCATGCACCCTCTCGCTGGTTCTCAAAATATAAGGAAATACGGACCGGTGGTTAACCAGTATTTTTCTTTTGAACTGTTAAACGGTTCTCAGAAACGAGCGGACTTAAAAACTTTAGTTCAAACCCCAATGGTGGCAAATTCTAATATTTTTTAAAAAATAAACCACAATGAATGTGCTTGTTATTTTTGTATATAGCGACTTAGTTTTTTCGAAGTGTCTACTCTACTGCTGAGACTAGTCGTAGCACTAGCCAGGAAACTTCCTGGCTAGTGTTACGACATGTAACGCTAGCAACATCCATATTTATATAGGTACTTTGATACCCGTTTGCGCATCAATCTGCACATTTCGTAAATTCACGCAAAAACTGTCATGGCGTTTTTTATTCAGCTTTTGCTGCGATATCATTGTTTTTGTGTTCTACGTCATATTGTTCAAAATAGAGTGCTCCTCATCAACAGTGACATTTACCGCAGAATTTCATAGTATTTTGATACCATTCTTGCAGTGAGTTCGTTCACCGCATCGGCGCACTTTAATCCTATTGAAATGAGTATCTAATGAACGTTAAAATAAACTTTATCTTAAAGTTAAAGGGTACAATATAGTGGTTTGGGGTCAGAATACTTAATTCATTTTCGAACCTGAATAACTTTACTTCATTAAAATTGGTTTTAGCCCTAAAAAGTTATGCCTTCCCCAAATTGAGGACTTGAAGGTGGAAATAAAAACCGTATCACTAGTTACCCCCCTTTCAAAATAACTACGGGGTTGTGGGAAATGTCTTTATTTAAAATAAGTTTATACTAAATGCGATGTAATGCATAAATATAATTATATATTGAACTGATAAGAATTGATTACAGTTATTGATAGGTTTAGTAAGTTTAATAATATTTATTAGAATAGTAACACCATATTCCATATATTATACTTAACTTGATTTTCCTGAGTAATGAGTTATTTAAATCATAATGTAATATGATTAATTAATTAATCATTTCAATTTCTATTCTTCATTGTCATTGTTTATTTTAATATACTAATAGTTACTATTACAATTAATTATTAGTAATATTAAAGTGATTTACAAAGAAATACAGGTCCAGTTAACAATAGACCCTAAAACTATTAATTTTCTAGTATAAAATTCTATAGTATTAGTTGATAGTGATAGTATTTGGGTTACTTTAATTACTTTTTATACTATTATGTGGTATACTATCAAAATTAATTTAACAATTTTAAGAGCATAATTAAAAATTTTGTATCAAATGCTAAGTCAAAATTGATACTTACCTTAGAATTAATAATAATGGTGATCTAATCCTTTTATTTAAAATTTAATGTTTGTTGTTAACTTTTTTGTTAAATCTCAATCTCATTCACCATCTTCTTTTCACAAAGATGAGGACATACAAATTTGACAAACAATAAAGTACATGTAATCAAAAGAAATAAATCTCAATAATTAAAATTAAATTACCAAGTAAAGAAGGCATAAGAATAGTTACAAACAAGAGATAAAAATAATATTCCACTGCAGAACTTGGAATATCTTCAATTGCAAAATATTTGACGAAGACAATGACAAAGGTTATGAATGACATATTGATCTCATATTGAGAAATTTGCATACAATAATATAAGTTATTTATTATTTACTCAGAAATTGACTGGCAATATGTTCTTATTATCATTTAATGATTAAATGAGGTACTTAAATCTTCAAATACTTATTGACTTTAATTTTAATTTGAAATTTCAGTAATCAGGCATCGAGGGTGTGGGGTATTTCAAAAAATAACTTATTGTAACTTGCGTCCAGTTTTATTTTAAAGTTAAATACTTACCATTCAAACAATTAAGTATAGTAATTGATTTAAATTTACCATACAATTAATTAAAATACATTAGGCATGCAATTGTTTGTTCTGATTTGTATTTGTATATTTTAAAAAATTATTTTTTTTTGCAACGAGCCTTTAAATATATTTATACACAATTCAAAATCTTGAAATACTTGAAACAATTCTTGTTAATTGTTTTGCATATTGGATTGTGAATGTCTCCTGAAAATTTGATACCCATATCTCTAAAATTACAAAAGTTGTGGGGCAAGGAGTACAGAATTTTGAAATTTGGGTAACAAGTTTTGGAATTAATTATATAGGTTATATAAGGGGCAAAAAAATTGACCAAAAAAATCATAACTCCACTTCTATAAAAGATAGAAAGACAAAACAAGTGTTTTTGAACAGGTCTTGTCAAGCCCTTTAAAATGATATATTATTTAAGCTTATTGGACTACATTTAAATTTTTTGTCAAAGTACCTAATTTATATAATTTGAGGACCTATAACTATAAGCACAACAACTTCAGGACACGTATATTTGAAATTAACTATGTAGCCGAGAGATACATTTGTCAATAATTGAGAACTGTCAATTTTGAAAAAGGAAGTAGACTAAAAATAATAAATAAACTACAGAATACTTCCAGACATCTGTTGCCGTATCTACCCAAATTTAATACTAAGTTACTAAAATACAACTTAATACAACCTGCACAGTGCTGCACACTCACTCACACACTCACCCCAATTTGGGACAGAACCCTGGGGAAAGTCAATAGTTACAATAGTATAGTCATTAGTATTAGGAGTATTAGACAATCCTATCCCTCTATGATAGAAGTGAATGATTATTATTATTATTAGGATAATCATGGAGTTGGACGTCTGGAAGTATTTTTATTTACAAATTTTTAGTCTACTTTCTGTAGACAGTTTTCAATCTCAATTGTAAAATGTACCCCTCTGCTACATAACAGGGTTTATGTCACATAAGTATAAGAGCATGTGTTTGTTTAAAATGTTTGAGTAATTTAAAATTACGTTAACTAAGCCTTGATGTATTTGTTCGAAGTGTCTGCTGCTATGACTAGTAGTAAAAAATATCCTATGTGCTTACAGTTACAACTAAAGCTGTATTAATTTTAATTATGCTAATACTAATACTAAAAATTAGTTCTCATAATAAAATTTCATGATTACAAGTTAAGCTGAATAATGAATTTTAAAGTTTAAAAAAACTTGATTGGTGTCCATTTAATGACAAACAGATATAATTTGTAAAAATCTCAAATCTGATATGATCTTCGCTAGGTGAAGTGATAGTAATGGACGATTCTTTGATGTAAAAACTGATCAGTGGGTTCTAATATTGCTCCCGGCAAATTTTTTAAAATTTAATTTAAAAACATTTTTAAAAACTACAATGAGTGTGCTGGTAATTGTGATTTTATAACTACTTATTCTGAAAAGAAGATACGTTGATTAAATATATTTAAATAAATTTAGATTTTAGAATTAATACACACATAACACTTAAATAAGCCCAGATCTATTAATATCGTATTATATATGATATATGCGTATAAAATATTATGAAGAGTTTGTTAAAATATTATAGCGACTTAGTTTTTTCGAAGTGTTTACTGCTAAGAGTACAAAGACTAGTCGTAGCAAGTGTTACGACTAGTCGTAGCACTAGCAACATCCCGACAAAGTTTCCTGGCTAGTGTTATGACTAGTCGTAAAAATATGGTATGTGCTTACAATTACGACTAAAGCTGTATTTTAATTATGCTAATACTCATACTATTTATTTTTTTGATTCGCGAGTTGATCGGCATTGTAACTATTAAATATGTCACTCTTTTGTAGGCGTTCTTACAGTACATAATCTTGTGCACAATAATCCACTGAAGAATTTGTTTCAATTAAACAACTTTAATATTTATACTTTGTACACAGAAATATCATTTGAGGTAATACAACGTGGAAATCTTGAGGCACACACACACTACGTCCTTCACTTGCGGAAGTCTTCTGACAACTGCATCGCCCAACACTTTCAACCAATAGGGAATGCTCCTTTCTTCGCGCGTCCATCCATTCACGTGACCTTACGTCACAAAATTATGTTAATCACACGTGACATTCACCCCCATCCTTCAAAAAAATTTTTTATGAAATACAACATTTGTGGTCTTCATAAAATCAAATTAATCTATATCTATATTCAAATATTTATCATCAATGAACATTCATTGCCTTACATACAACATCTGGACATAAAAAATCAAGAAGAAAAAATCTGTAGAACTGCAACCGTCTACCTGTGCTGAAAAAATGAAAACTGGAATTTTTAAACACATCTGTAATTTTGTGTAATTAAAATTTTATTTTAAACAATCAATATTATTAAAATTAACTAATAATCCAGTGGAATTCAAACACTGTTCCTTGTCCATTGTTCAAAGAATAAAAATATTTTAATATTATTACAGTCTCTGGTTGTATCATTTAGGAATATCACAGAATGTCTTTTTAATACAGTCTCTGTTTTTATCATTGAGGAATTCACAGAATGTCTTTATTTATTGTCATTCTACTTAATATGTCTGCAACCACATTGTCCTTTCCCTTCACAGGTTTAATGTCAAATTTGTAGTCGGCTAATAGCATAGCCCAGCGATTCACTTTTGGCGTTGCTGATCTTCTTCTTGTTGAATGCCACAAGTGGTTTGTGGTCTGTTAGAAGAGTGAATGTTCTACCTAGAAGGTATTTTTGAAGTTTTTGTAGAGCCCACACTATGGCTAGACATTCTCTCTCTATGGTGCTGTAGTTACACTCTGTTTTGGTCAAATTTCTGCTAAGATACTGTATAGGATGTAGGATACCATCATGTTCTTGCATGAGGCACGCTCCCTAATGCAATGGACGATGCATCAGTAGAAACAATGAAAGGTTTGTCCCATTGAGGTGTAACTAAGATGGGTTTCTTCCTAACTGCTTCCTGGATGTTCTCTAATGCGTTGAGGCAATCTCCTGGGAACTGAAATTTTCTAATATCTTTGGTTTTTGTAACTTCTGTTAGTGGGTGAACAATTTCTGCATAATTTGCAATAAAAGGTCTGTAAAAGTTACATAGTCCCAGCAGGGCTTGCACTTGTTTCTTAGATTTTGGGACTGACAGATTAAATATCTTGTTTTCATTTTCTGCAGTAGGAGTGACTGCACCACCTCCTATTCTGTATCCCAAAAAATCTATATACTTCTTTCCAATGTTGATCTTTTCTGGTGAGATTGTCACATTATGTTTCTTCTTTGACATCTTTTTGAATGGTCCTATCAGGTCTATGGCAATTTTCTCGAATAAGAAGTTTGCCTTGTCAGATGATTGTATGGGTGCTGTGTGCCTCCCATCTTTGGGATTATGTCGTAGACACACTGTACATGCCTTGATGTATTCTTTTATCTGCCTTGCCATTTTAGGCCAGTAAAAGTTTTCTGCTATTGTAGCAATTGTTTTCTTGGCGCCCATATGTCCACCTAAAGGACTGTCATGTGTCATTTTAATAATGGTTTCCTGTAACTTTTTGGGAATGAACCACTCTTTTGCACGTACCTTCCTGTGCAATGTTTATTAATATGCCTTTATCTAGTTTGTAATTTTTGTTGTGGCCTGTTTCATTGTCTTTGATAAGTTTCATTTTTATTTCCCTGATTGTGTTATCTTCTTCTTGTAGTTGTTTGAACTCTTGTTTGGACATCAGTTGGCTTCCTATTTCAAGTTTCTCATCAACTTCAATGTCTATGTTCTCTTTTCTTTTTGTGGTGGCTGTTGTCTGTACAGTAGCACATAATTGATAGCTGTTGTCACACCGAGCCTTGAATAGTTCATCAGAATTGTCAACAACACATTCAATATTCCCTATGATGAGATCACAAATGGCATCTTTCAAAACTCTGGCTCGAACTTTATCTTGAAACCAGGGTGAGTTGATAGTAAAAATAGCAGTTGGACACTCTCTCTTTGTGCCATCAGCCATTATCAGTGTGTCTTTTTTCCCATCATACTCTTCTTCTTTCACCATCTTATCATGGACTACAATTGTTGTGCATCCAGTGTCGCGAAGACACATACACTTTCGATCATTGATGTACACTGGGTAACATTTCAGTGTGCCATGATCCTTTATAGTGGCCACAGTATTACTAGATTGTGATTCTTCTTGTTTCATTTTTCCTTTATTATCTCCCTCTTGGTAGTCATTCCTTCTCCAGGGCTGATCATGATTTCTGTATCTGGAGTCATGATTATATCTGCCTCTCCATGATCTTCTACCTTTGCTTTCAAAATGACCTTTCTTCTGTTTTCTTTCTTATAGGGCTGCCATTAGGTGACACCCTATTTGGTTGTCCTTTATTGTGGTAACACTGCTTCGCCAAATGTCCTGGCTTGTTACAGTACCAGCAAATAGACTGTCTGTTGCCTTGGTTTGGCAGACTCTGGTTTCTCATACCTTGCCTTTTTTCTTGACTTTTAATTTGTATTGCTGCAAATATGTCTTGTCTCTTATCCATTTCCACATTCGGATGAGAGTCTTTGAATGTTTGTAATGCATTTGTTAGCTCTGCTTGAGTACGAATTTTCTTATCAGTTAAATATGTGAATAGAGTTGGTGTTGCATTTTCTAAAAACTTGTCAATTAACACCATGTCTAGTATGGCCTTTGGATTGCTTGTATCTATTGCTGTCAGTTCCAGCCATTTTGTTAGTTTGACTTGTGCTTCATGTACTATGATCTGTGGATCTTTGTCCATCTTGAT
This sequence comes from Ampullaceana balthica, assembly GCA_944989445.1. NCBI lineage: Eukaryota > Metazoa > Mollusca > Gastropoda > Lymnaeidae > Ampullaceana > Ampullaceana balthica. Next base: position 186,591 of record CALYLW010000078.1, read on the forward strand.
TCTCATTTCATGAAATTCTCTTCTATAATCATTTTCTGACTTTCCAAAATGACATAGAAGTGCCTTTTTGACATTCTTATATATGCTTTTGTCTTCTTTGGCTATACTGTTATAAGCTTCAAATGCTTCTCCAGTTAATTGAGTCATCAGTTGTGCTGGCCAATCTTCTTCATTATATCCTTTCATAGCCATTATGGATTCAAAATAATCCAGATAAACATCCATTTTTTTCTTTTTGGCTATCATATTTTCTTACTTTGATAGCATCCCTTGGTGCTGACCTTCTATTTGTTTCATTACCAGGATTTTGGCCTCTACTATCTAAATCAAGTTGTAGTTTTAACTTATCAATTTTAAGTTGTTCAAGTTATCTCTTTTCCGCTCTTTCTTCTCTTTCAATTATGAGTCTTTGCCTCTCTTTTTCTTCAGCAATCCTTTGATTTTCTTTTTCTTCAGCTTTTCTTAGCTTTTCTTTTTCTTCAGCAATTCTTGCTTTTTCTTCAGCAATTCTTTGATTTTCTTTTTCTTCAGCTTTTCTTAGCTGTTCTTTTTCTTCAGCTATTCTTTGATTTTCTTTTTCTTCAGCTTTTCTTAGCTGTTCTTTTTCTTCAGCTTTTCTTAGCTGGACTTTTTCTTCAGCAATTCTTTGATTTTCTTTTTCTTCAGCTATTCTTAGCTTCTCTTTTTCTTCACCAATGCTTACTTTTTCTTCAATGAAATCTCTCATTTCTTTTCTCTTAATCCGATCTCTTTAGCTATGGCAGTGAATTCCTTGTATTAATCCATGTTTTGTTTGATTGAATAATATGAGTTAAGCAATTTGGTAAGGAATTTAGGTATATGTTGATAAAGTTATAAATCTTCCAAATGAAAAATCTTGAATTCAAAATGTTAAGTTCAAATAAGTGACACGTCTAAACCATGCAATCTAGTTTTGACAAGGTGAGACAACAAAGAATCCTCACACGGGATCTTTAGTATACTTTATGTATACGCTCCCTCAAATTGACAAAATATATCTAATGGTCCAATCGTTTTGAATAAAAGTCACTTGGTTAAAATTTCAATTTTCGAGTAGTTTTTAAACAATTTAGTTCACTCCATTGATCCAAAATTGCAATTATCCAATTCTTCACACAATGAATGGATAAAAATTCTGTTTCTTTATTTATAATTCACACTTCATAATTAATAGTCCATAGCCTTCCAAGTTCCAGGTTATGTTTACAAATATTTCCTGGAATCAACTAGCATTGAGCCTGTTGACGTCACGACCTATATATGTTCACCGTGTGTCACCATTCAGTAAGCCTACACGACGCAGATTCCAGTACTGTGTAGTATGCTTGTACTGTCGTCGACTGTGACGTACAACAAACTAGGCGACCTAGTTGTATACACCGCAAGCCGTGACCATGTGCTTGTATGCAGCCATCTTGAAATATTCTTGTATTTTCATTGAACCACAAAAGTTTATTCACAGCTTCTTACGAACTTGAATATTCAAAAAATACGATAGCTGCTAATATTTCTTCTTTTAATGAATACTTTCCTTTTTGAAATATCCAATACTTGTTATTTCCACGAAACCTCCTTCTTAAAATCTCTTGTACTGTGTTGACTTAGAACTTATGCCTAATGGCAATCACTTTTACTTCTGCACCATTGTAACTATTACTTGTTACTTTTTGGTAGGCGTTCTCACAGTACATAATCTTGTGCACAATAATCCACTGAAGAATTTGTTTCAATTAAACAACTTTAATATTTATACTTTGTACACAGAAATATCATTTGAGGTAATACAACGTGAAAATCTTGAGGCGCACACACACACTACATACTTCCTTGACGGAAGTCTTCTCACAACTCCTCGCCCAACACTTTCAACCAATAGGAATGCTCCTTTCTTCCCGCATCCACCATTCACGTGACCTTACGTCACAAAATTATGTTAATCACATGTGACATTCATCACACACAAAAGAGGTAACCACGACGTCACCAACGGACAATGTGTGAGTTTTTAAAACTAAGGAAAAATACCTTGCTAACTTCAGCGAACGGTTTAACCGGTCCTCTTATTTAGAACAGTTAATCACGAGTCCTCCAATTAAAAATTGACTATAAACCATCCCCGTTTACTTAATTGTTTGGAAGATATTTTTTTTAAAATTCTCTGAATTGAAGGCATCGCGAAAAAGAGCTTAACGCAAGGGGGGGAAGTGGGCTTTGATGTCATTATCAGACGACGCAAGCCCAAAATTTTATGCATCCTCTCGTTGGTTCTCAAAATATAAGGAAAATACGGATCAGCGGTTAACCGATATTTTTATGAACGGTTAAACGGTTATAAAAAATGAGAGGGCTTAACAACATTAGTTCAAACCCCAATGCCAGAAAATTCGTTTGTTTTTTTAATTACTTTTATTTTGTTATATAAAATATTTCTTTGTGTGTGTAATTCTTAACTGCTGCAATGTTCCCTCAAAGGTTCGTTGGTCCTTGTGCAAAGTAAAAAAACTGGTGTCTTGTGTGGAAAGTTGCACAGCATCCATTTTTGTGGAATATTTTACCAAATTTGCTGCACTGTATTTCTAAAATGCCGTGTGACATCAGTCAGATATCTGCACAGCAGTGCAGCTTAAATGGAACATTGGTTAGGAATACATTTAACTACATGGGCTTCAATACATGAATGCTTTTTACCCTGTTAATTCTCTAACATGAAGCCTCTTTGGATAATATCTTAATAAATTTATTCTCTACATTTTTAAACATTATTCCATTTTGAAATAGCTATTAAATAGTTGGGTTTTTTTATTATACTGATAGGAATTTAGTATTTTCACCTACTAAAATTGAGAGCTTTTAGTGTGAAGTCTGAGTTTCATTTATTTGAAAGTACATATATTTTCATTACATCATAAGGAATGATATGAAGATAGGTGGATGGATAAAATGGTATTGATCAGGTAATATATTAAGACATGTTTATTTGTATGCATATAAATAATATAGAACTAGAATATTTGTAGTTTTAACAAAGCATCTGTTCATTTGATATAGTTGTATTAATTGTAATCCAGGACCCCATTTCACCTTCGAAATTAACTATCCATTTCTATTTAAGCCTCATTACTTCCAAGCATGTCTGTTAATGCAAAAAGCTGACGTGAGTTCTCTGGCAGTGCAAAGAACTCTGTAACCAAAAAAATACAATGTAACTTAAGGCTTGATGCTTTTTTTTTAAATGCCCATTGTTGCAAAAAATAATATAAAAAAATAAAGAAGAAATCAGAGTTACTTATAAAAATACTTCATTTTTAAATATTTTACTTGTAGTCAGTTTGTTAGAATTATTATTATTTAAAGATTTGTATGAAATCATAAATAATCGACACATTTTGATAAATTGTCTTTTGAATGTCGAGTTTGTTAAAATTTAAACAAATATTTATGAACATAAATCTTAGGAACTTAATTATTAGTATAAATGAGAAAATTTTCTTTGCAGCTTAGCCTAATTTTCTTGATCAAGTAAGTTATCACAAATATAGTTTGGCTTGTTTATAATTATTTTTAATTCAAATTTAAAGTTCTCATAACATTAATATGAATTATGTTAATCTGCATGTCAAAAATATTAATAATCATATTATGCAGATATAATTCGCAGAGATATTATATCTTTTTCTATAATATTTCAATGAAATTCAATTACATGTTATAGACCAAGATGTAATGATGCAAAAAAATTATTAAAAAACTGCACATATTCAATTGTTTTTGTTTTAATTGATAAAGCTCTAAGTGCATCACCATCACATCATGTAATGCTAAAATATTGCATCCAGCTTTAATTCTGCTATTTGATTTCATATGGTTAATCAGTGTTGATTTTGATGAGTTATGACAATAATTCAAATTTTCCTGCTCTACACCTGACAATTTTAATAGCCCACTTGTTTATACTTCATTGAGATGACATTAATTTCAGCAGGTGCAATTATATGCTTTATAAAAATTTACAAACTGAAACTTAATTTTAATTTTTTTCGTTAAAACAACAAAAAAAAGCTTACTATTATGCAAAGTAAAGTACAAGGAATTAAGAAATATAATCGGGACTTCTTTGCTTAAAGCTGTTTCTATCTTGCATGATAATTAAACAGTTAGTGCCAATATGATTAGCACCATTGACGTGGAATAAATAATTTATAGCATGGTGCTGCTTATTTAATGTCAAAAATGCTGTCTGTAATTGGCTTTAAAGAGAATAATATAGACTTAACTTGTTACTTTGCTTCTTTAACTCTTAATCTATCATTTCCATCCTGAGATGAACTTAATTTACCAAAGAATTTGTTCAATATATCTAGTGATAGTAATTTCGTTAAATACATAAAGTGCGCTTTTTCAAAATTTAAGTATTATTTTAAGTTTTAGCCTAACCAACATACTAATGTTATGTTAGTATTAATAACTTAATTAACTTTGCTTACTGGAGTTTCTGTTGAGATTATAACATATAATTTTGGCTTTTTATCATAAGTAAGTCATTTATTTGGCAAGTTATAATTGTTGAACTAACTACAGCTTTTGAAGGCAGTTACAAACGATTTTAAAAATTTGGATCCTTGCATTGATTACAATTTATTTCTAATTAGTATTTGTATTGTATTAAATTAAACATTCATATTTTTGTTAAGATAAGCTTTATAACTTACTGTGTTTTTCTTTAAATTTTGAATATATAAAAGTTCCCAAATTTTTTTCAGCTATAATTGTTTTAAGCAAAAGGCTACATTACTAGATTTACTTGCGAATTGTGGCATGTCATTACTATTTATAATGTTTAAATGTACATTGTATATAGGTAAATTAGCTCAAAACTTTTATTTAGATGTGTTGAAAGCTCTTTATTTTTTTAAATTGCGTATATATTTTCAGAATGTATTCAAGGAAAGAAGTGGATTTATAAATTTTGTTATCAGATGTTTTTAAAAAAGTTTATAATCCTTATTTCAGAACCATGTAACATTTTGAAAAGTCATGTTTAAGGAAAAGGCATTGTGTTTGTGAGCAAAGTGTTTCATAATGTATTATTCTTATCAATGAAAATTGAAGTGATATTTTAATTGTCTTCTTTTTTGTAGTTCCCCTGGATCAGTGAGTTTCACATCAAAAGACAAAAGAGATTTTAGTCATAACCTTCATGCTTCCTTTACCAATTCAAGACCCAATCTTCGTATTGAGGAGATTACTTGTGATGAAATAGATGACATGTGAGATATTTATGTGTTGTTGGTTTTTATTTAGCATTTAAAAGAACAAAATAATGGAAGATATTAACGGTTATTTAAAAAATACATCGTGCTTTTAAAATTGTGCCTAGAGCATTGATGTAAATTTTTCTCTTGCTTATATTCATAAGTGATAATCAAACTCATTTGTGAAAAATGTAATTAAAATGGTTTGCAAAAATAAACTAAAAATAAAGTAGTAATACATTATATTTATCGCTTTTTGTTGTCTAACATGAGACTTTAAAAAAGACTCATTTTATTCTGCAAAGTTATGTTTTAATTTGTTTTGTTTTTTTCTTCTTCAGCCTACCCAAAACTGACTACACTTATGTAAGAACGTAAGTCACAAAAATTGCTATCTTTATCTTTTTAAAGAAAAAATATGCACATTAAAAAATTACTTCATTATTTATAAAGGTGTAAAACAAGTAAAGGCCCTAATTACAGTACCATTTTCCTTGTTTAGAGCCTCTTACAGCCCAAAGTACTCAAGGGAAACGAAGTACATTAGTCCCAACATGTCTCGACGAAGAATTCATGGTGTGCAGCCTGCTTTTATTAGTGATGATGAAGATGACTTCATAGCAGAGACATCTTATCAAAAAGTTGATTCTAAATCATTCAAGATTACTGAAGATGTGAGTTCCTTTTTAATACAGTACAGTCAAACCCGGTTAAGTCGACGACCTTGGGGTATGAAAAATGGCGTTGAGATAACCGATGATCGAATTAAACGAAAACCAATATGGCGGCAAAATATAAACATGCGCTTGAGATTTCTTTATGTACATGATAAGGTTGTTAACGGTTAACCAGTTAGTCGTAACTTGGGTATAAACATATTACGTGGAGTTAATAGTTTGTTGTGTTACGGCAGAATTCCAGAACTAATACGCAAGCGACCATGACATTAAAGAGTTTTCTTACTATTCCGGTCTATAAATAATATACACGTCATCACTATTAGTTCGTTCGCCTGCGGCTGAGGAAATATTTTTTTAAAATTTTACTTTGCTTAGTTGTCGAGGCACTGTACGAGAGCTAACACTAACACAAAGTGCGCATATGATATAATATTTAAACTCTCTTAGTTGACGAAGCGTAGTACGAGAACTAACACACAGTGTTGCGATGTTAAAATGTTAACAAGGTTAAAGCCGCGTGTTACTATTCAGCGCAAGAAAACAAACGGGCTGTGACGTCACATGTTCTTTGAAGTCACCATCAGACAGCGCAAGGCGAAAATGTAATCATTGATACACTCTGTTGCTTTTTGCCCGTGATGTCATACAAAACCAGCCCCTGCTTCCTTCTGCGCGTCTACGTTCTCAACACACTCTGCGTGACCCAGTTCTTCTACACATGCCCAGCACGGCCAGTATAAAATACAAACCACCTTCTTGATACAAACTTTTTTTTCTTTTCTAAAGATATTCGTTTATCTTAAAAAATAAAATGATTAATGCATCAGGGGAAATGAATTAAGTTTAATAATAATATAACATGCACTGCGAAATAATGACAATTACAGACCGATAACGTGATGTTCGAGCACCTCAGGTGAATACATACTCCACGGAGTCATGTCCACTAATTCACACACGGATCAAAGTGAAACAATTAAAAGCATCCTGTAATTTTTATTTAAATCTCGTAGAATCACCCAATAGCCGGAAGTCTCGGGGAACGGGATATGTCAATGCTATTTTTAACTAAAAATGCCAGAGTGTATCGCTAGGCGAAAAGAGGGGGATCGAGCTAACCAGCGTTAAGTTGCAAATTCTGTCCTCTTTTGTGCTCGAGGTATTAGGGTTCGGCAATTTAAAAGAATCAAATTAACCGATGAGAAAATGCTAAGACAAAGAGAGAATTTGACGGTTCCCATAAAAAATGTTGACTTAATAGGGTTGGCGAGTTAACCGGGCTCGAGTTAAGTGGGTTCGACTGTAGGTTAAATTGAAGACTCACCTGCAGAATACCTCTTATTTTGAGATATATGAAAACTGCTGGCTGGCTAGTTTATTTTGAGAGAAAAATTAATTGAAGTTTTAAATGCGATATAAATTATTTGAAGATTTTGAATCTGTAACTAATGATCCTTGTCATTGAAATTTTATTAGCACAAACAGTTATTTTAAGAATCTGACTTTGAACTTGATAATTTTAAGAATAAATTCTTTAAAAGGTTTTGAAGCTAACATAGCTGCATTAAAAGGCAGTCTTAACTTTTAATCAAATAATTAATGTTGAATATATCAATAGCAGTAGCAGTGTCAAATTAATGGTCTAAAAAAAAAGTTTAGTTGGCAAAGAACAAATTTTTGTCAGAAACACAAGGAAATATTGATTTCACAAACAAAATTTAGCCATTAGTCGAAATGTTTACTGTTGTGTTAGTTTAAAAAATTAATTTATTGTTTTCATTACATAATTTGTGTATTTTGTATTTTATTTAAAAGCTTTATCGCAGTCCTATTCTATATGATATATTACCATTTCTATACCCTGATTTCACTGCCATCCCCTTACAATTACATAAAAATAATGTGGTTCACTTAATTGATATTATAATTTTCTCTCAGCCTGAGCAAGCACCATCTGCATCTGGCACAACAAAAAGTAAAAGTACAAGAGGGAGAAGACAAACAATTGTGACATCCACCCCAAGAACACCGCAAGTGAACCACATCTCAGGTCAGTTTGGTGACCAAACGCAAACATCTGATTTTAATACATAGAATATGAACAAAAGTGATGTTGTGAAGTCAAGTTAAATATAGATGCACATGTTCAATATTCTTAACTAAATAGCTCACTTTTATCCAAAGTTGGGTCAGTCTTTTTCAAGTAAATGGATTCATTTAATAAAATAAGTTTGTTTCTACTATAGTTGTTGACAGTTAACTGATTGATCAGTTAACCTGTTTTAAGATCTTGGTCAGTCTTTGTTTAATTAGGACCGTTAACCCTAACTTCAATTTATCTGTATCAGCACATTACCCAGAGTTCATTTTTTGGTGTTTCAAATCAGTCAAACCCTAAAACAACCTTTACATTTCAGTTAAAATATAATTACAGCAAGTTGACCATTGAAAAATTATTTTTCTTTTCTGTTTTTTTTTATAATTTACTTTGTTATCGCTGTTTACTCCATAGATTGGCTGGCAATAGGTATTAAATTTATTTTTTAATATGTTTAATTGGCTAAGTTGGCAGGCATTGCGCAAGTAAGGTAACAATGTCACCAGCATGGCATGGCGAGTGTTGCTAAATTTGCTACATTCTCTTAAGGGTTTTAAAACCTAAGGAATAATATCTCACTACTGCTAACAGGAGGTTAACTAGTCTTTTTTTTTAATCAGTTAATAGGTCCTCAAAAGCAAACTGTCTTAACAACTTTAGTTTCCTCTTGTTCCTCAAATTTTATAAGTTGAGCTTTATTTTCAATAGGCAAGTATTTAAACCATAATTCTCTATCAATTTCTGGCCAGTATGGCTTTTGATATAAATAATCATCTCCATTTGTTGTTGATGACTCACAAACACAATAGATATCTGATAGTATTTAGTAACTCTCTAATGAGTTAGTTACCACCTATTTTAGTCTGACTTAACTATATTACAAGAAATACAAGTTCTAATATGTTGGTGGCATTGCTGGTGACACTGTTTGTCTTTTACCTTACAACTGTCACTTAATGCCAACTAATTCCACCACTTGAGTGGCAACTTTAGTTGAGCATTGACTTAATATGGAAATAATTTTTTTTTAAAGACATTTCATGAAGTTTGTCAAACTTTTCAGCCCATGATCACTACTACAATGGAATGTTGCTTAGATCTGGAAGTCACATTAAAGGCGTCGAAACTTACTTGAATGCTAAGGAAGGTCACGACACCAAGGAAAAGGATACAACCAAATACTCCAAAGATCATTTGAACACAGCAGTGACTCGAAGGAGCAGAAATCAAAGACATTCTGTTGACAGCTTAAGGCATCCAGGCTTAACTGCGTCTGGTCTTGGCACCTTGGATATGGATTCCAGATCCCAGCGTGTGGATGCCCGTAATTTGATGACCACTATAACAACCACAACTACCACCACATATGAAGAAAATCAAAACGGTTTTGAATCTGAAGAGGCCAGTGAGAAAAAGCTCAAACTTGATCAAAAAGAGACAGAGAAGCAGGGCTATCGACTGGACCATTCTCACTCTGAGAAGTTCGGGCATAGCACAGTCTTGTGGAAAGAGGGACGAGGACACTATGGAGATGACAAAATACAAAAGGGGAAAGAATCATCTCAGTTTAACAGAACTGAGATTGATAAGGGGAAACAAATTCTTGGTAGCAACAAACAAGCCAAGAGTCAGTATGAACTTCTCCACCTCTATGGTTAGTATGTTTGTTGACCATTTAGAATACTTATGCATTGTACTCATTTTTTTTTCTTTCCTTATACCAATATGTTATATTTCCAAACCAAAATAAATCTTTGTTTTAAAATATGTTTATTTGTTTATACATTTTATTTATTTTCATTACAGGGTTGGATTTTGATGAAGAAATCTCAGGTAAAATAAACAATTTACAGCTTTCAGGGAACTTTAAATAATTAATTATCAATTCAAAGTAAGCGAGAGGATAAACCAGTTTCTTCAAGGGAAAGCTTTTATTCTTAAAAGAGCAATTAACTAATCCAAATCAGGGGCATGGCTCTTGTCAGTTTACTTAAGTAGGGAAAAGGGAACTGGTTGCAAGCTTAAAACCAAACAATGAGTTTTAACAACCTATAAATATTAGTGTCAGTCTTGGTCAACTTCGTCATTATATTGTGCTGAATTAGCATTTGGAAGCAGCAAGTCCACTTGTTAAATTTATAATCTCTATTGATGTTGTATGTGTTGATAAAAAAATTTAACTCATTCTTCCCTATAAATTTAGTTACAATCAGAGATTTCACTAGCACCAATCATTTGTTTAATTCATCAATTTAAAAAAATAATAATTGCATGCTTGTTGTTTCTCTCCCAACTGTGTATGATGTATTTCTCAGATGAAGATGGCCTTGATTGGACAGACTATCAATCTAGTGCTAAAGCCACAAAAGATCACCAGGGGATTAAAAAAAATAGTAGAAGATCACATAATGTGTCTGCATACAAATCAAAGTCATTAGACACTGACAGCCTGGCCAAACATCAAGTCAGCAGACGATCATCTCACAACCAGGGATGGGGATCTTCATTGTATATGTGGATTGCCGCCTGTTTTACGTCTTTAAGAACAGCCATGTCAACATCTACTTCAGGTTTGTTTGCTTTGGGTTCCAGTACTCAAATTACTATTAAAAAAGCACAATTTGGAATTTTGATTTAGATGTTTACTTACCTAATCATTTCACAATCACAGCATTAAATAATTATCACATTTAGTTTTACCGTCACAGCGCATGAAATTTTATCTTCTAAGTCATTGAATTGGTCCAACTGGTCTTGAGATCACTTTCATTTTTTTATCATATCATCTCTCTATTTTTACTCTTGCCATTAATGTCACTCACAGCTCCATTCTCATAGTTTGAGATTATTTATGTCTGTACTAACACAATACTCGTTTCACAAGGCCAGTCTATTCTTCCATTTGGCCAAAATGTGTGGACAAAAAAATATAAAAACATTTACCAAAAAATTATAATTCTACTTTATAGTACTGGTTCAGGTTATCCATCTAAAAGTAATATTTTATTTGAATTAAATGTTTAATTTAGTAGATGCTGGCCTTGCCTCTGGTGTCTGGTCAGCCGCAGGTACCTGGTTAAAGCCAGCCTCTGTGCCAATCAAATGTTTCAAGCATTGGGTTGCTTCAGTTGCCACTTGGCTGGTCACAAAGTCAACAACAATTCTACTATGGGACATCGCAGTCAAAGAAAGGTTTGTAATTTTGAAACCATTTCAATAATTTTCAAATTAACACATCCTTAGGTATTTCAGTAACACAGCAATATTTCTTACACTTCTGTGTTTGAAAAGAGAGGTGCGAAATCTAACTCGTTTCAGCTAAATCTATTTTCTTTTCAATGTTATCAGGAGAAGGAGAGGTTGCTGTTGTTGTCTCTTGCCCTTGTTGTTTCTTCTTCCCCTCTTCTTACTTGGCGGTAAGTAATAATATTAAAATCTATATGTAATTTTTAGAGACAGTGTTTTAATGATGACTTAGTAATTGTAAATACCATATGCGATATTTTTAAAGACAAAGGACCAATTAAGATTGTTTTGAAAACGCCTTTTACAAAATTAGATAAATGTCAATTATTAGAAATGGAGTATAAAAAACTTAAAAAGAAATATCCCAAACACACTATCTATTTCTCAAGTTAACCTTTTAACCCCTTTACCGGTTGTCCCGACTATAGTCGTCTTGATCTATTGACCTTTACACGGTAGACCCGACTATAATCGTCCAAATGATATGATCTGCAGTATGCGGCAGACCCGATTATTCTCGTCCAAAATGCTATGACGTAGTTACAGTGCTCAAAACTCTGGGAAGCCATAGGCCTCAAAAATACCTAAATATTTTATTTTGATTGTTAATAAACAATCAAATTTTTGTGTACACTATGACTTCTTCGGTCTACCGTACTGTTTTAGATTTATTCGCCAAATAAGGGTTAGTTTAAAAAATTTTAATAGCCGGTAAAGGGGTTAAACAAAAATTAAGAGGGAGTACTTTCGGATGGTCAGTCTATGAACTTGACATAGTAGATTTTTATTTTTTTTTACATTTATTTACGTTTACCATTTGATTGAATTCATAATTTGAACTCAGTCAACCTATATCAACAATTCTTTAAAATGTTTTAAGCTATGTCATCTTCCCTACCATCGATTCTCTCTTGTCAAACCAATTTCCAATGTATGCCTTATGGAAATATTTTAAGCTACATTAAACCAAACTTTTTTGTCAATGGAACAAGGCTGGCCATTGGTCAAATGAGTATAAGTGATGGTGGCCTTTGACCTGAAACAAATCTATCCAAGCAAAAAACCAAATTTTAAAAAAATTAAAATAATTTTTACAATTTATATAGGTTATATTACTTTTGATAAGGATAATATTCAAATCATTGATTTAATATCAATCCGTTATCCCACCACTTGTAATTTCTTTCAAGTTATTTGGTGAAAAATAATGATTAAAAAACTATCAAAATAAGTATAAAATGCAGAAATTAAGTTGATTTGTATCTTTATTAAATTGTAAACCACGAATAGAAGTATTTAAAATATCCTTACTGTGCATCAACAATAAAAAAAATTCTTTTCAAAATGAAAATTTTCAAATTTTGGTAATCAAAAATGTATTTTTAGTGCACATTTCAAATAAAATAATTTTCAACAGCATAATTTCATACTAATTCTAGATTTTCTGTGGTCCCATGTAACTTAAATTGAAATATTATTTTCCTAGGTTGACTTCTGAAAACATAGCCATAGTCAAGAGTATCTGCTTATTAAAATCAACATTAATACTTTTCTTTTTAGGTTACTATACTCAGGATGTGTATCAGAGTGCTGGGTCCTATCTGTCAAATGGTAATAACATTTTATCCTCAAGTTGGTCTTATTTGTGGTTTGCCACAAGTGCAGACACTAAAACTTCTTTCACTGAGGTTAGTATAAAAATTAAATCTCATTAGTTAACAAAATTTAGCACAATAGCTTTCATTTTATTTTATGTTAATTTTACTCCTTATCAATGCTGATTGTTTAAGAATTTCAAGGCTAAATACATTTTTCAACTAGAAATACTGTCAACACTTAACCCCACTTATATTTTTAATTTGTTAAAGCTTAATTTCTCCTACTATGTCAAAACAACAATTTTTTGTTACAGTTGCCCCCACCCTCTGCTGCACCCGTCACCCAAGCAGAAGCTCCACAGATTAACATGACACACATCTACCAGTACATCCAGCAAACAGTTATACAAGCTGCTGCACTGCACAAAGAAGAGCATCCCGCTGGGGTAACTTATGAGCAAGTGGAGAGCATTGTTGGGGAGCAATTGGCCAGACATTTGGATGCACTTAGAGCTGACTTTGAGGACAGAATCAAAGCACTAAAAGTCAGTATCACAAGCGTAATGTCAGTTAATAGTTTGCAAAGTTTTGAAACTTGTTTCTCAAATTTCAAAAAATGGGCTTTGTATAAGTGTTTCACTTGTCTGCTCCCTCTGGATTATAGATTTCTTTAGATGAATTTATTTTCTTTGTGTTTTTTTATTTTAATCTACTCTTTCCCACCAAAATGCCTCACTATCCTTCTTCCATACTGAATAGCTATGGTTTGATATTTTTGTTATGATCGCTGAGGGCATCTAGAAACCTAACTCCAATACAGTATTTAATTTTGCAGCTATACATTATGACAAAATTTGATGTTTCAATCTCTGCTTAATATTATATTTGAATATTTCAAAATTTAGCATGACTTTCCAAGGTTTTCAGAAGCCCATTAGGCTTAGAGAATACAGCTATTTAACAATTAAGGCAGAAACTGATATTGTCCTGTCTGAAATACAAATTAACTGCTATCATTATGTGCGTAATAGATGGATAACATGCAAACAGGGTATAAATGAGCCTGACAAGACGTCACAAAACAACAAATGTTTTGGCGTTTATCACTATGTGTGCTGGGCCTACCCCCATCCCAACAGGATAAAAATGAGTTGAACACATGGCTTGATTTAATGTTGAGTAACAACTAGGTCCAACAATATAATGACCACTGCTGTTATCTTTCACAGTTGGACACAAATTCAAGCCGTATTTCAAATGTTCACCCTTTAAAGGAAATCATGTCTCAAGAAAAAGTTTATTATTTTTAGCTACTGTTCCTGTCTAACTTCTGTTCAGGCCTAACCTTTTTTTTTCATAACTTCTATTCCCATAAACTTTTTTCCCTAAAAACCCACAATATTGTTGATTCTGTGGTTAAAGATAACTTTAAATCAGAAATAAATTTCAGTGTTTGTACATCCGTTGGGTAATCAGTAGGTCAGACAGATGTTGATGAATTACAAAAAATTGTAAGAATCGTACGTAATAGTACATTTGCATCAATTGTAGGTTGGATTTCAATTTGTATGTGTGGATTTTTATGGTTCTTGTTTGTTTTGTACTGCTCAGTGGTTTTTTTAATGATTATTTTAAGTTTAAGCTGAAACATTTAATATACTACATTTCTCAGGCTCTGATTGTAAAGGATGGATCATCGCTATCATCTTTAGAAGGAATCATTGCTGGAATGACTGAAGAAATAAAAGCTACTATTCAAGCCCACAAAGTTAGTTATCTTCCCTTTTTAACTTTTAAATGAATCTATTATACAAAATCAATCACTTCAAGTGTAAATTAAACCACTTTATAAAAGCTTACAACAGTTCTGAAAACTGCTTTGTAATTCAAAGGTTAAATAGTTACATCTTTTTAAAGATTTTTATGACATAATATTAATAAATCTATCTAAACATCAAAATGAAATATTTTGCTAAAGACTTCATATTATAGAGTTTCAGGAATTTTTTTTTAATATTAAGATCAATGTCCAACTTTTTAAAAAATGTTTTCAATAAACCCCATTAAGTTCAAAATAGAATCACATTTTCCTCTAACTCCTGCAGACTATCTCATTAAACATGGAGCAACTGAAAGATTCAATTGGAAGGTAATCTCTCCATAAGATCTTGTATTATAAAGTATACAGTGATGGTGTACACTTATGAATACTTTTTTTAAGACATCTTATTGTTTTTGGGGGGTTTTTTATTTAAAATTTAATTATTTTTTTTTATCACAGCACAAACCAGAAGCATACATTGGAATGGCGGGCAGCTTATGAAGCTCAGCAAATGAAACTCCTAAACTTAACCCAACAAATAAACAATCTGTCTTCTCAGAATGCAGCACTGACAGCAATGTTGTCTGACTGTTGCAAAAATAACACTTTACTTGCTGACACCATTAGAGCACAGATTATAACAATTTTGTCCCAGGTTTGCAAATAACTAAATCAATCTTTTAGGTTGTTGTTGTTGTTGTTTTTATTGTAATGTAAGGTGTAGAAGAATGAAATTTTAGAATAGTAAATTTTAATTAATTAATTTTGTGTAATTCTTAATAATTTTGACTTGTCAATTCTTATTTTAGCTCTGTATTGTAATCATTTTAGTAGGTATAAGTTTCATGGATGAAAACTTGTTTTAACAGAATATTATTACTTGTTTTTATTTCGTTACATTATCTGGTTACACGGAGCAAACTATTTTTTTTACAACTGTAATTTATTAACAGATGGGAACTGAAGATTATGATAATCTTGCTGGGCTTTTTGCTTGGTCCCATGGAAAGTTCATTGATAGAGCAGAAATGGACCAAAAGCTTGATGTCCTCTACACACAAATTATGGAAAATTTGAAAGTTGACCTGTCTAATGTTGAGCAGTCTCAAAATGTTAAATCTGATGCAGAATCTCATGAAAAAGTTGTAGCTGGTGTAGATGAATTTGTAAGCATTTTTTTTTAAATTAAATAATTTTCCAGCAAGTGCATCAAGTTCAATTACAGTGGTACAAAATTTTAAAAGTCTAAGTTCATCTTCAATTGATAAAATCAAAACTGTCAATGCTTGTTTTGATGTCATAGCATTAAAGTTGTTGTTTTTTTAATGTTCTTAAAGTGAATTTTAAAAAATTCAAAAAAAAAGGGGGGAAATAATATAATTATGATGTTACTGAATACTTTATTTCATATTATTTTTAAACCTCATCCCTCTAAGATGGTTATTGCCTCTTTGATTTAGGAGTTGAGACTTATAATATAATAAATTCTACAAACCAAATTCTAACAGATGGTGAAAAATATAATAGAAGATGCCCTCATTCAATTCAGTGCTGATAGAGTTGGAATGCCAGATTTTGCTTTGGAATCTGCAGGTGTGTAATGTTAAGAGGAAATAAGAGTTAATGAAAATATAATTTTAAAAAGTTCAAAATTTTAAATAATTCATATGGCTCTATTCTCGATCATGTTAAATGATTTTACAATTTACGAACGTAGAAATTTAAGACATGTGATGAAAGTCTAAAATTGGAAATAATTTAAAAATTTGCAACCGTCTATACTATTTAAGCAATTTGTTTAATTAGTATTTAAAAGCACTAGAACATTAATGACTTTCCAGATTATTCATTTAGAACTTGTGGTCTTTTGTAATGTCTCCATCTAATTTGACTTTATCAGGTGGTAGCGTGTTGAGCGTACGTTGTTCTGAGACCTTCTATAAAAAAACTGCTCTGGTCAGTGTCTTTGGCATTCCACTGTGGTACACATCCAACTCTCCAAGAACTGTTATTCAGGTAGGATGTTACACTCAACTTTTTTCTTCAATTAATTTCTTTGTTATCTAATTTTCAGGTTTTTCATTCTGCAAAACAGTTATTTTATATTTACTAGACATAGGCTGCCAAACGTTGGCAAAGA
Organism: Ampullaceana balthica; assembly: GCA_944989445.1. Taxonomy (NCBI): domain Eukaryota; kingdom Metazoa; phylum Mollusca; class Gastropoda; family Lymnaeidae; genus Ampullaceana; species Ampullaceana balthica. The sequence goes on from CALYLW010000078.1 coordinate 203,448, forward strand.
GAATTTATGAACTTTCCAACCTCTACTAAAGTAACTTGACAAGTCACTTTGAAGTAATGCACTAAATCCAAATTAGCTTTTTAACACTGTGTTTATCCATGTGTTTAGAGAATTGCTACCCTTGGTTAAGAATGATGTTTATTATCTATGTGTTTAGAGAACTGCTATCCTTGGTTAAGAATGATTGTGTCAATGATCCCATTCCGTCAGTCCCAACCCCCCCCCCTTTCCCGCCCCGTGCATATATCAATATGCTTAGCTTACCATATTCTTTTGTCGTAGAAATTGCCTCCTAAACACCAAAACAGTAGCCACCCCTTTAATCAAAGTCAAGCTATTTACCTGGGCTCAAGTGGTAAAGAATGAAGCTCACTTTATTACAGCCCTTTACTTAAACTCAGTACATTTAATGTAATGAGACGCATGAAGCTGGTGGGGACGGATTGCTTTGATAACAACAGATGACGTATTTGACCTTGTTTAAATAACCACAACAAAAATAGCTGGTGGACATAGGGGCACCAGAACCAAAATAAATACATTATATATATACCATTTCACCATGTTTGTCTTTACTTTTGACAAATCAAAACCTTATATTCATTTTTTTTAAATAGGGCCCAACTTAAATTAACTGCTGAAAGGCTATTTACTTGAATCTCTTGTTCTTCCCCACTCCCCCCCCCCACCCCAGTCCCTCCAAAAATAACCCACTTGATTCCCCATTCAATATGAGCTTCAGAAACTTAGCATTTTAATTAAGTAAACAATTGTATGTCATTGTTAATATTAGCAAAGGAGTGATGAGACTACTGTCTATGATGTAATTTTCATCTTTGTTTTCAAGCCAAATGTGCATCCAGGCGAATGTTGGGCATTCAAAGGAGATTCGGGCTATTTGGTACTGCAGTTGTCTCACCCTATTCAAGTTACTGGATTTACATTGGAACATATTCCTCGCAGTCTTGCACCCAAGGGAGATATTAGTAGTGCTCCTAGAGAGTTCACTGTCTTTGTAAGTCATTTATGTCCATGTTTCATTTTTAATGGTTATGAATGAGTTTATAGACATTTCGATTATTGCTGAAAATTTAAAAGCGGTATAATTTTATGTTACAAATATGTAGTAATATTTTCTTTGAAATGGAATTACAGTAGAACCCAGTTATGTCGACGGCCTAGGGGTTTGCCAAAAGGCGTCGAGATAAGCGATGATCGAGATAAACGAAAACCAAGATGGCATCAAAATATTAACATGTGCTTGAAATTTCCTATGTGCATGATGTGCGTTAATTAGTGATGGGATGATTAATCGGAATCGTATCGGAATATCGGGACCCTAATATTTCTTCACTCTTTCCTAAGGTTGTAAAGACCGTGCGTTTTTAGGGACCGTTTAAATATAACCCTTTGTTGCGTTAGCGCTGATTTTTTTCCCTAGTACATAACGAATTCAGCTACTTCTGTCCCCCCGCTCTGCGCGCGGCGGGTCCTCTGGTGACATAGTATTTTACCACGTTTTTTATTAATTTGCTTTCATGTCTGTCTGTCCGCAATTTTTCAAATTTGCCACTTCTGATGGTCCTAGATAGCTCAAAATTTTACCACAGATAGATCTTGGATGACAATACATTGTATCAAAATTTCATATAGATCGAATGTACCGTAATTAAATTAATGCATATTTTAGTTTATCTCTATATAAGCATATTTTCCCTAGTACATAACGATTTCAGCTACTCCTGCTCCGCCATGCCGCGTCGCCACGGCGGGTCCATTGGTGGCATCGTGTTTTCCTCTCTTGCGCACTCAAAGTTAACATTAGTTTTTGTTGTTTTTTTTAATGGGGCTTGGATGTTTGTTACAATGTTTCTGAGTTAGCATCATTCACAGCAGTGATTCCCAGATTGAGTGATACTGTGCCTTGGAGGGCACTTGCGTGACTTTCCTTACAAGCTACACTAATAAATAACCTGCCCCGTGTAACCTACACATCCCCTCATTTTCCCCGAACCATTCTCTTCCAAACCATCTTCCTTGGGTCCGTCCCCTCAGCTTACAATGGACTCAGAATTCCTTCGGTAACTTGATGCTAATCGGACTAACCAACTAAAATGGTGTGGGAGTTTGAGAGTGGGGGTGGGTAAACTGTCTGTAGTCTGTTATATTATATAAATTAAATATCCTAAAATCTGAGGAGCCTTGTTTACAGTAAGCACCCTATGATTTTGGTATCACTAGCGTTAATAAATGAGAATGTACGTGCACGTGTTTTTGGAGGTTTTTTTACACAACAGCGTTTCCGTTATTTGTTTGATGAAGCAAGTAACAGCAGAAATTTACCAATATAAAATAAAAACCAGCGTCAATTCTCGATACAAACCTTTATTTTTTATTCTAAAGATATTCGTTTATCTTAAAAAATAAAATGAAGTAATGCATCAGGAAATGAATTAAGTTTAATAATAATTTAACTTGCACTGCAAAATAATGACGATTAAAGACCAATAACGCGATTTTCGAGCACCTAGGGTGAATACATACTCGATAGAGACGCGTCAACCTAATTCACACACTGATCAAAGTGAAACAAGATAAAAGCACCCGTGTATTTTTTATTGAAATCTCGTAGAATCACACAATAGATGGAAGTCTAGAGGAAAGTGAGATTTTGATGCTATTTTTAACTAAAAATGCGAGAGTGCGTCGCTGGGGGAACAGACAGGGATCGAGATAACCAGCGTTAAGTTGCAAATTTGGCCCTCTTTTATGCTCGAGATATTAGGGTTCGGCGACATAAAAGAATCGACATAACCGATGAGAAAATGCTAAGACAATGAGAGAATTTGGCGGTTCCAATAAAAAACGTCGACTTAATAGGGTTGGCGAGTTAACCGTGGTCGAGTTAAGTGGGTTCTACTGTATTTTAAAAAATCAATAACTCTTTTACTTTGTGAATCTCAGGGTTTGGCTTCAGAACGTGAGGATCTTGGTGTAAATTTAGGCAACTACACTTATGAAGACAATGGAAAACCAATACAGTTTTTCTCTATTCAGGTGAGGACAGCAGAATGAACCTTTGGTGAAATGAATAGAGTTGTTTAAGACAGAAATACTTACACATTGTACATGGAGACTGCCAAATGAGACTAAACTCAAAAGATGTTAGGTTGTTTATATGATAATGGTCAAAATTGTTTTCAAGGTTTCTTACTAAAAATTCTGAAGGAAACTACTGTTGAGCACCTTTTTGCCAGTCTTGGTTACAATCTTTCTTTGTCTTTTCCTAACCTTTCTTTGAATAGAGGCAAATAATTATATGTCTATTTAAAATGACACATTTTTAAAAAATATTGCTAATCCATATCAGTTATGCTATTAATTGTGAACTGTTTCTTTTGACTAAATTTTTGTAACAAATTTTAATTTATTTTTTATTTTTCCAGAATCACCAATCAGGAATATTCCAGCATATTGAACTAAGAGTTCTTAGCAACCATGGGAACAAAGAGTACACATGTATTTACAGGTTCAGAGTTCATGGGTTACCATAAAGTAACAAGGAAACTATTGTTGCAAATTTTCTCTGACATTTCACTAGACTGACAGACCTTAAAATTGTTATTGTTGGTCTATGCAAAATGACTCTTAGAATAATTTAAATACAGGGTTCATGTTCCTTTTGAAGGCAGAAAAGCCTTATATTAAATTTTTAAGCAATGTTTTATCCATAGAGTGCAACTGTAATATTACAAAATATTTCAAATGCCTTTTTATTACAAAATAGTAAATGCATTTTTTTTTAGTTTAAAAATTCAGATGAATGTAACACTTTAACGAAAGTAAGGAATTTCAAAGAGATTTCGTCTTTTTGATTTTCAAAGTTAGTTAATGTTTGTTGAATAATCTATTGCATTATTTTAAAGCTAGACTAACATAGAGTTTATCATACTTCTTAATTTGATTTTTTTAATAATTCATTTTGAAAATTGTTCATAAAAAGATTTTAATCAAAACATTGAGAGAAGCCCAAATACAAATTTCTTTACCTTATCATATCTATTAGGTAACATTTCTAAGCATCAAGTTCACTTATTTCGGAACAATTTGTATTGTAGTTATTTATAATATTCTTCCTTCAAGATTTTTTAGTTCTTTGATCAGATGTGAAAATTTAGAACACTTAAATGCTCTTTACTTTAAATCTACAATTCAGTTTCATCTTGGGCTATTTAAAAAGAGAGGCAGAAAAATGCATTTAGAAGACATGTTCAAAATGGTTTTATAATTATGAAAGAATGATCACATTGCCTTTATAAATTCTTGAATGCAAATGAAATTATTTTTTCTGGATATAACTTTTAAACATCTCTATGTCAATGCTTCTCTCTGCAGCTTGAATTAATCTTTTTAGTGCTAGGAAGTGTAATAGCTTGTCCCTGCCAATGTCTTTTGCAAACAAAGACAGTTCATACTTCTTTTTTATTTTAGATGAGATCATGTTAGAAGAAAAAGAAACATATTTTAGTTTCTTCTACAATTTAATTAGAATCCTTTGGCTTCATAGTACCTGTATGCCTTCTGCTTATTTTTAACTTGTGTGAACATTTTTTTTAATGGATTCAAAAGTAATATATGAAATAATTTTTTAGAAACCAAAGTAATAAAATCTTAATTTAACCATAAGTTAATTAAACAAGAAATCATAGGATATACATATTGGAATTCTATGAACTATGTGAAAGGAACATGACCTTGACTTCTCAGTAGTGGGTAAAATTGTGATGAAGTTTATCTTTCTTCAGCTTAAACCCTGACCCACCTGAAAAATATACTTTTCTATAAACATAAAGTAAATCTAATTCGTTAGAGATATCATTTAAAAGTAAAACTTCTGATTCACTTTAATAATATTAGCATTGCTGTAGAGTTTGATTTTCATGGCTATTGCCCTACAAAAGCAGTCTTATTATTATCAAAAAAATTAAATTTTATGTATATTTTCTATGAAACATTTGTGGTAAAAATTTAAATATCCAACATCTATACAAGAAAGCTATTAACAAACCTCCGTTCCCCAACACTGGTTTAGAAAAATATATATATATTTTTTTTAACATCATGCTCATTTGTCTGATATACTTGATGAATGGCCTTCAGTCTAACGAGTGGGGTTATACTGTTAAAAATAGTCTTTTAAAAATTGTTATGGTGTTTGGATTTTCATTTCGATGAATTTAGTTAGTAAAATGTATTTTACCTACATATTTTATATATTGTTAACACATGCCTCAATTAATATTGTTTTACTTCTAAAATTGACACATTTCTGTTTCTTATTTCTAAATGTTCAACTTTGTTTTTTTAACCACACTAAAATACAGAATTTTAAAACTTGCAATGACTGTTTAGTTAGTTAACTGTTATGCAAATGGTTGTGAACTGTCCCTTTTCAGATGACTGTTAACTCATGTTGCAATGAATTCAAATTAAAACCATATACACATAAAAACAAAATAATTATGCGTTAATTTTTAACCTTTTAAGTGCCATTTTGCCTTAATTTAAAAAAAAATTAATATAAATGCGAGTTTCAAAAGTTTTTAAAAATTACTGCATATTCTTCCTATTCAATAAAATTATATACCGTATATACTCGTTTTATTGCCCGTTCGTTCATAAGCCGACCCTCCAAAAATATTAGGACAGCTTCAACAAAATGGTACACATTTTTTTTTAAACTACAAGCTAAATCGGTCATTATGATTGTTTACTTTGTACTGCCTATCTTTTTCTTTGTGTTCTTTTTTAGGCAAGAGTTACCTGTATTTTTTTTGAAAAATTATTTGGTAAACAGTGACAAAAGCTCGTACATTAAAATTCGTTGTTGAAAACAAAATTTGTAAAACAAGTTATTAAAACGTTCACAAAAATAAATAAAATTATTAAATAAGGTAAGTGCAGATATGTTTAATAATATATTATAGCTTCTGGTAGAGCAGTCAATCTTGTAGAATGTAGAAAAGGACCTTGATGATCTACAATAACACCGATAATCAATATCCATGCAGAAATACGTTAATGACCCGCTCGTAAGCCGAGACCCCAACTTTTTCCCCTAGATTTTGTCCAAAAAAGGTCGAACGAGTAAATACGGTAGTTACACGCTTAAGAATTTGATATTTTTCTTATGACTCAGATTGACAACACCGCTTTTTTAAACAGTTTAATACTTCCTCAAAGATGAAGTTGTAAATAAGTAAGTAGTAAACCACAATATAAATGTATGCAAAGCAATAAAATTTTAAGCACTATATGATTTTTTTTAAAGTAGAAATTTCAAATGTACTCATTTTGTACCATAAAATTAATTTGTAGTATTAAAAATAATTTTTTGTCTCCTGAAAGTTAAGAAAAGAAAAAAAGGAAATCACATATTAAATATTTTCAACAAATATTAATGGATAATTTACCCCAACTATATTTTTTTACTTTTTATGTAGTTTTTTTTTCTTTAACAAATATTGTAGATAGAATTAAGGCTAAGTTACGTGTTCTCTCAGTCTCAGCTTTTATTCTTAAGAATATAATTTAAAGCACTCAAACATTGAACTTGTTAATAAGACTTATGATTAGTTTTCAAGTTGGTTTGCTTGTTATATTTTCATTTGTGAATTATTTATTTCAGGGAATGTTTACTTTAGTTGCATTTAATTTTAGGCACAATATCCCTTTGTAAATGTAACATGATAGTTAACTTTTACATAGATGTGTTATACATGTATTACTGTAATAAGCCTTTAATGTGATTGTTATGTTATCTTAAAATATTTTTTTTTACTTTTGCTTTTTAAAAGTTTATATTTATTTGCCGTTAAATAGTTTGTAACGTTACTACTCAATAACCTAGTACAAATTTCTGCCAAATTGAATGGATTAACACAGCAAATTGTACAACTAGGTTTCCAACTTTTAAAAAAATAATTTTTTTTAAAGATGGAATTGTGCAGCATTTCATATTTTTAAACACTGAAACCTTTTTTTTTCCATTGTGATAACTTAGTTTTCATGAGTATAACATTACTGCCCATGGCAAATTTTTTAATGTGCCATATCTTTTAGCACATTGATTGTCAAAACATTTAAATTATGAGTGAAATAATAATAATAAAGCCTAGCAACTTTTACAGGACATTGCTAATTAAAATCTCAGCAAATACAATTAGATAAAATTGTATTTATTTTTTAAGAATGGAGACACGAAAAATATTATTTGAAAACAAAATGTGTTGTTTTTTTTAATCCTTTTTTTATTTGTAAGCATCTTAATAATTTTTTACTTTAACTGGAACTGGAATGTCAGGGATATTTATTGATCTGTCTTTTTTTGTTCTTTTTTTTCTTCTGCTGTGTATTATAGCTGATAACTCACATAGGTAGTTACTTTAAAATTATTTTGTGTTATTTGGCTAAGGACTTTACTTTTCATGTAAATCTCTAACTTTTATTTTACTTACTCATTGAACTATTGAACCATAAGGCCTTGAAACTTTTGGAGAGAAAAATTTTACATTCAAAGAAGTGCATAATACTCGCTATGTAAGTGATCTATTAAATGGCAGCATTTTTATGAATTTGTTGCTTATTATCTTGTTTTCTCTTTAAAAGTTAAGAACATCTTTCTTAATCCCGGTTTTCTATTTTCCTGCTATCATATTTTTTTCCTACTTCCCTTACGTTTTCTGCATTGTTTGTGATAGCTTTAGTACCTAATATGTTGGAATTTTTTTTTAAACATTCATATATTTAAGAACGATATTTTTAAAGCATGTCTCTCTCATTTATATGATATATTTCAAAAATGTGTACTTAATATTGCATTAGGATAAGGGATATGTAATCAATGGATTAAGTTTTTATCATTAAATTTATTTTAATTCAAGCTTTAGCATGCTATAACATTTTTTAATTGTTTCATCTTTTTTTTTCCTTCTTTTTTTATCACATCTAAAATGTTACATTCACCCTACGAAGTTAAATGAAATATATAAATTTTAACATTGTTAGCAGTTAACTGAAGCGGGCATTTGATAAGTGAGATTGATAGGCATATTTTATTTTTGAAAGTTATGTTTTTCAAATTGCTTTGTCACATTTTTAATACTGTATATTATCATGTCTTGGTGCTATTAAATTAATGTTCCCTGGCCAGTGATAATGTCTGCTTTTATCCATTAGGAGTTCTTTTTTTTTAATTTAACATTTTAATGAATTGTTTATACTTTACTTGTTCATAAAGCTCTTTTAGCATTGGTTAAATTAATGCTATTGAAATATTGTACTCCATTTAGATAAAATCACAATTCTTGGAGCTAGAAATTTTTTTTAAAAATAGATACAAATTTTCTTTAAAGTTAAAGAGAGGAATTTTTAAATGTACTAATCATGAACCAGAAATATTATCCATGAAATCTAAATAAGCTCTAACTGATTTTTTGTGCCCAAAAGTTGGAAGACAGATTAATAAAATAATAATAAAGTTTCAGTTTAAAAAATAAAGGACATTTTCATACATACACATAACAAATTTAAGTCTTGGTTTTTTTAATCAACTACAGCAAAATTGTTTTAAAATTTTCATGAGCAGGCACAAAACCATGTTAATCTTATTCAATCAATTTTAATTGTTTATAAAACATGAGTAAATTGAATTACATTTCACTGTAATGTTTTGTGTCATTTTAAGATGCTGAATTGATGCTTTAAAATGTATAGCTAATCTCATATACCTAATAATCTCATTTAACTATTATTAAATAATTTATGTTGTATTATTCTATTTATTACGAAAGACTTCATCAGGTTCTATTTTATATTTCAAACATATTAGCTTTTAGGGCAGTGTGTAAATATTATTATAGAGCAATAAAAGGTATATTTTTTATTTTTCTTCCCTTGGAAACTATTTTAATATTATCTTATGATAAACCTATTTGAAATAGAAGTGCAAAATAAAACTCACTATATCAGAATTTTTAAGTAAAAGTGCTGGATAATTTACATTGTATTTTATAAACAAAGTAAGTACCAGATAGCTTAACCGGAATGATACATAGAAATTTTAAATAAATTTTATCTGTTATTTTGAAAGTGAAATTTCCTCTTTTATATGGGACAAGTTGTTTTTTTTTAATTTTATTTTATTATTCAAGTTAAGTTTAGCGTTTTAATTGGTAAAGAACCACTTAAAGATTTTACTGAGTGATTTACATATTTGGTAAATTTTTTTATTTTAGTCATTTTCCACTGGTTTAAATATATTGCTTCTAATGTGTAATTGTAATTTATTTTGGTGTTTTTTATTCATATTAAGAGTTTTAAAATGGAAAAGTAATCAAAAGTAACGAATCTTCTACTATTAGCAACAAAAAAGTATTTATTTAACAATCTTTTATACAATAACAAAATGTATACAATTATGAAACACCTTCATAGATAATTTTTTAAAACATTTTATATTGTTAAATTTGCATATAGGTTTCGACAAAGATTGGATGTCAGAAACTTCCAATTAAATTCATGCACTTTTGTTTACTCTTTGGCATCCATGATTCCACCAGGACCAATAGCAAAAGTTGCTTCATTTTCAGGTAGATCAGGGCTGTGAAAGAAAAATTGGAATGAAAAACATATGTGTATATATGGTTTATATATTATGCGCAGTCATTGTATGAAATCTACTTCATTGTTAAACTAAGTCTTTTTAGAGATCACTGAAATAAAGATGAGCTTTTTAAACTCTTGAGACACGAATCATACTTATTAAATCCCTTATATTAACTTCACTGTCTTGTCTGTCTGTCGCGGTCCCACAGAAAAACAAAAGTAAAAAATGACCCACTTCCCGTGATCCTATCGAGTAGACTTTTGTCACCTAACAATGCATTCTCTCAAAATTTCAGATTGATCAAATGTACTGTAATTAAATTGAGTTTTTAGTTTTTCTCTATGTATCTCTATTTTGATACACTTTTTTTTTCTTGGACTTGGAACATGAAACAAAAATCATTTAAAAAAAAAGGTTTTGGTTCTTTGAATTGTTCAAGTAAGGAAAATAGAAAAAACACCTATAATTAGGAAGGGCAGGAAATGACAGAAATGACCTTCGCTTTGGCGTTGAAATACACCGTGCACAACTTTGTTACCCATTGAGAGAGCCAATGATGTTTATCTAATCCCCCCCCCCACTCACTCCTTTCTCCATTCCTATTCCTACCATACTTTTTAAAAAAAAACACCTGCAGTATTCTTTACTTTAAAAAAATAATAATATTTCAATCTTTGAATGATTTTCACTATAACAACAAAAATAAATGCTGGGGGATGGGTCCACTCAATAGGGGCAAGTGCTGGAAAGTTTGGTTCATTACAACAGTTGTCAGCTGTGAACTAGAAATAAACTACCATGTTAACACTTCTTTAACCCTCCCCCCCCCCAAAAAAAAATCACTTAGGCACCACTCTGCTCATTGTTTTTACACCACTGTACTATAGTAGTATTTCAATGTCTTCATTTTTACATTGCTGATTCATTGCATCTAAATTTGAATTTCCATATTAAAAAACAAAGAAGTACATTTATAAGTATAAGGCTAATAGCAGGCATGATGGTCAAGATTTTAAGGCATTTTGTATGGGTAGCACGGGTACCTGGGCAGCTTTTTTCAACAATATTGACAGCCCTTATTTTAATACACCTTTTTTCTTGGAACATGAAACAAAAATCATTTAACACAAAAAGGTTTTGGTTCTTTGAATTGTTCAAATAAGAAAAATAGACCGCAGCGCCCAGAATTAGGAAGGGCAGGAAATGACCTTGGTATTGGCTTTGAAATACGCCAACTTTGAGTTACCCGTTGAGACTAGCCAATGTTCTTTATCTAGTCCCCCCACTCACTCTTTTCTCCACTCCTATCCCCACCATAATTTTTTTTTAAACACAACACCTTCTTTATTATTGAGTTTAAAATAAATATTATTTCAGTTGTTGAATTATTTTAACTGTGATAACAAAAATAAATGCTGGGGGTTGTGTCCACTCGGTAGGGGCAAGTTCCAGAAACTTTGATTAATTACAAGTTGTCAGCTATGAACTAGAAATAACCTGCCATGTCATCATACAGTTACCGCCCTTTATCTGTAAAAAGACTTTGTTTAGCCCTCCCAACCCCCAAAAAAAAATTTTTCACTAGGGCACCTGTCTCCTCATTGTTTTTACACCACTGTACTATAGTATTTCAATGTAATCATTTTTACATCACTGATTCATTATATAGAAATTTGCATTTCCATAATAAACAAAAAAGTATACGGCTAATAACGGGCATTATGGCAAAAATTTTGAGCCGCTTCGAACGGGTACCCGGATTTTAGGAAATTTAGGACCCGGATTTTAGGAAATTTAGGATCTTCACTATCAGGTAGCAGATGATGCTTGTTTCTATGGGCTTAATTAAGATTCAAATAATGAATTTTGAATTACTTGACTATAAACTTCAATTTGCATCACAAACTAAACTTATTTTGATTATTCTGTTGTTTTTTTACACATAGTTTTGATATTTGAATTGCTTTAATTTAAAACATTTAGCTTTCTATAGATCTACCTGTCATATATCTTGGCAATTCTATTCTCTGCTCTTCCCTTTCTAAACATAATCCTGACTGTTGAGGCATGTGCAAGAATGTGACCTCCAATAGGTTTTTTTGGATCTGCTTGAAATCTGGAATTTTATAATTGTTAAAGACAATTTTTTTAAAGACGCAAAAAGAGTATATAAGCTGATTTAACTAAATATTTAAAAATCCATTTTAGAAGATTTATCAGTAAATATTGAAAAAGTTGTCACAGGCCTCTTGAAACTTACGACATTGTGGCTCCTGGATCTGCTGTCATCTGATTTGTAACAAAACAGGCAACATTGTATTCTGAAGTTTTAAAAAAAAGTTACCTTTAAAAGAGTTTGATTTAGATTCAAATAATACTTGTGTAGCCGTGTGGAGGCTTAAATTTACAACAGGTTACAAATGTGGGACTGAAGCAGTTAACTTTTTATAACAGTGTTTATTTACAACAATGGAACAGCTGTCCTTCATTACCAGTTTACTCTGTCCTAGGCACACCAAACTGTCCCTCTCTCCTCTACTTCCTTTCTTCTAACATACCTAGTGCATCTCGGTGCAGTGCACATGGTGCGGGGCTGTGTGGGTGTGCACACTACCACATTCACCCCAGGCCCTTGAATTCCAGTGCCCTCGCTGGTGTAATTTACAAATGACCTAGTGCGGTGCACATGGTGCAGCGTGCAGTGGTGTGTGGACAACCACACATGTTAACTCTGATTATTTATGTAACATTTTTTACATATGCCATAATATTTTCTCATTTTAAAAAAAATCAGTTTTCCAGTTTGTACTACCCAATTTTGTACCTGTTTTTCCTTGTTTAAAAATAGGAAATATGAAGTTATCTGAACTATTCATAATGATCTTAATCATAACAAGGTAAATATCTACAAGTATGAGTTCCAATAATAATTTAATAATATATGTCATTATTGTGAATTTGAGAATTCCACCATAAGTCATGAAACTTTTTAAAAAAACATGCCCTAAGTGTGCTTACTTTAGCTATAAGGTTAGGTCTTATGTTTGTTTAGTATAAAATAATAGCATTTATAAATTATTAGTTACAAAATTAAAAATTATTTTGGAATTTTAAATGACTTGACTTAGAAAAATGAATTGGAATTTTATTTTGTTGTACTCCTGAAATACTGAAATGTGCTCTCAAAATATAAAATAAAATTTTAACTTAATATCTCTCTAAACATGTACACTTATTTATATTTCAAAGCATTATTTAGACCGCAGCAAGACAAACAAGGCCTGACACATTAATTCATGTTACCCTTATATTAACTTGTCTTATCTTATCTTATCTGTTTACAGACGCTCCTTCTATACAGAAGATTATTGCGTCCTACGCTTATCTATGGTTTGTGTTTAGTCCTGCATTTTTATTAGAGATTTAAATGTTGATAAAGTGTTGGTTTTCCTGGATTCTTCAGGCAACCCATTCCACGCCCGAATTCCGGACGGGAAGAAGGAAAACTTGTATGTGTTTGTTCTTGCATACGGAATAAGAAAGGTGTTTTTATCCTTATGTCTATCTGAGGGTTGTATTAAGTTATCTTTGTGTTGTATTTCTAAATTAGAATTAATTGCTTTATGTATGATTACTACTTTGCTCTTGGTTCTTCTATCCTCTAGTGTTTCAAGGTTTAATGATTTAACTAATGGTGTTACTCTTGTCAGTTTCGAATATTCTCCAGTAATGAATCTGGCAGCTCTTTTTTGAATTTGTTCTAGTTTATCAATGTTTTCTTTGGTGGATGGGTCCCATACAGAAGATGCATATTCTAGTGCAGGTCTCACCAAAGTGAGGTAGCATTTTAGTTTTATATCTCTATTACATTTGTTAAAGTTCCTTTTTATAAAGCCTAAGGTTTTGTTTGATTTTTTAATAACTTCATTGACATGGGGATTCCATGATAGTTTCTCATTTATTAAGACTCCTAAGTATTTTGCATCTTTAGTTTGGGTCAGTTCTTTTCCATGAATGTAATATTTTGAATTTATTTGTTTCTTTTTCTTTGTTACTCTTAACAGTTGACACTTTTCTGGATGGAAAGACATACTCCAGTTAGTTTCCCATTTTATCAATTCATCTAAGTCTTTTTGTAAAATTTTGCTATCTTGTTCTGATTTAATTGTTCTATAGATTATACAATCATCAGCGAATAGCCTAACTATTAACTTGTCTATTATAGACTCTCCTATACAGCAGATTATTATGTCCTATGCTTATACATGGTTTTTGTCTAGTCTTGAATTTTTATAAGAGTTTTAAATATTGAAAGTGTGTTGGTGTTCCTGGTTTGATCAGGCAACCCAATTGACGTCCGAATTCCAGATGGGAAGAACTATGTGTTTGTTCTTGCATATCGTGTGTATAGTAATTATAGGTACACATAAAACTTTAAAATCCACATAATCATTTAAAAATATGCTCCGCCCTTAGATAATTTTACTAACTAAAAAGTTGTTGGTTATGGTAATGCATTATGTGGTAATTTTTGTAGACTTCAATAAAAAAATAATTTATATTTTTGGTGTTCCAGTTCCATTTTCTAACATTACTTATTGGATATGTTGTATTTATAATGTTCATGCCGCTGCTCCAAAACGCAAAAAAGGGTTTATTATCATTCATAATAGTTCAGTTTGCTTTATGTATGAGGAAAAAAGGCAGTTTTTTTAAGTATATAACTTTGAAAGTTTTGTGAATGTCGGATTGAGTGTTACTAGTTACTATGGCTGAGGAAACTTAAGGATTAAATTCTCGATTAATCGTTTAAAAATATTTAACTAATAAATTATTTTTTAACGATTAATCGACACATCACCTACAAATTATTGGAAGTCAAAAGGTAAAAAAAATTATAATAATAAAAAATAGCAGTCAATAAATAATAACAAATTTCCTGACGATTACACAAACATTTTGGATTTAAACTATTGACTGACAGGAATGTTCAAAATGTTGATAAAGTTTATTGTATCCATTGTGAGAAATCGTTTTCCTACCATGGTTCTAACACTTTACCTACTTATCAAACCAATTGAAAAGTGTATTAAGCTAATGGCAGTGATGGATTCTAACTCAGAGACAGAAAATGACGACAGCTCTTCTGATGAATTACTGCGTTACAAAATGGAGATGAAAGTTCCTGAATCCATTAACCCTCTACAATGGTGGAAACTTAATGAACACCGATATCTGATAATGTCATTCCTTGCCAAGACCGTTTTGTGCATACCAGTTAATTCAGTTCCATGTGAATGATTGTTCAGCTTGGCTGGTTATATTATCAATTAGACCCGCTCATCACTTGAACCAAATACATGTAATGTCAACACACTTGACATATAAAGGAGGCATTCCAGTGTAATTTAGATTTTCAACAAGTATTTTTAATAAGTGTTACTTATGACATCATAAATTTTAATTTTTGGCTTTAATCGAAATTAAGGAATAATTAATCGTTATTTTTTCAAAAGTTAACGATTAAATTTAAATTAATCGTTAACAGCCCTACTAATTACTATAATGTGTATTGTATTTGTAAGACACTGTAATTTAATAGAAATGTTTTTGTATTCATATACATTTAATTAAAACATGGTTGTAATTTTTAAATATTTTTTTTAGTAACTAGGGGCATTTTACATATCCGTTTACTGGACTTGTTTTGGAATGACCCAGTAAGAACTACACATAATTTTTTTTAAATTCCCATCCCTGATTTATTTAGAGGTTTAAAATATGTTTGAATTTTATATGATTAAAGAATTTATTAGTAGAATCTAACTTTTTTTCTTTGAAAGTTTATGGAATTCCCTAACCTTGGTTTACATTTCTGAAGGATTATAATTATAACATGAAAAAAGGAAATTGATAATGGTCAAAATACCCACTTCTTGCCATGTGAAATTAAATAAATAAAAAATAAAGAAATCGATAATTTATATAGCGCTGTATCCCAGTAAGGAACTGGGCTCACAGCGCTTTACATGAAGATAATAACATACATATAATATAAGTATTAAATAAAAATTCATTTCATAACAACCACATACATTACAGAACATTACACATAAGCTACATTAATCATTAAAAGAAATGTTATTTCATTAATTCTGAAAATAAACTTTGAAAAGATGTCTCTTAAGTGAAGTCTTGAAGGACTTGGTAGTTGGAATACTACGGATGTGTGATGGTAGAGAATTCATCAGAATTCCATTGTTTGGCTGCAAAAAAAGAGAACGACCTTTCGCCAAATGTTTTGGTGCGTTTCTTAGGAACAGAGAGAATGCGTGTGTCTGCAGAAGAGCGTTGCTGACGAGTGGGTGAGTAGACTAAGAAGGGCATAAGTCAGAAAAGAAGTTGTGACACAGAGCGGCCAGTTTGTAATCAATTCGGGCTTGTATAGGTAGCCAATGAAGTGAGTAAAGTAGCGGAGTAACATGGCCATGTTTTTTTGCCTTAAGAACTAATCTGGCAGCTGAATTTTGAGCTTTCTGTAGTTTTTCAATGCAGAAACATTTGAGACATGGGTAAAGTAGCAAAAATAATTTATTTTAAATAATGAACTGATATGAATATTATTTAAAAACTAGATTGTGCTGGGGCGCCGTGGCGCCCACCTTTTTCAAAAGCCCAACTAACTTGTCGTTTGATAAATACCAAATATTAAACTTTCTGAAATGTACGCAAAGTATTTAATAATATGGGTTGTAGGGCACCAAGTAACTTATCCTTGTTTGATAAATACGAAATATTATACTTTCTGAAATGTACGCAAAGTATTTAATAATATGGGTTGCCCACTAAGGCGCATTTTGTTTTTTGTCAAAAGCCCAAGTAACTCATCCTTGTTTGATAAATACGAAATATTAAAATTCCTGGAATGTACACAAAGTATTTTATAATTAACCATCATCAAATACTCTTTTTACATTGTTCCCTTTTCCAAAATTAAAATATGAGCTAAAACAATGACGTCAAATAATTTTTTTTTACAGCGCATCTTTAATTTATAATCATTTTGCGCACCGATGCACAGCTTGTATTTTAAAATATAAGATCAAACAATGACGTCATATAATATTCTTTTACAGTGCTAATCACCACACGATTTTTTAAACTGCTATAGACTGTTGTACATCGTTCCTCAGCGTTCCACATCCATCCAGTGAGTGAGTGACTTGGACTATTATATTATTTATTTATAAGTCTCTTATGTGATAAATAAAATTTTTTTTCTTTTTAAAGTTTTTAAAGAGTTTTTACTTCTTACAGAAATTAAAATTGTAAGCTCACTGTAAAAAATGCAAATAGAAAAGTACCTTCTGAAATTTTTTGTAGTCTTGATAAAAGTTGTGCTAATTTTTGCTGTCTGTCAGCCAATTCTCCTCGACCGCTGAAGTCCACACGAAAAAGTGCCATGATGGAATCAACAATCTGATAAAAATTTCAAAATACAATGTAAAAGTTTTAAGTAATATTTTGTAAAGAAATTTTATCTAATAGGGCCAATGATGTCATACTATTTTATCAGATTTGGGACTCTCCTTCCAAAGTTAACATTTAGAAACCTTCATAATAATTGTCAAAAATATGTGACTCCTTCCCCCCATTGTTTATTGATGGTTTCCGAAGTGGTAAAATGCGCCCCTCCTCTACTTGTATTAAATTAATTTGTTAAATTAATTTTCAGAAAGTTAACAATTTCAAAATTGTAAATGCTATATGTTTTCTTCATTAACAATAATGCTGACTTTTTATAAACATACCAACATTTTAAAAACTCCAGGCTCTTCATAAAATTTTGCAGCCACGAAATCTAACAACTCGTACTGATGTTCACCTGAAATGTTTTTTTAAAAAAAATTTAGAGAACAAAAGAATTTATTGAGATGTGTAATTTGAGTTTTTATGACATACTAGCAACAAAGCCCGTCCAAGGACGTTCCGCCACCGTTCGGTGGCATGTTGTAACTCCCCTCCAACAGCCGTCTCGACCAGCATTACATGTGCATCACGTCAAAAACACTATTCACTATAGTTACAATAAATAACTCGTAAAAACAGAGCTTTTGACTATAAATCCCAACGTGCATAACTCAAAATAAAGTCTTGGAAGAAATACTGCACCAAAAATAACTAGTTTTGAACGTCCGCATAAACGTGTTCAATATGATTGGCTGTAGGAGTCATATGTGTTCGAGGGACCAATCGCTATCGATGACCGGACAGAACATTGCCTTTTATTATATAGGATTTATATATGTATATTTGTATAGAATTTTTTGTATTTCTTACTTGTATAGGCCCTGGCATATAAGACATTGTCCAAGACTGCACTTTGATCTACATTAAATCTGTCAGCAATATCTCTCAGTCTATCAGGGCGGCTGGAATCATGGTTAAGGATGTAACAAAATATCCTTCCATTTAAAAATAAATTACTTGTGACTGAGGATTTCATTTACAGATCAAAGAGAAAATGGGCTATAAAATACATAAAGATGCTGTATCATGATTTCATTGAGCCCAATGATATTTTGTTATTCCATTTCCATTAAAAAAATATTGTTTTTGCAGTAAGTTTGTAAAATTAAACAATCATATGTAGATTGACTTATTTCAAAGAAAGAGAACTTAATAAAGAAAAATATGGTTATATCAGACCTAACTTGCACATGCGCCCATAAAAAAATCTAAATAAAATAATTGAAAATAGCACATTGTTGGCACAAAGCAGACAGGGTTTCCCTGCATGTGTGTTGATCTGTTATTCTAAGTTTAATATTTAAACTATCAGAACATCTTGTGTGACATATGTTCTATCAAGCACATTCATCATTCAAACACTGTTGAATTATAATCATAAAAATGATTAAGTTTCTGCTCTAGTATAATGAAATCATTAATAGATCCCCGTTTTTAATACAATGTAATAATAATTTGATAGTTATATTGCGCAGTACCTCAGCAACCAATTTAGAATTGGCACCAACTTTATAACTCTTATGTTTACATTACATGTGATGTAAGGATACAAAGTGTTCTCTGTATCAATGAACACAACTTTTCCTCCACAATAACCTTTTGCGCCAGGTATCTGTGTAGTCACTAATCAAAAAGAGGTACATTTAAAAAAATATTAATGAAACCTTGATTAAAAAATGTAAAGCTAAAAATAATTGGTTTTATTGTCAAGTCCATTGGCTTCTATTCAGACCACATAGTCCTATTGAACATTTCACACTCAGATGCACAGGCAAAATAAATAAAGGTAAAAAAATGATTTTTAAAAACCATGTTTTTACGGTTCACTCATTCTCTCACTTATAGATCTCTCTTTTGACTTCTAAATTAGAAATCTTTAATTTTTATACCAAACACCCGCCCCACGTTTTAAGTCATATTAAATCAAAGTACTTGAACTTACAAGTTTTAAATTATTTTCTTCTTTTTAGTCCGCTTGTAAAAACGTGGTTTTTAAAAATCATTTTTTTACATTTATTTATTTTATTCTTTTTAGTCCACTAATAAAAACTTGGTTTTTAACAATATTTTTTTACCTCTATTTATTTTACCAAACACCTCACAAGCGCCCGCCCAACGTTTTAAAAACATTGTGATGTGGTCACGGGGGGAACTCACGGATGTCAACAAAAGCCGATGGTACAGATGCTTATATATAGACTATAGATAAACTAAAAAGTTCAATAATTTAATAACGGTACATTCAATCGATCTGAAATTTTGATACAATGTATTGTCATCCAAGATCTATCTGTGGTAAAATTTTCAGATCTCTAGGACCATCAGAAGTGGTTCAATTTTACGTTGGCAGATTTGAAAAAATCTTGGACAAACCAACAATGCCACACCAACGAAAGCGAGTTAATAAAAACGTGGTAAAAAAAAAGCTCTTAATGCACATTCCCCAAAAATTGGCCGAATTAAACAAAGAAAAGACTAAAGACCTTTTTAAAAAAATAAGATAAAATCTTTATAAATCAACACATTCTTGAAAAATTCCTAAGCTTCATGTATCTCGGAAGTACAAAGATCAACCTCGGGAGACTCAAAAACAGAAATAATTAAACAACCCGTAAAAACAAAGTTTTTAACTATAAATCCCTTATATATGAAACATAACTAAAATATTGATTATGTTCAATAATCACTGCATGACAGACTAGCATAAACATTTACATGCTACATAGAGATCTAAAGAGATAATCTAAAAATCAATTAATTTAATTACAGTACATTTGATCGATATGAAATTTTGATAGAATGCATTGTTTGGTGACAAAAGTCTATGTGCAAAATTTCAGCTCGATAGGATCCCGGGAAGTGGGTGATTTTTTACTTTTGTTTTTCCACGGGACCACGACAAGAAGGTGAAGTTAATATAAGGGATTTTAAAATATGTACAGGTATGGCATCAAAATTCTTGAACAAACTAAAAAATCTGGACCTTGACAACACTCTGCAGGAACACGAAACTAAAGATCTACAACATTTATGGCTCCGAAAGCTGGAAGTCAATAAAGCTAATAGATCAAGAACTCAATGCTTTCAAAAATAAATGCCTTGCAAAAATCTTAAACAAACTTTAAGACAGCAGTAGCAGTAAGAGAACTTTCTGGACAGACATATGTACCATCTACCATGAAAAAATAAAGATGGTCATACATCAGCCATGTATTTCACAAGGCAAGAGAGGGCAAGAGGAGACCAGGTAGACCCAGATAAACCTAATGAAGAACAATCAGCATCACCTATTTAATATATCGATGACTAAAAAGTTTATCTCTGGATTTAAATATGATTAAAATCAGGGCCGTCTTAGGCCAGTTGGGCATTTGCCCGGGGGCCCACAAGCATAGGGGGCCCATGGGAATATGTTTATTTATATATATTAAGTATATTTACTTTTTATTTCTGTGGGGGGGGCAATCTTTCTTTGCCCAGGGGCCCAACACTATATCTTTGCCCGGGGGCCCAAAATGGTGTAAAGACAGCTCTGATTAAAATGTCTATTGATTTCAGTTACATACCACATAATGTATGTGAAAGTTGTGTTTTCCCTGTTCTGAATTCCCCAAAGGCTTCAGTTATTGCCATACTTTCTATACCACCACCCAAAAGTTTACTGAAATAGAATAGAAGATCTGCATTAATTTCTTTAACATTTAACATGAAAATAAATAATTTTAAATATCGAAACTAGCTAAACCATGCACAGACTGCTGATGTGCAATTAATTAAAAAAAATTATTCTGTATTAAGTATTGATATTTGAGTTTCACTGCAGGCAAATTTTCTACACCTTCTAAAATTGTATGACACAATAACAGCAACTTTTCTGAGTGGCGTTTTGACACAGCTAATCTTATCCCTTGTCTTTTTAATTGTTAATATAAAATTTATATTACAATCCTAAATTTAATAACGATACCTATAATAAATCAAAATAAAATTTATATATATATATACATACATATATATATGTGTGTGCAACTTAAGAAAGAAAATGTTTTTTTTTATGTATATCATTTTGAAATATCATTTTCAGTATTTATACATCTATAATTCAAAAACAGTTACATGTACATAAAACTTAATTTTTTATTTCAATTTTATGTACCTGTTTTGAGAATTCATTATTTTATTTATTCTCAAAGGCTGTAACCAACTTCCTTCTTGAGGCAAGTTCAAAATGTAAACTAATCTCCTGCATTTAATGAATGACCAGTTGAATACACTCTTTTTTTAATTTTCTATGGAACAACACTCTGTACACAAATGCTTTTGTTCACATTGTTATTAACAATGTGTCATAAGACATCAGGTTCAAACAGTATGGTTCTTTTTTTACACAATCCTATCAGCTTTACAGTAGCTACAAGTCCACAAAAAGAATAACTTCAAGTCCCTTTCTACTGACTAACTAGAATGAGTTATACAATGATAACTAGCATAACTACTTACCAGACCTTGACATACTTGGACACACTATCACCATTCAACCACTTAATGACCTTACCTAGCCCCTACCAATCACTACTGGTCCTCACAAACTATATTTGTTTTTATCCACAATTCCATGAAAATACAATCAACTTCACAAATGTACTTCAAAACAAAATAAAGTGATATGAAAAATGTTCCATACTCAAGCTCTTGACTACCAGTAGACACTTTAAACACCTGTTTTCTTTTTATTGCATACTCTAAGGCAGTGAGAAATGCTGATTCCTGAAGAAAGAAAAAAAAATTGAAAAATACAATTTTATTTGTATGAATGCAGTCTAAATTCGTAACTATAGTATTAATTATTAGTAAGATTTTTAATTTATTTTTTTAAAAGACAAGAAGATTTAAAATTCTTTAAAATGAATATAAAAATTAATATATAATTTATTATTTCAATCAATATCTTCAAATATTGATTGTGGTCAAAACTTAGTTAAAACATGAAATCCAAATAACTATTTTAGGAGAAAGTTTTTTAAAATCCAAAATTAGAATGCATTGTTACTGGACTAAAATATAATTTTCATTTAGTTTTGGATTTCAAAAGGTTTAGACCTGCTTCAAATTTTTTTAATATGACAATGGAGTATGTCAAACATTCCTGTCTAGCTAATTCAAAGCTAAAACACAAATACTGTCTGGAATATATCCCTGAAAAGTTTTTGAGTTGTTCATCAAAGGAGATTGTATAATTTATCTCCTCTGCTCTATTAGAAATAGTTCATTATTACAAGTACATGTATTTGTAATAATGTCTCCTTATGTAGGCGCTAACATTGCACTTAGCATCCTAAGGATCCTGTTGATTAAAGTCTTACACGTGTATTTACCCTAGTGAATAAGGAAGTGCTCTTTCTAGAGCCTTTGATCAACCGTGAATAGAGGATTTATTAGAAACAATTTTTCAGTCATTATCTTCTTTAATTTTTCCAGGACTTTAAAAAAAAAGGAACCACAGGTTAAGAAATAAAATTGTGCTAAAACAAGCTTCTCAGCTAAAGAATAGTGCAATAAGTTTCAATACAGTCAGGACCTGAAAATGGAATGAATTCATTTGCATAGGTCTTGACATATCTTAAGGCTAATAACTTATATAATATTAATAATTTGAGTCCATTATTTTGTTTCTTGATATCATAAAACCACTTACTCCACATAATTTTGCTGCGGCCTCTTTTATTTTCTCCATTTTGGCCTCAGAAATCCCTTTAATTGTACACAGCTTCTTTCTTGTGTTCATTTGTATTCCCTGTTAATGTTGTTATTTTTTCAAAGTTTTAAAAATAAGTCTTGGTAAATTTATTTATTTATAAATTTATTTGATTTATTTAAATTTCGTATTGAAATTTTTAAAAAATTATTATGGATCAATCACTTAGGGAGTGATTGAAAAGTTATTTTACTTTTAAAATTACAATTAAAGCAACAGATTAAGCACTTAAAATGAAAACTTAAATAATGCATCTATGTTGATTAAGAGAAAATCATGTTTAATTGCTATGTGGTTCCCAAATTAATTTTAAATAAACAATAGTTTTTTAAGACTTACTTTTACAGTGCATATTCCAGCCTGTTTTAACTTTTTTATATCTGCCATATTCTGAAAGCAACAATTTAAAAAATATATAAATGTAAAAAGATTGATATTGGCTTAAATTTTATTATGAATAATTTTAAAAACAATTAACTGTGTTAGCTAAGTACCTTTATTAACTATAGAATTGAAAACAATGACTGTTATATAAAAAAAAAGTCTTTACATATAAACAGAGGCATCACAAGGTTTGGTATCACACAGTGCAGTAGCTCATGGTGTTACCCCCTCATGACTTACCTCATAGACATCCCCGGGTCTGCCAATGCCCAATAACGGGAAAAATATATAGAATTTTACATTTTGGTTTCACCTCTTGTGATGGTGTCACCCATGAGGTCCGCACCCCCTAGGGATGCCTCTGCATATAAAAGCTATTAAAAATTACATTCCTGAATACTTACTATTCCATGGTTCTGTAGAATGTCTATGTCTTGAAAAAATGATTCCTAATTTTTTTTAGAAGCAAAAGTTTAAGTTTAGTCTTATATCAATTTCATATTTATGGCTAGAATGAAATTGTATGGTTTCCTAGTGATCAATTATATGGACCTTGTATTTTTTAAAAATAATTTTAAGTATGGCAGAAAATATTTTTTTAAGGTTGAAAATTTACAATTTTGAAGATCTATGTTTCCTACTATAGATTATCAAAGGCTTCTACTTCTAGCCTTCACTTACACAGCAATGTTAAAAAAAAAGTCTTCTGGTTGAAGATGATAAAAAGTGAGTAGATCCAGCCTGATGAATTCTAACAGTTGAAAAAATGTGTAATGAAATGACCCCCTTTCCAGTCCATGACGGACTATGGGGCAAGTGATGTAGCGTTCACAAGTTTTTAGCCACCACTAACGAGCAGGGCCAATGTGGCCAACAATGTTGCCAGCACAATGCCCCAGGGGCCATGCCAGTACCTAGGCTCGAACCCGCAACTCGGGATCTGCCTCGGATCGATAGTCCAGTGCGCTACCACTTAGACCATAAATGTGTAATTCTTTAAGATTTTAAGTCATAATGTTTTTATAAATTTTAAAGTTTTAAATAAAATCAAGAAAGATTATCTTTGAGTCTTTAAATATTTCTTAAATGTTTCATTGACATCACATTCCCTCCATGATTTGGGAAAACTGTTCCACTACTTTGGTGCAGTTGCTTAAAAAGAATGCACACCCAGGGACTTCATTCTGTGTCCATTGACTCTGGGAACTTTCAGAAGTCAGCTCTTTCAAATAATGTGGTTTGTACCTAATATAGGGACTCAATGTGTCAGTGTAGAAGCCAAGATCTCTAATGGTGTTGGACAATGAAATGTCAGAAGTGCCAACTGTATTCAATGCTATGGCCAATTTCTGTAGATTTCACATGACAGTCTGAACTGCAGCAGCACAGCTCAAAGGATCCCAGAGGAAACTGTTGTAAAGCTATGTGTCATACGCAAATAATTTACGAGATATACTTTGATTTTCAATGATTCTGCCCAGTTGGCTAGCTGAAGATTAGCTAGAGAGCCTGGCAAATATTTTCATTGTTGATGACTACATATTTTAATAAAATACTTTGATGGAAAATAAATTCTATATATTTTTAAAAAATAAATGACTTTGCATGGACTTGAACTGCTTATCTTTCAATTGGAAGCAAGCACTCTATCTTTCTTCAAAAATTATTTTTTTTTATCTAAGGTATACTTTAAACATGATGATAAAAATATTGCCTCAAATCTCAGATTATGAAAATGTTACTTGGTTGAATTAGACTGAGATAAAAATAATAAACGATTGGCTATTACAATATTTAAAATAAATAATTATCAAAAGTGATGTTTTAAACAATGCTCTTAATAGGATAATCAAACTTTATACTTGCCTCATCGTCATCATCTGCTGTTTTTTCAGAAATGACTTCATCCTCCATTTTTAGTATATTACAAGCTTCTTAAGATCACTTTAGTTACACTTACACGTTCAAGTGAAATTAATAAGCAGCGATTAAAAAATTATAATATAAATTATTATAAGATTTCAAAATTTATTTTTGAACTGATGGCGTCTATATTTAAATGCTGAGGTGCAATCTATCCATTCAACATAAGATGCTATAAGTGTTCCTAATCACAGGTGCAACACATTGCAGGTCAACTACAAAACATCACTTGGATAAGCCTTAGCCTTAACTAGCAGTGTGACCTATCTAATGGTGCTACCTAAAATTATAAGCAATTTACACAGTAGCTGTAATCAGCTATGATTTTAAGTGATCTATGAATTTAAATAATGATTTTATGATTTTTTTTTACACTGTTGGCAAATGATGCAATATTCACAGGCCACAGCTAAGAGGGGATTGTGTTGCACAATGCCCAGCCACCTTTATTTACCTCAACTAATATTAGGTACTCATCGGAGCTGGGTGGACCCAGGGCCCAGGGCCCAGGACACCCTTAGCCACTGAAATAAATACCTGACTTGACAGAGACTCAAAACCATGATTCTAAGTATTCCAGCCAAGCGTGCATGCCGCTTAACCACTGTGTTCTGACTGAATTGTTCTATAGATAATACAATCATCAGCAAATAACAAAACTTTTTTTTTAAATAAGATGCTGTTGGGTAAATCATTTATGTAAATTAGGAAGAGTATGGGGCCTAGGACAGTTCCAAGAGAAACTCCTGAGTTTACTTATATTAGTGTTGATGTAGATCAGTGTTGTCCAACCGGTGTGCCGCGGCACACTAGTGTGCCGCGAGAAAATTTTAGTGTGCCGCGAATGATTTCAAAAATACCATAAATTGATAGGCTTTTCGAACCTTCGAGTTTTGAAAAAACAGTATCCTTAACCGAAAAAGAATTGAATAAAAACGTGCATGTTTGTATTGTTCTGGTTGTGAGAATCTCTTGAAAGCTACAAAATTTCTCTCCTCCATTGGGAATAAATATCTGTTGTAAGTAAATAAAAACCCTTTCCTGCTGTTCACTTTTTAAAAAACTTTTAATTACAGACGGCTATGGATAATTTTTTGAAGAGAAGCCAGAAAGATTCCAGCGAGTATCAAAATGGAGAGAGAGCTGCGAAATCCAAGAAGAATGTTACCAAACGGAAATATCACGAGGAATATCTTGAATATGGTTTCATATAATGTGCAAATGATCCTTCTCTTCCGTTTTGTCTTAATTGTAACATGGCATTGTCCAACGAGTCCGTGAACCCCAGTAAACTGAAGCAGCATCTGAACTCAAATCATCCAGGATTGAAAGAAAAGCCGAAAAGTTATTTCGCATCCATTCGGTCCAACTTAGAGCAGCAATAAAAAATAATGAAGAAATTTTACTCAATTCCTGTCAAAGCTCAGTTAGCAAGCTATAAAATTTCAAATATTTTGGTCAAACAAAAGAAATCTCATTTGGACGCTGAGACAATCATATTGCCGTCTTTACTAATCCCAGTTGAGACTATGGAGTTGGGACCCGACGCTGTTGAAAAAATTAATAAGATTCCACTGTCTCACCAGAAGATGGGACGTCGGATTGCTGACATTTCGACAGATTTGGACAATCAAATTAAAGAGCATTTTGCGGAAGCTGACGACATCCAAAAGCTCTGGGCAATGCAAATCCATGAAAGTACTGACATCAGCGTAAAGGCGCAACTGCTCGCATACGTCAAACGTGAAAGACTGCAGATGATAGGCAGAGAAATGAGAGTTTGCTTATCCAGCAATGAGCCCCGTTTTGACCTCATCTGCTCCAAAGAAAACGCTCAAGTATCTCATTAATTATGCAACATCTTTTGAATAAACACTGATTTCTTGAGGTGTGCCGCGTAAATTTTTTTACCAGATATCTTATCTTATCTGTTTACAGACGCTCCTTCTATACAGAAGATTATTGCGTCCTACGCTTATCTATGGTTTGTGTTTAGTCCTGCATTTTTATCAGAGATTTAAATGTTGATAAAGTGTTGGTTTTCCTGGATTCTTCAGGCAACCCATTCCACGCCCGAATTCCGGACGGGAAGAAGGAAAACTTGTATGTGTTTGTTCTTGCATACGGAATAAGAAAGGTGTTTTTATCCTTATGTCTATCTGAGGGTTGTATTAAGTTATCTTTGTGTTGTATTTCTACAACACTGATGTAGATTCATTAGTTATTAGTTTCCACTCTGCCTAATGGGAAATCTTGTATCCACTGATATCATATAAGGGACCATAATATAAGTATTTTTTTAGTACTTTGTGTGTGTTTATGTTATTTATATTATTTGTGGATTTTTAAATTGCTTTTTTGGCATGTGTTTTGTGTTATTCATGATTCATATTATTTTGAGATTTTTAAATTGCTTTT
Organism: Ampullaceana balthica; assembly: GCA_944989445.1. Classification (NCBI taxonomy): domain Eukaryota; kingdom Metazoa; phylum Mollusca; class Gastropoda; family Lymnaeidae; genus Ampullaceana; species Ampullaceana balthica. The sequence goes on from CALYLW010000078.1 coordinate 231,125, forward strand.
ATAAAATTTTATTCAAACAGAGAACTCATAATGAAAGTAGAAATTTAAAAAGCCTCATTCTCATAATACTCATATACTCATATACCTAGTATGTTTTTTTTTAAATTATAAAAAATCTTAGTACCATAGTTCCATAGTGATCATGTCATATATGTAGTTGGAAATGTCATTTTTCAACATTGGTACTGCATATGAAATCAGAGATTATTCTAAATATAATTCATTTTCATAGGCATGAATTTAATTCTGATATTACAAAATCAATTAAATTATACTTAAGTTATATTATATAATATATACTGATATATTGTATACTGTATAATGCATAGACATGGTTGAATGTACAGAACTGTACGGTTAGTAGCCTACAATTTTAGGATATACAGTACAAAGTCACAATCTGACTCTTGAGCACATTCATTATGCAGTACTGTAATTATACTTGGACTTGATAATAATTCATGATTATATCACAGTTGATTTACGGCACTGCATAATAATAATTATCTAAGATTTCTGATTCACTGTCACTATACTGACTATACTGTACTGTAACATTATGATCATTATGACATTTATGACAATAATAATTGTTTAAAATGGTAATAAAACGACACTAACTCAAACGACTTTAAGTTAAAGATTATGAAATTTTATTAAATTAATAGGTAACAGGTAGTACTTATTTAACTTATAAAATAAAATATAAATAAAAGTAAATAGAAATTAGATTGTCTAGATATACTACAAATTCTGATTGATATTGATAGCATCGGCGTATCGTTTTTAATAAGTTTGAATAAATATAATCAGACAATTATTTGTATTATTCCTACTATGATTTTACAAACGGTATTGTGAAGTTTTCAAGAAACTCTTCCAAAAATCTAAATGTCTTGATGCATTTCTGTCTTTTATTTTTTTTTGCTTTATGTCGTCTGCTATATATTGAAAAATGATTTGCGGCCCCTTACTTTGTTTTTCGTTTACACTTTACACATTACTTTGCAAATTTTCAATTGCCAAAACCAAAGGAATGAGAATTTATTTAAAATAATATTCTTATAGGAGACGGAAATATTTCTTTTGGGAATAAAAATGTTATTCTTAAAAGCTGTAACTGGTGTCAAGCTCTATGCCCTTTAAAAAAAAATAGAATGGATTTATTGTGTGGAAAAAAGTCCCTTCGAATAGCTACTATTGCTATTTGTAAGCAAAATTTTCGAGTACGGCACTACAATTGTATGAATAGCGAAACGGCGTCCTTTCCGCACCATCTATCGGTAACCCACGTGTGAGAGTAAAGCAAATTTTCCATCCTCCGTGAAGCGAAGTGTTTTCGCCGAGAGGTGATCTTATTAATTAAATCTTACAATTTGGGAACAATTCTAAACATAACAATGGTATGTAGTTTCATTTATTAACTACTTTTAGACTTATGAGTAGGATTACTTGGCGGTTAGTTATTATTGTTAGTAGTAATAAAATGAAAGTAATGTTCAATTTCAAGTCAACATTGGTTGGAAATTGTCAACACGTCGTGTTTTGTAGCAGTGTAAGTGTAGGCCTACAAACTTTTATGATAATATATATTAGACTACAACTACAGTTCCACACCGAATTTTAATGCTATCTTGTCAAATTAGGCGTTTTCTTTATTAAAACTAATATAACTTGTTTAGAATTTGTATCAACATGTGAATGTGAAGATTTCATTCATGTTTAGTTAAGTTTAAGTCAAGTTCAGTTTAGTATACTGCCTAATTTTGGGGAAAATCTCAATTAATCTGACAAGAAGAGTTCCAGATTCAGAAACTCAGAAAGGCCTAAAATAACTAAATAAGCAATATTAATATGGATGGATCATTTACTAGCCCTGGATGACTGAGATGAAATAAACGCTTTAGGAATAAAAAAAAGAAAATTTTAAAATGAGAAGGTGAAGCGAAGGCTTGTTGGCCATTGTAATGTTGGGCTTGTTCTTGTTGCTAATATATTAAATTATATTGCTTAACTGACTTAATTTTAATCCAAGTGCTGAAGTTTTGTCAGGTAAGGGGCTACACCAGGTTATTGATACTTCATGCTGTGGAAATATAGGCATGCAATAAAGTTTCTGTTAGCCCCTCACAACCTAATAAACGTACCAAGTCCAAGCGAATGAGCTGGTCATTGCAAAATATTTTCTGGGCACATCTCTCATCATGTCGTTTGTAAGTCGGAGACAATTTTGTATGGGTGTGAGGATTTGGAATTTTAACTTTAAATTGATTTACGAGCCTCTGCTAATTCAGACTTGAGGTTCAAATTAGGGCACAGGCACAGTGGTCGAGCGGCATGCACACTCGACTGGCATACTGAGAGTCACTGGTTCAAATCTCTGTGAAGTCCGCCCAGCTCCGAAAGGGTACATGACAATAGTGTCAATAGTTAAGGACGCAAAGGCGGCTTGGGATTGTGCCACATTATCCTGTCATAGCTGCGGCCTGCGAATGCTGAATCACTTGCCAACAGACCAGAATGGTCTGTCGATCTGTGCTTTCTTATCATAACTTAAAATGCAAGAAACTTCTGCAATAGGAGGAGCGCTGCATTATTTTTTAAAATTTTAATGACGCTGTTGAAATTTATTATTTTTTTAAAAATAAAACACTTAAGTACCCTTTATTATGATTATAGAGAAATGAATAAAATAATTGAAGTTATGTTTATCACAGATTGAGATGAGTGGAATTTAAAAAATATTTTTCTTTTATCTCCACCAGGCAGAAGAAGTAAATAGTAAAGCATACCCCCTTGCTGATCAGAAGCTCACTGAGCAAATTTTGGAGTTGGTACAGCAGGCAGCTAACTATAAGCAACTGAAAAAGGGTGCCAATGAGGGTAATTGACTTTCTATTTATTTCTTAAGGAATTTTTTTTTAATGTTGACATAATTTTTAAATGTTTTTTCTGACATGAAGTATTGATAATTTTCCTAAATATTGAACTTTTTTCCTAGCTACCAAAACTCTAAACAGGGGCCTCTCTGAGTTCATTGTATTGACAGCTGATGCCGAACCCATTGAAATTCTCCTTCATTTGCCACTACTTTGTGAAGATAAGGTAATGTATTACAGTTCTGATGCATTGCGCTATTATAAACTAACATCATTTCCATACAATACATCAGTCAAAAGCAGATATATTTTTTCCCCCTTTTTTTAATTGCAAAAGATTCTATGACACAATTCTTATTCTGACCGGTTTTGTTATAACTTTTTGCAGTGATGTCCAAATCCAATTAACCATGCAAAATAAGGGACAACAGCTAGTTTTGTTGACCCAAATATATTGCTGTCAGGGGTATGAGAATCACTGTGGGTGAATGGTACTGACTTAGTAAACACTAGTCACGGGTATGATGTTTTAGTGAACTGTTGGTCACATGCGTTTGTGGACAGAGGACATGCGACAGATCAAAGAGAGACCAGTAGTGTAGCATAATAGTGCGCACCAGACTATTGTGCGTCACACAAAGCTTGACAGGGTGTGAAAAAGAAGAATGACTGTATGATATGGAGGTTGAGATTGTATACTGAGTTGTATTGGAGCCTAATCATATGCTGTGCATGGAATGGCCAGTCAGGGAGACTGTTGAGCGGACTGCCGTTGTTGTACAGGGGTTGTATGAGGATGTGTTTGCTGTTCTAGAAGGAACAGCCAGTTTGTGTACAGTGGAATAAACATTGAAATTCTGAATCCTTGTGTCAATTCTGAGTACTGTATGCAAGTGGGAGAGCAAGGCTAAATCCCTTAACTACGAGACCTGACAATTGCTACATTAACTTCATTAAGTCATTTACTACTATTGTGACCAAATGTAATGCACATATAACTGATGCATTGAGAAGCATTTACTCTGCAAATATATATGGCTTTTTGTTTAAAGGAAGAACATCTTATTTTTTTGAAAAAGTCTTTATCATTTATTGTTTGAGAGCAGTGTGGTGTAAGTTAGTTTGACTTGTTGATCACTGCTTCAAAGTTTTAGTCAGTTCTTAATTATGAGGATGTTAATAATTCAGTTGAGGATGAATCTGACATTGATTTTGATCAAAATATTTAAGACTTAGATGCTGGAAATATACTCATGAAAGTGACATATTAACAGCTCTGAAGATGAAGCTGTATTTATTTGTTTTCCATTCTTGCTTGTCATTTAATTCAATTTTATAACTACATTTTTCTTTTCCTCCTCTCAATTTGCAAAGGAGGTCTTTGTGAAAGAAAACATTAATGTGCAACCATTATGGCTATTTGCTACCAAATTTAAAGCAGAAGAGTAGAATATAATAAAGCAGAATGATATAATGACTGCAGTACAATGGCCTGATAAGTTTAAGCTTCAAGTGAATAAAATCTTAATGAATTCTGACCTAGTGGTTACAATTTAACACATGCCAATTGATGGAATGGTGGATATTTTTTAAAGCTAATATTTTCTGGATCTTCATCATATATATATTTGTAGTTGTTTTTTTGTTTTTTTACAAATACATTTGGTGTAAATGAGTAAAGTATAATTTTAATTATTTTTCAGAATGTTCCCTACATTTTTGTAAGGTCAAAACAAGGTAAAAATGTTGCTATCACCCAATAAAATCTTCTTGCAGTTAATTTTTTAATTAATTTTTTTATGTCATTATTATTTAATGTTTCATGTTCCCAATTTGGTGCATGATCTTTTTTATTTTAAGTCATCTTTTTTATTAAGGTCTTTTATTAATTTTTGAACATCTTTTCAGCACTTGGAAGAGCCTGTGGTGTCAGTAGACCAGTCATTGCTTGTTCTGTAATCCAGAAAGAGGGATCACAGTTGAGAAATCAAATACAGGCCATACAACGCAGCATTGAGAGGCTTCTCATTTAATTATAAGGAAATAATTATTTGATGTAAATAAATGTAACAATTTTTATATCGCAAGGCTTTTCTTTTTTTTTCAATTTACTTCTATGTGTTTTCAATTAATCTTAGTGCTCCATGTCCATTATAAACCAAATTTTGGCAATTAGTAGCAATCATCAATGTTTTTAACATGCAAGGTTATACTAATCAGTTCCTTTAATCGTGGCTTCACAGTCCATTAGAGCCAAAACTGAACAGTTTTCCCTTTCATTAAAGAAGCGTGTGCATTCAAACACAACAGGCACTGAATTCCCTGCGCCAAGTAATAATGCAGAGAATTTCGTATGCAGCAATTGCTTTTTATTTATTTCTTGTGACCAAGTCTGGCATTTGGGCATGGAATCGATTGCCAAATATAACCCGGAAAACTGACACACTATCAACAAACAAAACTATAATTAAAATAAAAACGCAATACCAGACTTAAACCAGGGGTACAAAAATCATCTATAGAAATAGAAGAATCATGTTCAGAAAGAAAATTATCTACTTAAGGAAAAATGTTTTTACCTCCTTTAATTTATATTATCTACTAGTAAAAAAAGTATGTTGTTGGTAAAGTAAGATTCAGTCCTTGCTCTGCATTCTTAGTGTTTGTATAAGTATATGTGTGTGTAAATTTAGGACTAAATGAAATAAAAGTAACAGACTAAAATCATGCATATTTTTTTATAAAGCTTTTGTAATTTCCATGAATTGAAACATTTTTAATGTCTTCTTTTTTATCATATTTGTTGCGTGGTAGGCTACTGGTATCAACAGTGTTTTACTTATGCCACTCATGGGTATACAGAAACAGTCAAAAATATTACATACTAGAAACATACCCGTGCTTTTGCAGTGTGAGTGTACTGACTCAAATATTTTATTACATGATTGAAAATATGCCAATAATTGTTTATTAAGTGTCTAAGAGCATGCAACAATTTAAGTTCGATATCCAGGTTATAATATAATTAAATTGTGTGCTGAGCTTACTGACTTACTCTTAAGAATGCCCATACAGTTAGGCAGTAATATACATATGAAAAAATGTAATCCTCTAATTCTAAGAAACAGTACGTATTACAAAGAGCGCAATGAACTTAAACAAACAATTCAATACATTTTTAATTCAATTTAAAAACCTTCATAGCAAAATAACCTCATAGCTATAGATCCGCCGTAGCAAGGGATTGCATTTGGAATAAAACACTGGTAGTTAAGTGACAGAATTTTAACAAAAATTCAAATGAATCTATAAATATCCAATATTAATTAAAATACATTTAGATTTGCTATAAATATTTTGTCCATTTCTTAAAAAATGATCCTATCTGCTAATGGATTCCCATATATAATTAGTTGTTTCACTAAGGGTGCAAATCTTTGTTTTCGTTAAGACATATTTAGCAAATTCTATCACGCATTCCACTTTTTTTATATCCCGCCAACTTTTTTCTGGATATTGGATAATTTATTTGCCACGTATATTTAAGATTGATCTATTCGGTATAAAACGTATGTAAAGCAAAGTAGAAATTTTAAGAGAAAATTATTTTCGTATTGTTGAGAGAAAGAAGAGGACATATTAAGTTCAAATCGATTACAAAATAAAAATGAGTGAACAGGTTCATGTGAAATTAAATAAGTTTGGTTTAGGTCTATCCATCAGTCAAGTAGCCAATAATTAGATTATATTAATTTGAGAACGCGATTTTAGTTAATGTTACCTTTAGTTCGGTCGTGCTTAACTTTATTGAGTAGAGGTAAAGCAAACTTTTTCCATGGCGGGCTATATTCCTTGAAGTAAAGATATTCGCGGGCCGGATTAAAAAAATGTAATAAAAGTAACATAGGTTGAGAGTTTTTTTAATTGCAAAATTTTAATGTGAATAGTGAAACTGAGATCTTAAATGCAGTAAATAGGTACGGTCAGGCTCAATGCCACTGGTTTTGATATGTATGATATCACGCAGGTGAGAGTCAATTATCCTCGTCCTCAACACGGTTTTCTTAAAATTCATAACTGAAAATGTCTGCTCACACAAATGTCGAGCTAAACAAGCTGAGTTGCTTCTAAGCAAATGTTCGAATACCATTGAATCTCTCTTTATCCAGCTTACAGTAAAAGTCAATGAGAGAAATCTGTTGTCTGCTGCGACATTCAGCATCACTTTGTAACTCAATGAGTTTCAGCTCCAGATTGCTTGTAGCATTATCAGGGTACACAGAGAAAGGTGAAGACAAAAACATGATTTCCTTTTCAATAGTTGCAAATTCCTGAAATTCATCAGTCAGGGATGTGATAACTGCAATTTACCTCTCTGCCTTTGCTCATTGGAGCTTCTTTTGGAAAACATGTCATGATTTCCTGTAGTGAGGGGAAATGTGTGGTATTAGACTGTTTTTTTGAAAAAGTTGCAGCTTGTTCCCAAAGGCCTTGACATGTAAATATAAAAATATAATTGACTTACCAGTGCATTGTAACCTTGCCCAAGTTGTGTTAAGAACGTTTAGATGTCTTGTCACATCTACTAAAAATGCAAAATCTGGCAGCCAAGCAATATCAGATAGTTCTGAAATTGGTTGTTCCTTAACTTCCATGAATGGCCCAATCATTTATTTTTTTAAGTGATTAGAAGCGCTAAAGTGCTGTACCCCGACTGAGCCATCTTACATCATTGTGATACACATTTCCATTTTCTCCCTGGATATGCAGAAGAAACTGCTCGAACTGGCGGTGAAAACAGGGCTTTAGAGCAAATAAGGTTTATAGCTCTTATCACTGGCTTAAAAGCATGATCATATCAAAGGTGTTTGGCAAAAAGAACTTGGTGAATGATACAGTGAAGTTTAAAAGCTTTGTCGCTGACTCTTTTAAGACAAGCGTTGCTATTCCTCTGTCATGGCTAGAGCCCTATCAGTAATAATTCCAGATTTTTTTTCCATGGTAGTTTAATGTAATTGACAGCAGAAGAAATGGAAGCAAATAAAACTTTTCCCCTTGTTTGGTCTTGAAGACTCTGGAGGTCAAGTAATTATTCACTCGCACACGTCATCATTGACTCCTCTATAAAAAACAGTTGGATAGAGTCAGATGCATCAGTGCTTTCGTCACAGGCTATTGAAAAGAGTCATATATTTCTGCTTTAAAATGACGTCATCGATATTTACGGTAGGCCGTTACTTAACATCATCGTGTTTTTTTTAAAATCCATTTCTACGTTGTTAAAAAATAAAGCATCATCGATTTTTGCCATAATTTTGCGTACTATTATCTTATCTTATCTGTTTACAGACGCTCCTTCTATACTGAAGATTATTGCGTCCTACGCTTATCTATGGTTTGTGTATAGTCCTGCATTTTTATTAGAGATTTAAATGTTGATAAAGTGTTGGTTTTCCTGGATTCTTCAGGCAACCCATTCCACGCCCGAATTCCGGACGGGAAGAAGGAAAACTTGTATGTCTTTGTTCTTGCATACGGAATAAGAAAGGTGTTTTTATCCTTATGTCTATCTGAGGGTTGTATTAAGTTATCTTTGTGTTGTATTTCTAAATTAGAATTAATAGCTTTATGTATGATTACTAGCCTACTTTGCTCTTGGTTCTTCTATCCTCTAGTGTTTCAAGGTTTAATGATTTAACTAATGGTGTTGTTCTTGTCAGTTTCGAATATTCTCCAGTAATGAATCTGGCAGCTCTTTTTTGAATTTGTTCTAGTTTATCAATGTTTTCTTTGGTGGATGGGTCCCATACAGAAGATGCATATTCTAGTACAGGTCTCACCAAAGTGAGGTAGCATTTTAGTTTTATATCTCTATTACATTTGTTAAAGTTCCTTTTTATAAAGCCTAAGGTTTTGTTTGATTTTTTAATAACTTCATTGACATGGGGATTCCATGATAGTTTCTCATTTATTAAGACTCCTAAGTATTTTGCATCTTTAGTTTGGGTCAGTTCTTTTCCATGAATGTAATATTTTGAATTTATTTGTTTCTTTTTCTTTGTTACTCTTAACAGTTGACACTTTTCTGGGTGGAAAGACATACTCCAGTTAGTTTCCCATTTTATCAATTCATCTAAGTCTTTTTGTAAAATTTTGCTATCTTGTTCTGATTTAATTGTTCTATAGATTATACAATCATCAGCAAATAACCTAACTTTTGTACCTGTTGAGATGTTGTTGGGTAAATCATTTATATAAATTAAAAAAGAGTAAGGGACCTAGCACAGTTCCTTGTGGAACTCCTGAGTTAACCTTTATTGGTGCAGATTTAGATCCATTAATTATTACAGTTTGCTCCCTGCCCAAAAGGAAGTCTTGGATCCAGTGATGTAAGGAACCTGAGATTCCAAAGTAGTTAAGTTTTTTAAGTAAACTAAGGTGGTGAACTTTGTCAAATGCTTTTTAGAAGTCTAGTAATAGTGTATCTATTTGATCATTTTTGTCCAAGCCTTTTGATAGTTCATCTATTAAACCTATTAATTGTGTTTCACATGATCTGTTTTTTCTAAAGCCGTGTTGATGTGGGCATAGGGCATTATATTTGTCAAGGTGGTTAACTATTCTACTATATATTATGTGTTCTAGTAATTTACAGGTGATACTAGTAAGTGATACAGGCCTGTAATTACCAGGGTCTGATTTATCCCCTTTCTTAAAGAGTGGAGTTACGTTAGCTAATTTCCAATCCTGGGGCACTTTACCCTGGTTTAGAGAGGCTTGAAAGAGAACTACAAGGATTGGGGACAGTTCATTGCTTAGTTCTTTTAATAACCTTGCCGGCAAATCATCTGGGCCAGTAGCTTTGTTTATTTTTAAGTTTTTTAGGAGTGAATGTATACCTATCTCATCTACAGTTATGTTACCTATTTCCTCCATTTTATTTAAATTTATTAAAACTTCCTTGTCGCCTGAGGCAGAAAAAGATGATGCAAAATATGTGTTAAGGATATTAGCTTTAGTTTCATTATCATTATAGGTTTTATTATTTGAGCCTTTTAGTGTGGCTATTCCTGAAGGTTCCATTTTTTTAGATTTGATAAAGGACCATAAGTTTTTATTGTTATCTTTGGTAATTACATTGTTTATATACTCATTTTGGAGGTTTCGACTAAGTTTTTGTGTCAAGTGTTTAATCTTTAAGTATTTTTTGTGTATCCTATATGAATAGGTAGCTTTATATTTCTTAAATAAGTTCTCTTTTAGTTTGCATAGCTTTTTCAATCTAGAATTGAACCAGCATTTGTTAATTTTATTTGATGTTAGTTTTGTTGGAACATTCTCATCCATTATAGTTTTTAGATTTGTTTTTATATCTTTCCAAATTTCTTCTACTGGGCTATTTGTGTTAAATTTACTTAGGAAAGTTTGTTGGAAGTTAGCCGCTGATTGGTGTAGTTTTATTGAATTACATTTATTCCAAAGATAGATTATTCTTCTAGGTATCTTATTAATTTTAGTTTTTATTGTATTGGTGACCCTAACAATATCATGGTCGGACAGTCCTGGAATTATTTTATAGTCTAACACTAGTCCTGGTCTATTTGTTAGGAATAAATCTAGTGTTTTATTTTTCCTTGTTGCTGTTTTTACTATCTGTTCTAGGTTTATGTTGTTTATAGTGTCTAAAAAGTGTTCATTAATTTCTTTGTTAGTTTGATGGTTATCAATTGTATAATTTTTCCAATTTATATCTGGAAGATTAAAGTCCCGCATAATCCATAGAACTGCATTTTTTATTATTCTCTTTTATGAAAGTTCATTGACTACAAAGATTGTTCATGTATTCTAGGTTTGTATTTGGAGGTCTATATATACTGCCTACAATAAGTGGGGATGAGTTTGGTGTAATTATTTTACAATGAATAGACTCTATATTAAAATTTGGCTGTGTAGTAATTTCTTCAGCTATGATATTTGATTTAATTGCAAGTAGCACTCCTCCATAATTGTCTGGTCTGTCTTTCCTAAAAATATTATAATTGGTGTTTAAAATCTCAGAGTTATATATGTTGGGGTTCAACCAAGTTTCAGAACCAGCAATTATGTCTGGTTCTTCTGTTTTTATAAGTAGTTCTAAATCTGGAATTTTATTTTTTAAGCTTTGGAAATTAACTATTAGTGTTTTGAGAATGTTTTGATTATTATTATTATTAGATTTTTTATGGGTAATTTTATGGGTTTGTGTGGTAGGTTTCACTTTATCAAGTGGTTTATTTATAAAAGGATTAGCCAAAACACTGTAAGAGTTTGTGGTGATAAGGTCCTTATAGTTAAATAAATCTGAACTGATTTGGGGCAACCCACAATGTATGCAGTGCCAAGATGCATATTTATTTCTTAGGCCTATTGCTTTGTGCTTTGGTGTGTTAGAATGTAGGCATGCAATGTGGTACCATTCATTGCAGGTGTCACACTGAATGGTTCCTTGTTTGGTAGTGCATGCCTTAATACAAATTTGACATTTAGATGATACTGGGCCTGGGTTAAGTTCTATGTCGCCTGAGAGGAGCAAAATTAAGATTAAGTGTTTTTGCTTATATCTACATATTTTATGTTTCCATTGTTTGAAGGAGATTTCCTTTATTGTGCTTAAGATAGAGGTGTAGTCAGGTGTACTCGTGTCAACAATTGTTCCACTTTTATTAAAATTATAATGTCGTTACAGAAATAATACGACAGTCAATTAATTAATTTCAGACGAGGCCGCGAGCCAGTTAAAATTGCTTTGTGGGTCTGTTTTGGCCCGCGGGTCGGACTTTGGAGACCCCTGAGTTAAAGGTATTAGCCTGAAAAATCTAAAGACTGTTATTCATATTGGAAGTTGGAAAATAAGGACAGATCATGACAGATGGATTATGCTTTTATTAGTAAACAAAAATAAGCAAACAAACAAATATCACCACACAAAAAATTCAGTGAATCAAGAGTACTGGTAAAGAAATATTAAATTCTATATAAACATAAACTTGAAAGACTTGACTATCGATCCGAGGCAGATCCCGAGTCCCGGGTTCGAGCCCAGGTACTGGCAAGGCTCCCTGGGAGCACTGTGCTGGCCACACATTCCCCTGCTCGTTAGTGGTGGCTAAAAACTAGTGAACGCTACATCACTTGCCCCCCTAGACCGCCATGGACTGGAAAGGGGGTCATTATTATTTAATATGAATTTAGTGTAAGGTTGCGCTCTAATATCCTAACACGTGTGAAGCAATGTAAAACGTCATAAAATAAATTGTAAGAAATCTAATATTCAAGCGAAACTTTTATTTAAAGTTTTATTTAAAGTTGCGTGTTTTGATGTGACTTCACATTTCTCAAACACGTCTTCTATGCAGAAGATAGTTGCGTCCACAGACCATGAGAGATGATCTGTTGGCAAGTGATGCAGCATTCACAGGCCACGGCTTTGTGGGTTCCACGCATTACCCAGCCGCCTAACTACATGTAGTGTTAGGTACCCATTCGGAGCGGGGTGACTCAGGGACGCCCTAGGCCCCGGGAACAAACCCTTGCCTTCACACGGATTCGAACCCGTGACCATCGGTACAACAGTCCAGTGCGCTGCCACTCGACCACCGCGTCCCCACATCGTCACGATGCGTCACCCCCACACCCTATTACGGATTAAAAGGGAGGTGCTGAACGGGCTAAAGCCAGGGGCCACCAATAATTTAAGGTACTCCAAACTTATTATAGTGTATAATAAAGATGCAGGCAAATGTTTGTATGAATCCCTGAAAATGCCTTAGACATTCATTCGGCAATGCTGCAAATATGAGCAGGAAGTATAACGGAAACTTGGCTATTCTTCGTGAGAAGTGCAGTGTTGCTCATTATGTGCCGTGCACAGCTCATTCCCTTAATTTGGTTGGGAAAAGTGCAACAGGTATCCTGATGCAGTCCGATTTTTTTGTGTGTCTTCTGCAAAATCTTTATACCCGGCTTGTTGCATCTACTCATCGTTGACAGGTACTTTAAAAACACATGAAATTGATACATGTTAACAAAGCCTTGTGTGACACAAGATGGTCAGCCTGACATGATGCAGTAAGGTCTGTTAATAACTTATACCATGCGAATATCGCAGCACTGAAAGAATTAGCAACAAACGAAAATCAGCAACGTGACTGTCTACTTGAAGCAGAAGGATTTTTAAAGGAACTTGTACAACTGGAAGTCGCTATTTTACTTGAAATTCGGGAGCCAATTTTAGAAAGGAAGTCTCTAATTGAGTTTGTTAAAAGACAGCATTCTTAATTTGATCTTATGAAGACAAAGTAAAGGACAAGTCCGTGGTAAAAAAGAGTATGAACAATCTTCAATGCAATCAACAACAAATAAAACAAACCCGTAAAAACAAAGTTTTTGACTATAAATCCGTTATATATGAGACAGAACTTAAAGTATTTACAAATATCTACAGACTGAATCTGTCTTTACTCCCCATTGCTTTTAACCCAAAAAGGGTGAGGTGGGGGTGGGAGAGGGGAAAGGTCTTGTCACCGATCGCTGGGGAAAGTTCACCGTGAAACGCCAAATGTAAACAAAAGCACGCCGCTTTACCTGGTTTAAGCACGAGACGTGTTCACACCGGTGGCTGGCCTGAAGTCAAGTGACCCGAAAAATGTAAACGATAGTGACCTCTACATATAGTTTATATAGATAAACTAAAAATGCATTAATTTAATTACGGTACGTTCGATCGATCTGAAATTTTGATACGATGCATTGTTAGGTTAGACGGGTCCGTGTGCCAAATTTCAGTTCGATCGGATCATGGGAAGTGGGTCATTTTTGACTTCTGTTTTTCCGCCCAAGACAGACAGAGAGAGAGAGAGAGACGGCCGCGAAGTTAATATAAGGGATTTAAAAAACAAACCCGTAAAAACAAAGTTTTTGACTATAAATCCCTTATATATGAGACATAACTAACAGTATTGATTATTTTCAAACATTTACAGACTGAATCTGTCTTAACTCAACTTTGCATCATAACCCTAGTGGGGGGGGGGAGGGTGGGTGGGGGGGAGAGGGGAAAAGTCTGGTCACCGATTCGCTTGACCGAGCTCAGAGTGACACGTAAAATGTAAACAAAAGCGCCCGTCGCTTCGTTGGGTCGCCTCAATGCGTCAGCTCAAAATTTCACGTGGCAAAAAAACAATAAACAAACTTTGAATTTAAATTATATACCTCATATAAGGATAAACTAAAAATGCATTAATTTAATTACGGTACGTTCGATCGATCTGAAATTTTGATACGATGCATTGTTAGGTCAGACGGGTCCGTGTGCCAAATTTCAGTTCGATCGGATCATGGGAAGTGGGTCATTTTTGACTTCTGTTTTTCCGCCCGCCGAGCCCAAGACAGACAGACAGAGAGAGAGAGAGAGAGAGAGAGAGAGAGAGAGAGAGAGAGAGAGAGAGAGAGAGAGAGAGAGAGAGAGAGAGACAGAGAGACAGAGACGGCGGTGAAGTTAATATAAGGGATTTAAAAAGAGAGAGAAAAGGGCGTCAGTTTGATAAAGGGACATCACCAAAACAGTATTGTCCCCGAGACAAAAGTTTCAAGGTTGAGGTATTTCTGGTAATCATTGACAAACTTTATTGAGCCCTACAAAATCGGTTAGGTCCATATAAAGACATCCATGAGAAATTTGGCTTTCTTACAAACCTATCTGAGCTCAGCAATTTCGCCATCCGATGGGCAGCAGCCAAGTTAATGGAAGAATATTCAAGTGATTTCGAAGACTGCTTACCTTCAGAATTAGTCCAATTTTCAAAACTCTTTTTAAAAAAGTGATCGTCTAGGCTCAGGGTAAGGAAACGTAAGTAGCCCAATGCCAAACTCAAAACACGTGTACAGAGCTAAACATTTTGCTGCTTTTGAATGAGCTAAATTTCACACAGCTCTTTACAAATGTATACATCGCACTTCTCATCTATCTCTCAATGATGACATCAAACTGCAACTGAGAGCGATCCTTTTCAAAGTTGAAAAGAATATAAAATGAGTTAGAATTTGCATGGGACAACAAAGACTGAATATGCTCTCTCTAGTCTAATGAGCATTGAAAAGGAACTTGTAAGCTTACATAGCTTTACTGACTTGATTGATAACTTCACCATGAGAAAAATTCGCAAACGAAATAATAATAATATATATTTTTCAATATATTTTTTTATTTCAACTAGAGAAAACAATTCGTTACCCCATAAAAAAGTTATTTTTTTACATTAAAAAATACGGAATAACGCGTAGTATTATTCTTTATGGGGGAACGTTCGTAACCACGAAACAGCGTAAGTCGGGATGGGACCGTCGTAACCGGGGAACTACCTGTATATAAACATGCATATCACGCCTTTGATAAATATATATAAAACAAATTATTAACTCAAAGACATTGAATTCATAATTTTCGTCTAGAAAAAACATAAACAAGGAAAACCCATCTTTTGATTATTATTTATTTATTTGGGGGGGGGGATAAAAATCTTATCCCCCCACCCCACTGTGGTGGGGGGAGTCGTGAAGTGGGATTCATCCATGGTGTCGGTGTGTAAAAGTCCTAATAGATTTATAACTTTTAAAACATAAGACACTGACTCTTTCATGTCCAGCCTTTTTTAAAGATCTCTCAGCTGCGACGTTTCTTTTCTTTATTTCCTAATTTGTTTTAATGTTGTTTGTGTGTTGGGACTGTTTTATTATTGCAAGTTAACTGATATTTTTTAATAAAAAGTTTTGGCGTTTAACGTATTTCTTTGTATTTCTTAATTTCTTTCTAGATGAAAAAAATGTGTCTTCATTTTTTTTAATGACATAAAATCGTACACAGTAAAATTTTAGGCTCGGGTGTCACCCCATGATGGGTGTCACCCGGGGCGGCCCGCCCCCCTCGCCCTCCCTAGTGACGCCACTGCTTAAGTATATGCAATTTGCCATTGCAGTTAGTTTATAATTTATAGGTTTTTGTTCATAAAGGACTGTGACTGACAAAGTCTGGCACCCAAATAAACTGAAAGGGTGTGATTTTATTAGCAATGTTGTTGATTAAAAAAAAATAATATATATCTTGTCGGCCACTTTTTAGGATATCCTTCTCAGCTTGGGACTCATAACCAAGACCAACATCGACGTTTTCAAGCTGTCATTTTTGTTTTGTATATTTGTTATAGATCAATATTCATAAAATTAAATTTAAGATTATGATAAATGCACTATCCGATATCAGTATCAAACTACCACTATTTTCTATACTTCGAAAAAAATATTACAGAAAGTAATTAAAGGGCATGAAACATTTGTCTTCCTTTCTATTTCTATGGATAGCCCCAACGTTTTGGGTTAAATTCGGAGTAAATAGGGGCTAGGGGAAAACTATATTCTCTATTTTGTTAAGTGAACATTTATTCTATTTTTTGTTGTTGTAATACCTAAATGAAGGGCGTAAAGCACGTTATTTGTCTTCCTTTCAATTTCTATCAATAGCCCCAACTTTTTGGGTTAAATTTGGAGTAAACAGGGGGAAACTTTATTCTCTATTTTATTAAGTGACAATTTATTCTATTTTTATATAGAAATATATACACCTACACACATAAAAGGTGACCGTTCCGGATCTATTTTTGGTAAACTTCCGGTTTCTAAATGATTGGTTTCAGTTTCCTGTATCAGTGTTTTCCATCTACTTAGGCTAGGCTAATTATTTTCATTTAAATCGTAAACTTCACGAGGAAAAAAAAATTTGAATGGAATTTAAATTTAGCAGGAAAAGACGACAACGTCTCTGCTAACTAGACTACCCATAGAAGGAAAGAAGTGGAAAAAGTACGAGAGTGAATAGTATAACTCCGGCTTTTCTGGTTTAAGTTTTAATGTCTTAAGACTTAAGATCAAAACTTTCATTGAATTCTAAAAACATCATTTTATTTTTATTAATAAGAAATTCTGGTAATCCTGCAGTTTCTACACGTATATTATGTTACAGCGAAATTTAATTTTCTCGTGAGAACTTACGTTTTTAATTTATTAAAATTAAATGCATTATTATATGTTAATGTTAGAATATGTTGTATTTTAGCTATTACAGCGCTAATTTGTGAAGCTTTTTAATTTCTAAGGCATTTTTTCGGCTCTCAACAGTAAATAGTCTGATCGTGATGCAACCATTTTGTTTATGGAACACTCTACTTGCCGGATTGTCCCAATAAGATGCCAAATGTAAATTTCTCACTTACAAACAAACTATATAAGAATCAAACATCTAGTAACGAAATAAAAAAGGAAATTGTCTTTAAAATATTTATTTATCTTCTGAGAACATTAACATAGATGAAAAATACCTTTTAAACATTTTCAGTCAGTAAATTAATTTTAGCATGGGTCGAGCCAGGTAAAAAACATCTTGCTAGGTAAACAAAATGGACCTATCGTTACCAGATTATGTATTATATAGAGGCGAAAAAATGCCTTAGAAATTAAAAAGGCTTACAAATTAGCGCTGTAATAGCTAAAATACAGCATATAATAATGCATTTGATAAATTAAAAAACGTAAGTTCTCACGAGAAAATTAAATTTCACTGTAAAATAATAGGCCGATGGTAGACACCGCGTAATGCGCGGTGTCCACTCAGTTGGGTGGATGACACGCAATACACAGTCTGTTTATTTTGGTATACCCAGTCCACCTTAATAGCTTAAAATTTATTTTTAAAAAGATTTATGATTTTAAAATTAATTTGGTAAAAGCAAAGAGAACGGTGCGCTCGATAAATCATATTTTTTGGTTGCTATATTATTATTATATTTGTTGTTTTTTCTATTTAATTTAATTTAAAAATAGACAACTAAACCTAACCCAGACCCTAAAACTGAAACTACAACCTTAAAAAAAAAGACTCAAACGAAACTCTTTTTCTATTTTAATTTAAAAAATAGACAACTAAACCTAACCCAGACCCTAAAACTGAAACTACAAACTTTAAAAAAAAAGACTCAAACGAAACTCGAACCGCCACCTGACACCTAGAGTTCAAGAATCGAATGTCCTAACCATGAGACCACAGAAGCTCATGTACCGTTTGAATTTTTAAAAATCTTATAAATAAAAAAGAGCAAAATGTGACGTCACGTTTACGCGACACCCAAGCTTTACAGTGGATGCCGCGCATTGCGCGGTGTCTACCCACTTCGAAAATAATATACGTGTAGAAACTGCAGGATTACCGAAATTCTTGCCATTTCATTAGACATTTAACTGATTACATCATTAAAATTATTAGTGATTAAAATTTGGTAGCTATAGTTAATATCATATTTATGTGCCTAACTATTACTCTACTTGTGAAAGTTCATTCTCTCTTGGGTCGAGCTGTTAGGCTCTTAGGACCCGGTTCATTTTATCGCATGCAAGCCTTATCAAGCAGGCATCGCCATAGAGGTACTCCTCCGCAGGTACTGGGACTTCTCCTTTCAATTCCCTGCACAGCTCGGGGCACTCTTCAAGCATCGGGGCCACCGTCTCCTCAGGGTGGCCATACAGCCGACAGGCCAGTTCCCTTCTAGTGTTAAATTTGTACAGGTAGCTTCATATGTGACAATGTTCAGTTCTCATTCTGTTTATGAGCATCTGATTGCTATGTCCTATTTCCCACCAGAAGTCGCTTTTGCTTGGTTGCGACATGTACTGGTATACTTTTCTGGCCGTGCTTCCAGATGCCCAGCCCTGTAGCCATTTCTCTCGGAAATGGTCTTTAAGCCACGATCTGACCCTCAGATGGGTCATCAGGTGGTCGTGTTGGGGCTGAGCTGACCCATCTCTTGTTAGCATATCGACCAAGTCTAAATGAGGCTCGCCACTGTGCCCGGTGATATACTGAAGGATTACTTTTCCGCCTGGTGCTAGGATATCACCTACTGTTTCCAAAATGACACTGACCGTTTTTGCCTCCAGAGAGGATCGACCCACAGTCTCGAGCGAAAAGCATGAGTCTGTGAAGTCTACGACGGTCGGAAAAACCTTTATTCTTGCTAGAGGTCGGCGCACTTCCTTCAAACCCCTGCAGATCACCTCCAGTTCGGCGTTGTGACTACTTTATACAGATCCGCACGGTCCTGACAGTTCAGTACTATCAGGTCCAGGTTGGGGGTATTGAATTAGTACTCCGTATCCACTTCTGCCATCCTTGAAACGTGAGCGTCCGTGAAGACTCTTACCACTCTGTCGCCATAAGCCTCGATTGTCTTCAGAGCCTCATTTTGCTGGAGCTTGACGGTGCTGGCTTTTGTCACCGCCGTATTTGCCAGTGTGAAATGTAGTTCAGGCAAGTCAAAGCTTTCATGTGGTCCTCAAGCAGGGACCAGTTGCATTCGTTCCCTGTGCTTGGGTATGGGGACTGAGTCTTCTAATTTGTGGACCGTATCCATAAAGGATGGTCTTTT
Organism: Ampullaceana balthica; assembly: GCA_944989445.1. Lineage (NCBI taxonomy): Eukaryota > Metazoa > Mollusca > Gastropoda > Lymnaeidae > Ampullaceana > Ampullaceana balthica. The sequence goes on from CALYLW010000078.1 coordinate 250,512, forward strand.
CAGTCGTGTCCACTTTACCCATTACTCTACTAAATTAGTTAATTATTCATTATCTTTGATCTTAAGACTTAGAATGACATAGGCTGCGGCATGGGCATAGGACATATTCATCAACATAATACTAAATAATTATTATAATATATACTAAATATACTAATACTATGTCACATAGGCATAGTGGCATAAGCTATGTCACAGCTAGTACTATGATAGTGATAGGCAGCTAGGCTACTTTTAAGTCTTTGCAGCAGTTTGGGGGGTGGTCATGTTCCCTACCAGCCTACCTCTTATTCTATACTATCGGTGCCAGGCCATAGGGCTAGGCTTGGGACGGCTATTTTATGTTTATTGACATATTAAAAAATATATAACACCTTTCATTATTTAGCGCTCAATCTGATACCTAATTACTGAGTGTACATTTACTTAGCTTCATTATTTTCTTATGATATCTGAATATTTGTAACCATTTATTTATATGTTTATAATTTTAATCCCTCTATTCCTAGTACTAGTAACTAGTACTACTATTCCATAAATAGAGCTTAAAATAATAAAAGTAACTGCATTGGCCTATGGACCAACTAATGTTCTAATTGATACAAGAACTGAACTAGTATTTATTTACTTATACTTCAGTTTTGTCTGACTGGAGACCTAAAGAGTTATGTCAAACAATCAAATGGCCAATGGTTCAGACTCAAGGTTCAGAAATAGAATGCAGGTAAGGGGAAATTTAAACTTTTAAATCATTCAATAGCAGCTTGATTTTGAATGTCTTTATCAAGTTAATTCCACTTATAAGCTACAATGTTTAAGGATCAATGGCCATTTGTGGATGTGCCCAATATGACTAGATGAGTTTTCTGAACCCCACCTGAGGGTGTCACCAAGAGCTGTCTGCACCCCCACGTAAATTATTGACCAGGGTCACCAAACTAAACCATTGCTACATCAATGATGAATGTGGTTGATAGAACACAAGATGTTTTGGTATAATTTAAATGTTAAATTTAAAATACCAGAACACCATTACAGGTGGTAAGAAATGTTAGTTGCTATGTACCTAAAATTTATTTATTTTCCAATATTTTATTTAGATTTATTTATGTATAGTAATTTTTTCTTACTTCGTACCAATCCTAGTCCTTCCCCGGCTGGTGATAGCTTATGCGTTGATTTTACAATGACTTAATACACAAATCAAAGATTTTTTAGATTTGTCCAGCTGTCAACACAAATGAATATCGAGAAATATTTAACGGGTAAGTAATAAGGATTTCTTTTCTTGTCTTTATCCTGCTCTTATTAGGTTTTCTATTGCTCTTAAAGGGAGGTGAGGGTCAGAAATATGAAACAATTTTAAATCTTTTTTTTTCTAGATTTTGATATGGTTTGTTTTTTTCTGAAGGTTTCTAGAATTTAAATATAATAAGATCTTAGAAATTTTTAAAAATACATATATTATTATGCTAACACTATAAAATAATGTAAAGTCATTTTGTTTTACCTAATATGTTCAAAAGTTTTTTTTTCTGAGCTTATTAAGGTGTCGCCACATTTCTTACGCATGAACCTTGAATTTTCAATAAAGCAAACCATTTCATTGATTATAGCTGTGGATATTGGCCATAATTCTACTTTCATTTTGAAGCCAAATAATGTTTAGTTTTTCTTAATACGCTGACAGAGAAGCTAAAAATGTTATTAATTCATAATATTTGTCCTACTTTATAAAATATGCTAAATGGGCAAAAAAATTGCATACGCATTTGTGATTTAATCTGTTTTGGGACGATCCTTGGCTTTCCCTAGTGAACACTATGTAGTTGAAAAATATTTCTTAAGCATTTTTTTAGACCTGCCATTATTTATATATTTTGAAAAATAAGTGGTATCCTCTATTATCAAAGCCTATCAACTCTTTATGTACCTTTGGTGAACAAATGACTCTAAGTGCTATGCTTTTCTAGTATTTTAATCAGATTTTAATAACAGTATGACTATCATTAATTTCTTTTTTCTTTTCAGTTCCCGTTTACTTCACCCCTCCCTCATTATGAAAACAAAGAAAAGAAAAATGGATTCAGAAGTTTGCGTTTTCTATTAAAAATGGGGACTAGAATACTTCTTTATGGAATCTAAGATCCTAAAAAATAGTTGTGTAATAAAGTGTTGTTTTGAAAGAGTACAATCTTTGGGACTAATATTAAAAAAAACATCTATCAACATTATCAAAGTTTTCTGGAAAGTTAAGTTCCGAGAAACGAGAAAGAAAGTTTGCTGAAAAAGAATTTGTCACATGTAGAAGTTCCAAATAGTGCATAAGATGGCAAAGTGAGGGAAACCATTTACTGATGACTACCTCATCAACTAATCTTGAAACTTCCGGAAAAGATACCCTTGTCCTTATCTCTACAGAATCATCAAAGGATTTTGAAGAAAGGTGCCACTGTTTGTAGCACAACTGGAAGAAGAAAATTGTTCTCATTTTCATGTTTTCAAAGAATTTTGTTCAACAATCACGGAAATTGTGACTTAAGGAATCATTTTTTGGAGTGATTTTCAGACTGAGAGAATTGAAAATGATATTCTTCTTTTCCAGAATACGCTTGATTGTTACCTTGATGGCATGCCAGCTGACCTACAGGTGGAACTTCTTGATTTGCAGAAGTGTTGAAAGAGAAGCATAGAGAAGAGAAACTAATTGAATTTATTGCTGCTTACCAACTTTTGAGTTTTCAAACTGAAGAATTAGCCCTATGGCATATCAACACATTGAACGAAATTGACTGGTGAACATTTGAAACCAATGCTCTTGATTGGTTGTAGCAATTCGAAACCAAACATTGATGATATTTTGAAAGCCAAATGTCAGTTTCACAAATCTCACAATGTTTTTTGCTACTTAGGTTAAGTTTGCCTTCTTTGATAACTTTTAAAGTAAATGAATATGTTTGTTGTCTTTGTTTGTTTGTTGTGTTTTTCTTAGTGCACTCCACTGACCTACAATTAACACGAAAGAGTAATCTTAAACTTAGTTTTTTCATCTAGAATTGTTAATCACCATTTTGTCAGCCATCCAGCCTGCCATGTCAAATGTTTGGTGAACCCTGCTATAGGCTATATATGCTACTATTTGTACTGAAAATGTCAAGTAGCCCAAGTCTTTGAAAATTGCCTCCAGGAGGCGGTGAAATAATAAACTATTTTCTGACAACAACCAATTTTCTACCAAAGAATTTTTAAAAATTTTAATGCACATAAATAGCAACAAAAAAAATTAATTGTTTAATTGCAAGGAAAGTATATCGCTCAGTTAAAAAAAAATTCCAAATTCATTACATCATCTTAAAATAAAACATCTTGTCTACAAATTAACAAAATCTTTAAAAGTTATTTTTTCCATGTTTTTATGTGTTCCTTTAAATTTTTTTCCCAGTAAAGCAATTTAATTTTAGTCTATGATTTTCTTCCTTTCAAATCTAGGGGTATGTCAGAATAATTAATTGGCTAACCCTGAATTAAGCTGTAATATTTACAAGTATATGTACATTACTTTTTAATTATAAAAAAACTTAACATTACTTATTATTGACATAAGGCTTTGGGGGCCATCCATAAATGACGTCATGCACCTGGGGAAGGGAGGTAGGTCACACATTTGTGACGATGGGGAGGGGGGGTGTTTAAGAAATGTGACATCACATCAAAAACGCGCAACTTTAAATTAAAGTTCCTCTCTTAAATATTTGATTGCTTGCAATTTATTTAATGACGTTTTCAATGGCTTCACATGTGTTATGATATTAGAGTGCAGATTTAAATGACAAAAAAGTAATTAGCAACATGCCAATTTTCAATTAGAAAATGCTGTTTTTAGGGGGGGGGTGGTCAAAGCTTTGTGATGAAGTGTGATTGGGGAGGGGGTGTTAAAAACCTGCCCAAATCGCGTAACATTATTTATGGACGGCCCCTTTCTTCGTGGAACTGAAACACTTTGTGAAAGTAACAGATGTCTACAATTTTTCCTTAGGTATACACAAAAGTGCGTCAAAAATGCTTAACATGTACAGAAAACAATGCCAATGTTCATTATTATAATTATATTTCAAATACAACTTAACAGGATTAACTATATTTATTTAATTAAATCTAAGTTTTTAGAAAATTATCAGTTTCATTCGAAATCTGTTTATAAATTCAAAACAGATATAAAAAAAATAATAATAATTTAACTTCATGCACTGGTTATAATTTATCAACACAGGATCCCACACTAAGCTGGACGGATGATCTACCTGTTTGTCATTATTCTGGTGTTGGGCTGTCAACAAATCAAATTTATCGTGAGGATGGTAACAGACGTGAGGCTCATGAAAATGAGGACAGAAATTTTCATTTTAGGTATTTTAATTTATCTTTTTCGTGTAAAAAAAATTCAGTCAGCTGTACCTATAAGTGTAATCAACATCCTCTTATCAATAGTCATTATTATTATTTTTTTCTTTTTTGTCAGTCTCTGTCTTCAGTGCTGTGTAATTTTTAATTTGAAAAATGATTTTTATAGAAAATAGGTTTCTTTATATCACTTATCCTCTCTTTTTTTTATAAATTATACATTTTAAGTTTTGGAAATAAAACTAGGCAAAAATTATTATTTTTTTTTAATGAGTGACTCAATTTAGAATTGGTATTTTAAACAATCTTGTTCAATGGAATAATTATTATCATTCCAGTCGTGTAGTCACTTTGGGCACTTGCCAAGGCTACAATAAAGAATCTGGTGATCCTCCCAGTATTTCTTATTTTGTTTATGGGATGTTAGTGTAGTCTAGTATTGTGGCAGATAATTAAATTGTAAGGAATGGGTCTATAAATTTTGATCTATGAAAGAGGGGATATGTTATGTCTCAAATGAAATTTTGCAGAGTTGAATCGTTGGTGATTCGTTGAATTATTTTATATTTTAATATTTGGATTAATTATGGAAATTGTACATTATCGTTTTTCAGACATGACAATTGCTTTTTGTATGGTGTTTTTGATGGACACAATGGCACTCGAGTGGCTGATTTTGCTGCTCAGAGGATGCCAGCTGAACTTCTTCTTGGTCAGTTGCAGCCCAATTTTACAGACGAAGAAGTGAAAGAAGCCCTTAGGCAGGTAAGAAGAAAATATTAGACTGAAAGTCCATATTTCTTTCAAAAACAATAATTAAAATAAAAATTATGAATTGCCATGTTTAATTTTTTCTGCAGATTTTTAAAAATAGATTAAATCAGGTTGCTTTCTAAATTTATATAAAATTCTTCCCAAGAACAGGCTTTTATTGGAGTAGAAAAAGGTTACTTTGAATCAATGGATGCATTGCTAGCAGAGAGAACCACTTGTCAGGATCGTTTGCCAGAAGTATGTACCCTGTGTTATTATGTAGCTAAGTCAAGCACTTGATTTCAGTTATTTTATGAACGATTGAGATTTTAAAAATATCAAAATAACTGTCATGAGTTTTATTGTGCTGAGCTTCAGACTGATCTGTTACAAGGAATATTCAAGAATATATTTCAATGAAGTTATTTAATATTGATACCAGACATGGTTTAAATATATTGATGAATATAATATTAATGAAACGTATTAACTTGTTCATGAAATTAAAAAGTAAAATTTTAACATTCAACCAAATTCTCAAAATATTAGTATTATATATATACTCATATATATATATATATATATATATGAATATTAAACAATATAATTTGCTATGTCACGTCTGTAGTGTCTGTCCGTGACGCTACTAATTTAGAAAGCAGCGCACCAAATTACTGCACCAATGCATCAAAAGGTGTGCAAATTAAAGATGTGTGTAAAAAAAATATTATATGACGTAATTGTTTTAGCTCATATTTTAATTTTGGAAAAGGGAACAATGTAAAAATAGGATTTGATGATGGTTAATTATAAAATAAAAAAACAACCCCTATTATAAAATACTTTGTGTAAATTTCAGAAAGTTTAATATTTTGTATTTATCAAACAAGGGCAAGTTAGTTGGGCTTTTGAAAAAGGTCGGCGCCGTAGGCACCCTAAAAAAAGTGCATTTTTTCAAAATAAATAGATTTCAGCTGAAAACTTCTGTCATTTTTTACGGGTGATTCGCTAGTAATATATATATATTTAAGTATGTATATATATTTCTGTATATAGTTATTATTTTTTGGGAGAGGGAAAAATATTGCTATTTACTATTTTCTGATAATTGTTAAATCTATTTTTAAAATATACCAGGGAATAAGCCAGTATGAAGCTTTTCAGAAGTACCCTGACATCATCAACAAACTTCAGGAGTTGGATAGGGAAATATCTGGAGGCACCACTGCCACTGTTGTTTTAATTTACAATAGCAAACTTTACGTCGCAAATGTTGGTGAGTTTAACAAAACGTTATCCATTTTATTCTCAAATTAAAAAAAAATCTCCTTAAAAAATTATAGATTCTTATCCAAAGTTTATTAAATTTTCAATAAAATTATTTTCCCATTGCCTAGGAGACACAAGGGCATTTCTTTGTAAAACTGACCCTGAAGGAGTTCTGAGAGTGATTCAGTTGTCTTATGACCACACGATTGCTGACCTTGGGGAACAGACTAGGTTACAACAGGTTGGGCTCGACATAACAAAACTCAAACTATGGCGGCGTGTCGGAAATTCAGATTGTACCCGCTGTATAGGAGACTATCATGTCAAGGGAGGTTATAAAGATATTGACGTACTTAGGTTAGTATGACTCATGATTTTAAGCTACTTAATTAGATGTACATTATCACAAATATGGCTATCCAGATGTAATAAGAACTCAAAACTTTTTATTTGAAAAATCCCTGGAATGCCATGTCCATCTGTACTGCAATCTTTTATATCTTTTTTATAATAATACATTACAAATTAATTATTTTTAATAGGGCTGTTATCGATTAATTTAAATTTAATCGTTAACTTTTGAAAAATTAACGATTAATAAATCTATAATTTCAATTAAACCCAAAAATAGAAATTTATGACGTCATTAAACTGAACATTTCAAGAGAAGTAACAAAAACAGGTAATTGACTTCAGCGATGTATTTGATGCTTTAAACGAGAATTGTTTATGGCAGTGAACACAGTAAACTTTTTCACCATCTTCGACTTTGCCATCCACAGTTAGCTTAAAAACAAAATTTTTGTTCAACTTTCCAGTTATATGTTTAACTTTAACAGCGCTGATGTTGTCAGCGATTTTTTAGTTGACGTCTGCCGGTCCACATTAATTAATAAAATACATTATCATATTACGCGGGAGAAGTTTGTACGTAAAAAAATATATAAAGGATTATTAATAATTATTTATTAATAAAAAATTTTTTAAATATTATAAATATTTTCTTTGATTTTAATCGAATTTTTATCGATTAAAATAATTTTAATCGATAAAAATTTTTTAACGATTAATCGTTAATTTCCGCAGCCCTAATTTTTAATAAATATGTTCATAAAAATTTGTTTTTTACAGTTGACCCTCATTTTATGCGATTAATCCATTCCAGACTCCACTGCTAAATATGAATTTCCCGATGTCGGATTCTTTTTAAAAAAAATATAATATTTTCATAGTTAGAAAGCATAGACAACCTGATTAAGACCTAAATACTTTTTTTCAACATTATTAGAGCCTGGTGATAGGTAATAACACTCTTTAGTCACTATTACTCTCATATCACCAAATATAATACAAGAGAAAATAAGAATTACTAGATACTAGTTGTTAGAAATATTATGACAACATTACATCTATGCTGTATCATTTCAGTGTAATTTTGTTTTTCATTTTATCATTGCCAGTAGATGGCAGTGAAAAATAGTTAATGAGTTCTTATTATGTATAAAAACTGTGATAGAGTGAAGCCGGGAGAGTTGAAAAAAAAGAAGTGGCGAGGGATGACTGTTGAATTAAATGCACTATCATACTGATAGCGTGATGCTTATATGCTTTCATAAGAATCTATTTACATAACTTGTCTTATGTGTACTCAGTCGCTGAGTGCAAGTGGGCCAAAAAAAGATTTCGTGGCATTAGTAGGTCACTATTTTTGACCATTCTATAATTGTGATCTCTTAGTTTTAGATATTTTTATTATAAATTTTCTTGCAATATTTGCAGTAATATAAATAAATTAGTTACTTAAATATAAAAATGAATTGTTATAAATTAGAAGATGATTCGAAGAGACTAATAGATCTGTGTGTTCAATTGTGAGAGAGAAGTAATTCTTCTTTTTACAAAAAAATAATGAATTCAGATGGTAATTCTTGTTTTAGAATATATTAATTTAAACAAACATACATACTTTGGTCTTTCAATCATACAAAATTTGCTCTCATTTTAGACCAGCCAAAGTTGAGCCAGTTATTGCAGATCCATACGTGGATGGTGGACTCTTGATTGATAGTACTTGTGCTTTTCTGGTCATCATGTCAGACGGCTTGTACCAAGCATTGACAGATGCCACTGGTACAGAAACTGTCAATGGCGATATAGCAAAAATGGTGGCTCAGGAGTTTGGCCAGCAGACGACGCTGACCGGTGTGGCTCAGGCTGTGGTGGACAGGGTTGTGCGCATTCACCATGACACCTTCATGACAGACAATACCGAGAGGAAAGCTTTGTGTGAGAAACGGGATGACATCACTCTTTTGGTTCGAAACTTCAACTATCCTCTGTCAGTTCAAAGTCCCAGCTCAAACCGCTCTGTCCACTCGCCGTCCCAGCCACCACATCATATCACTCACGCAACAGGTTTCCCAGCTAGTGTGTACAGTAGCCCTTCTCTAGATTCTGGTAGTAGACAGAGGACCTCAGATAGTTCAGCAACAGATTCACCTAAAACACCAACAAATTACCTTCTTACTGGACCCAACCTCCTTGAAACAGTTGAGACTAACAGTACGGAAAGTCGTACCAACTGCAGTAGCACATACAGCACCAGCTCCAGCGGAGAGATGCAGCTCTTTTCTCGGCGCACAACTCAGAATACAGATTTAGAACTAGATGCTGAGGGCAAGGTTAGAAATTAATTTTCATTTTATTTTGGGGGTTCAGTTTCAGGATATCTAAAGCTGAAACATATACCTTGAAAACTGGAAATGACTTAAGATTTATTTCCATTAATATTTGTAGGTTTAACTTTTTCATTAAATGAAATGATTTTTGTATTTCTTGAATTGCCACAAAAAAAAACGCTGATTGTACTTTTTTAATATATTTTTTTTTAGCTGTTTAGCTTTAACTAAAACGATTAAGATGCTAAATAAACAATAAATAAGTGATTTTGTGAACATTTTATATTGCTATCATTATTTTGATACAATAACTTTCTTGATATGTTGGACTAGTAAAATGTATTCACTTTGTTAATATTTGAAACAGTTCAACGTTGAATGCATGAAATAAATAGATCAATAATAATTAACAATATAATTATCAACTAATTGATTTATCTTTTTATTTTTAAAAATACTTGTTTAAATGTAACATATATGGTTTCTTAAAAAATTGATGTTTGAATATTAACAGTTGCATCTTGTATATATTTCAGGTCAAGGCATATGTAGACTTTTCTGATTGGTACACAGCCATAGAGAAATTAAATGATGACCAGAAAGAGAATTTATTTAAGGAGCTACTACCAAAGTCTGTTTATGATCCGATCCAAGAAGAAACGCTGGGAGACATGTAAAATCAAACTTACATCTGTAATAGTTTATTATTGATCTTTATATTCATTAAATATATAGCTGTAAAAAGAAATTGTACAAACTATTTTATTCAATCTTCGTTTTATTATTTCCTTTGTTTCAATATTTAATTTGTTTAACTAATAGTGTAGTCGAAACTGTCACAAAATCATTTTCTTTATAACAATAATAATTGTCTAATATGATGGTTATTCATTCCTCCAACAAAAACAAACATTATAAATACAATTATTGAAAATAAAGTTCAATAAAAAATATATTAACACACATGGTTCCATAGAAAGCACCTGCAAAAAATAATTGGTGAACTGGATAAAAGCAAAGTACAAAAAAATTATTAAAATATATCAATAATATTATATCACACATTAATAAAACAATTGTGCACATATTTTTAAAGCATGCAATAAAAAACTGTTGGCTTTATTATTTTTCTTTTTTTGGCAGAAATTTTTACAAACAAAACATCTTGTTTGATAAGTTTATAAGTCTGCAATATAATAAGATGACTGGCATAAATAAATACATATAATACTAAATTCATTGAGTGAAGGTTTTAAAGACTGAAAAGCCAAAAGTGCATTAATACTGGTCTAGAGTATTATACAAGATATTTTTCAACAAATTCTATCAAACTGGAATATAAATGTTTTTAGACTAACTTGAAAAAAATCATTCCAAATGTATTACAGTCAAACCCACTTACCTCGAGCTCGGTTAGCTCGACCACCCTATTATGTCGACGTTTTTTATTGGAACCGCCAAATTCTCTCTTTGTCTTAGCATTTTTTCATCGGCTAATTCGATTTTTCTAAGTCGCCGAAACCTAGTACCTCGAGCACAAAAGAGGGCCAAATTTGCAACTTAACTTGGTTAGCTCGATTTTCGTCGGTTGAAAATAAAGGTTTGTATCGAGAATCGACGGTGGTTTTTATATAATTAAATAAAAAAATTAATAAATTATTACTCTTTTAAAAGTTTGTTTTTGTTGCTTTGTTACCAGTAAGATAAGTGACTGTGACACTAACACGCGCGTGACGATGAAATGAAATCTCTGATTAACACAGTACACACAGCCCACAGCATGCTGTGATCAACGGTCAAGGCCACAATAGTTTAATTTATATTACAAGTTTGATTGACTGAGGAAATTCGAGAACGTTCTGATAGTTAAGTAACAGTTATCCTGCACGTCAAAAGCATTAAACTTAAAATAACCATATTGATTTGTTTATTTGTATTTTAAATTCGCTGATACGACGGCAAACGCGACTGTGACACGGCGAAGCGTAAACTTTAACCTTTTAGCGCATGCGCAGACAATTATAAACTGGTAACTTATTTTTCATTAAATAAATGGAATCGAAACATGACAGAGACGTAATCAAAGTCCTTTACTTCGGCATAAATATATATACATGTGTATATATATGTATATATATATATATAAATTCCCGATTAGTCATAACTTTTCCCGACTTTCAAGGCCGAGATTTTATTTTTAAGAATTCCCGACTTTTTCCCGTTTTCCTGAGTGGGAACCATGGTTATATTTAAATTTTAAACGGTCCTTAAAAACGAACGGTCATTACAACCTTAGACTTAGGAAAGAGTGAAGAAATATTAGGGTTCCGATACGATTCCGATAAATCATCCCATCACTAATTAACGCTAACTAATTAATCATGTACATAAAGAAATTTCAAGCACATGTTAATATTTTGCATATTGGTTTTCGTTTTAACTCGATCATCGGTTATGTCGACGCAATTTTTCATACCCCAACGCCGTCGACTTAAGCGGTTTCGACTGTATTAAAATGTGGGGAAAAAAACAGTTCACACAACACCCTTTCTAGATGGCACAAAAGTTTGGAAAGACTGAATTTGAAATGTTCAACAATGAATAAACCATCTAAGTAAGTTTGAAGAGTATACAAAACATTCAAATGGGTGACCTCATTCTGATTTGTTCATTAAAATAAATTTTATTAAAAAAAACTTGGGTATTGGAACTGGTAATAATTACCAGTTCTAAAAATGAACAATTTTAAATTTGTACAAGCTGAAAGTGGATTTTTAATTATAATTATCAAAAAACATGGCTGGACCACTTTCAACAAGTTTTTTATATTTTTTTAATTGGCCATTTAACATTTTTTGTTTACATTAGTCTTAATCTGATATAACTATGATAAGTAAATATTTACAAAGAAGCTATTTTTTAAAAATAATATGATCGCCCCAAATTATTAGTTTGTCTGCATGAACTAACAGTTCAATGTGTTTGTTGACTCCAATTTGATACATTTTTGACTTTACCATGGGTAAACATTTACATGAAAAAATAAAAAAAGTAGTTATTTTATCATTACATTAAAAAGCTGACATGAAAGTATTCAATAACATAAAAGTATTCAATAATATAAAAGTTGCTTTTGAAAAGAACACATGGGTATATGATTTTTATTTTGAGGTTTAAATCCCCCTGGGTTACCAAAATACACTTTATTTTGGATAAGTGAATGAAGCTTTTAATTACAACTTTAAAAAAAAACTGCTAAACTTTCACTATTTTACCATATCTTGCGCAAATTAATTTTATATAAATTATAAAACAAGATTATGGTGTCCAAAAATCTACTATTATTACAGAACATTTTTTGTGGAAATTACTTTGTGTTTCAAATTTAAAATATTTAAAAAAATTAATTGCACTTATCACTTTTATTAGTTTTAAATAAAAGCTTTATAAGTTCTTTCTAAGCTAGCTATTGTTAACAAGTGTTTGGCATGATTCATATTGTTGACAACTTTCATTGAAATTAAAAGATTTGTTTACTTTTGAAAAAGTTTCACCATAAAAAAAATAATTGCAGTAAAATAATCAGTACCTCTTCGTAAAAGGACCATGAGCTACCCATTATTTGATATAAGGAGCTCACATGTCAGTAATGTAGTTGTTAAAACTGCATCCAAATAATTCTGTATTAATCATTTATTCATTATGTAACCAGCTGCAGTATCATTAATGCAATCCAATTGATTTTAATAGTAGTACAGAGACTTCCATGACATCATGGTGTCTCTTCACTTGGAGGTGCACTGGCTTGGCTGAACTTCTCAAAATGACGGTTTGGCTGGGTATTTTGTTGAGGGTAGAATGGGGCATGGTGCTGAGGCAATGGTTGGGGGACATTTTGAACGTTGTAGTTATAGCTCGGAGGTGCATTTTGAGCGAATGAAGCTGGGTAGGGTGGTGGAAAACTGTATGGGGGCGGAGCTCCAGACGGGCTCAGAGGGTACATGGCTTGGGCAGGCAAGAGGGGCTGGGTCTGGGCCATGTAATGCGTCTGGTAAACCTGCTGAGCTCCAAGTCCATAACTTTGAACTATGGCACTGTTTGGATTTGGTATCGAAGTGAACAAAACTGCTCCAGGCTGACCACCAATAGGAACATGCTGAAAAGGTAAATTTAGTGAATTTAAAATATAAAAAAATTAAAGATTTAGTTTTATCAATAGTTGACTGTTAAATACACAAGGATCTCTTAAAAGCAAAATTCGTATCAAAAAAATCTGAAAATTATCTAAATTTTGAAAAATGTGTGTGTGTAAATTACCTTTTTGTTTCCACAAATCAAGAAAAGACAGGTGACATAGAGACCAACAACAGAAATAGATGCTAAGACCATGGACCAGCCCAATCTTGTGGAGAAGTTTATTATAAAAACAATCATTGATATGGTACCAAGAATACCTGTGTGAATGGAAGAGATGCACATAAGCAGGTTGCCAGATAGGACGTATTTTAGCTTCTTAAATAGTCCTAACAATAATTTTAGCAAAATGTGTGTGGGGAATAGAAATTCCTAAAGTAGAGTTCATTATAGATGTTTCATAGTAGTCTGTGCAAATTAGACAGGATGAAAACTAGTGTATTGTTGGATAAAACCTTAAAATCACATTAAAAAAATTAATTTTTACATTCTAGATATTGGATTTATAAATAGCACCGCACCACTAATGTTTATCATTGGGGGTCCTTTCCTTTTGTAGAGTACTGGATGAATGTTTTTGCCTGGTAGGAACACATGTTGACTTTTGTAGGAATCTAGATTTTTAGTTTTATTATCCATCAATAAAAATAGGATTTGAAAGTTTAAAGCTTTTTGAAAAATAAGCAATGAAAGAATTAAAAACTTCATAGGAGACATCCACAATTTTTCTCCAAATCAAATTTTCTTATCAAGTTGCACACAAATTAATAATTTAAGCTTAGAATTTTAAAACTATGTGAAGATTTTTGTTTCAAATATAAATAGAAGTATATCGCACCTAGAATCAGCACACTGATCTCTAACTTTCTTGAATGATAGAAACGTGGGTTGACCTTGCGCACATTTTCTAAAATAGCAATTCCAAAGATGACCAAATATCCTACCAGGTATTGACCAATAAGGATTTTTGATGCCAGAAAACCTGGAGAAAAAAAACAACACCAAAATTTAAATAATTAAATTCATTAAAAGTCAAATGAATGATATGAGTAGTTAATTAGGAGTGGACATTTTAAACGAAATAATTATTGAAAATCTTAAAACAATCTGAATTGGACAAACATAAATCATTTGACAAGGTTAGGTTGGGCAATGCATTAGGCTGTTTAGTCAGGTGGCCTTGTTGAGCCATGTTTTTGTCTGATTTTTAAAAGTGATAGATGACATTGAAATTTTGCTGAATGGCAAAAGCTGTTATCTATAGTTGCTTACAAATTGCTTCTTGCTTTGTAAATCAACCTTTTTTGCAGATTTGACCAAATAGAGCGACTTTAACTAACAAATATCATATTGGATGACTAATCCATGTTTGTATGTATCATGCATACCAATATGAATACATTTCAGAAAGAAAAAAAAACCTTTTTGTTCAAATAGCCTTTGGTGAAGTTGCTTCACTCAATTTCCAGGCCACAAGTTCGAAACACATCTGATCCCATGCAAGTTTGTGCAGGGGGTTCTTTAATTCTAATACAAGAGACGAAAATTTCAGAACCATTTTTCAGATATTTATTTTAGTTCAGCAAAAATAATAATCTTCCAAAACTGGCTTTGTAGATGTGCTGCTACCTCAAATTCAATCTGCAATCCACTCATTTGTTGCAGGCACAGAAAAGGGAGTCTTACCAAGTTCATTTAAATTTAAAAGCATTGAACTTGAATATTAATTCATTTCAATCTATAGCACTACCTTATATAAGAAGAAATGGGCATCTAGTTTCCAACCTAAGTTTTTCAGTTCAGGTGATGAACTTTTTCATCTGTGACAACTTGTCATTTTAACATATTCATGCTGCTCATAAAATAAATATATTTTGTCATATAAGAAAAATAAAGCTCCTCCCATTTTTTATTTAATAAGAAAATATATATATATAATAATAAAAATCTTTCTTCACCTTTAGAGCAATGGTATCCCTTTGAGTTGCAGGCGTCAGTCAATAAACCTATAAATGACTCATCACCTGTCAAGTATGAGTTCTCTTCATGCTCCTCATCTTCAAAATGTGTAGTTTTGATCCAGTTTGAACTAGAGCAGCTTATTACACAGAAAACAAAACAAATGCACAGACTCAGCATGCCCATCCTATAGACAAAGGTCCGGTGACAACAAAGTGAGATTCTTTCATTAGGTCCTGGCTGGCTAGACAGACTGGGATTCATTGGGCTTGACATCATCGAGACTTGTTTTTGTGTCTTTTTAAAAACAATTTAAATATCTGAAAGAAATTAATATGCAATGTATATTATATGGCAAGAAGAGAAAAAATGATGTAAACACTCACATAAAATTCATAAATTGGGCAATGCTGGCTAGATTGCACTTTGGCATTATCAGAGAGGGTATTTGCAGTTGACCCCCCAGAAAAGTTGGACTCAGATGTCACACCTTTTTTTCCATAACAACTAGATAATAGAGAAGCAGTCTTTATAAACTAAGTGATCTTAGGTAAATATTTAAAAAAAACAGATAGCCTCAAGACTAAGTGAGAGCTTGATCCCATGACTACATGTTTGGTTGACTAAAATGCTAGCATTGACTTCAGATTTCTGAGATGTTGAATGGAAATGTCACACTTGTGATTTTTATCCTATTATTTTGTTAAAAAGTGTGACCTACAGGAAAGTATATAAAAGTAGTTCAAGTTTTTAAAAATATAATTTCAAAATTTTAACAGATATATTGAATAATCATAGTGTAAATTTCAAATGCACATTAGGTTTGATATTCTTCATCACTCCTTTTCTACTCTGACAGTATCAAAATATGTCTGAGGGACAATAGAATCTTGTAATTTTCCTAATAAGTAAAAATGTAACTGTGTACAAAGACCACTACATGTAATGTATTATGTTTGCCTCAAGACAATTCTGCCTTCTAATATTTACATTAGCAAAAATATGCACGCTTACTTACTGCTATAATTCCTTATTCATTATCTTCTTATCTTATCTATACAGACGCTCCTTCTATGCAGAAGATAATTGCGTCTACAGACCATGACAGATGATCTGTTGGCAAGTGATGCAGTGTTCACAGGCCATGGTTTTGTGGGTTCCACGCATTACCCAGCTGCCTAACTAGTGTAAGGTACCCATTCGGAGCTGGGTGACTCAGGGAAGTCCTATGCCCCGGGAACAAATCCTTGCCTTCACATGGATTTGAACCCGTGACCATCGCCACTCAACCACCGCGTCCCCAAATTATTAATTATTGTTATAATTATTTCCTTATGCTCCTTCATTGTGTACCCAACAAAATTAAATGAGTATTTTGTCAAAAATGTTTTTTTCAAATTTGATTTCATCAATATTATTTTTCATATGCTTGTCACAGGCCATTATAATAACTTCTTTTAATCCTTCACCTGGTCTCGCTTATATTGTTAATTGGCACATTCAAGTTCATTTAATTAAACTATAGCAGCAAAAAAATGCTTTCACTCAGTCACCCTTATCTTAGGTTTGGTTCGCAACCAGCTCTAGTGCCTTAGTTCATTTATCATCTGTTGCATGTATTGATAATAGGCCCAAAAATGATAATTTTAAGCTTATACTTAGGTCTGAGGCTTCATGTCAATAGAGTTGTTCATAAAAATACATGTTAAGAAAAACTTTGCATAAAATGTGTCAGTTTTACGTTTAAATGTAGTTTTTTTTAATGAAAAAAGCTTCTTGAGGACATATTTTTTTTGTTTTCTCATGACAAATTATCCCCAAATCCCATGTTACAAATCTTGAGACACCCTTCCTTCCCAAGAGTATGTAACAATTTCCAAAAATAAATTGTTAAAAGCTTAACAAAAAATAAAAATGAATTTAAAAAATGCTTCAGTAATAAAAATTACATTTGTAAAAGTTAAAACTCATAGTCCATATCATGTTTTATGGATGCAAACAAGATATACAAGATCATTGAGTCAAAAATTATCTTGAACACTTTCTAGACACAAGATATCACACCACCTTAGACTATAGATCTCCTTTCTCACTTTAGAGTGCGATATGCTCATGAATGGCCCCAAAAATGACTTAATTCCATTGTGAATAAGGACAACAACAAAAAATGAACACTGTGGCCTTTTCTATGCCCTTAAATAAATCATATTTGAATACATGAGTTCAAAATATAGGGCCATTAATGTATTAAACATGAAAGAAAGTTATATTTTCATATTTTGTATCACAACATTTTTTGACCCCCATACCTAGATAAAAATTAGCTTCTCTATCTCCGTCCTACTGTTTGAAAAATTAGTATGGAATGGAAACTTTTAGAGAAGTATATGATTACCAGTAAACTGGATTACTGCTACAGCCACTGGAGGAATATCTTCTCTCTTTCTTCCCTGTAACCTCAGAGCATGAAGAAGGTGAAAGGACAAAACAGAAAATAGATATTCAGTGTTTCAAATTAGTTTAAATATAGGAGGCATTCCGAACATTTCACCGACAAGTGTGAGCAGGGCTGTTTTTATCTAGCCAAAATGAATATGCCCTCCACTCACCCTCTTCCTGTATCTACCTTTTTTCCCCTTGGTCGCCTCCTTGCCCCCTAATCCCACACTCATGCATCCCTGTCCTTCTCAATGTCACAAGGTAGGCTTTGAATTATTACATCACTTCAAATCTATTAAATATTTACATGTATTTAAACAAATCAAGCATCTAAATAATTCACTTGACTCATTGACTTTTTGTGAAAAAGTAATTGCTTTAAAATCTTAAGTGAGTGATTTCAACTAGTCTTCAGCTTGAGCTGTTGTTTTTTTTATTTTTTTATTTAAATTTTTTTAAATTTTTTTTTATTTTAATTATTTTTTTTTAAAACATAGATTATGCTGCTCAGCTATCTGAAATACATGGCACAGCAGTAATGAGGTACCACTCAGCAGATTTTGATAAGGATAAATGTATATTTACTATAAGTATAAGTGTAACGGGTAATATTTTCAAAACCCATAAATCATTATGTCTAAGCCTCAAAGCTCAATTTAGTGAAATTGTCATCATTTTGTAAGAAAAAGTGTTGACCAAATTTTTAAACGGAATGGCTTGATGAATTTTTGAATGCAAGACTACTGAGACTAATGTCTTGATGAATTTTTGAATGCTAGACTACCCAATTCGTCATTAAAGCAGACTGTCAAGCTGGGTGCTTTTATAAATACAAAAACATGTATAGGAAAATGATATGATTTGGTTTGTGAAAGCAAATGCCAATGCTGCAGGACTTCACAGACTTCACTCCACAGGGAAAAATTAGAAGCTTCAAATCTTGATTCTCTTAAACATAAAACAACATACAAATCAAAAATCAAAACAGATTTTTGGTACCATAACAATAACAGTGATGATAACATTCTACTGTAAATGCTTACAGAAAATGATCCTGATTGAGACATGAACAAACTAATAATAATTAGTATAGTTACATTTCCATGCCAGATGCCATGGCCATGGAATAATAAAAAAATCATCATCATTATTTTTGTCATCAGTCATCAGATTTCAGAGCACCGATATTTCAGATTTTCTGTGACACAAATTTTACACACAGAGTTTAGTTAAAGAGCAGAAAAGATTAGACACTATCACCAGGAACTACACAAACATTCTATGTATTAAAAATTACTTGCAGTCATTCTTCGCACTTCCTTCGTCGCATTTGATCAGTGATATTCGTACTTTATATTAAAGATCTATAATAAGAAAATGTAAAGTGTCGCGGTAACTAACGTAAGTCTCAAAAGGGGAGATCAATGCAGTTAGACAAATTTTGTTGTTTCAACAAAAACAAGTAGCTAATTTCTAAGAAAACCATTTTTATTTATATCAAAATCGCATAGTTTATTTTTTACCGTATATTGTGCTTATGTTTCGGATGGTCCTTTAAATTAGCCTTAGCGTACAATTATTAAAATTGACTGGTATTTGAAAAATATTTGATTCTAAAATTTAGTCGATTGTTTTATTTACTGTTACTGCTGTTGACTGTTGTGTTTACCAAACTCAAACCCAGGACTAGTAGTAGTAGTAGTAGTACTAGTAGTAGTAGCTGAAATCTGGTTTAGCAGATCTTTTGGCCTGCTTTAAAAAAACCTTTTCAGTTTTAAAATTTAGATTTGAATCTTAGTTTCATTTTTATATACTTATCAGCCTTTATGGTAATAGTAATATTAGTAATAGTCTTAATAGTAATAATCTTATCTTATACTTATACTGAGTTATCTTATCTGTTTCAGACGCTCCTTCTATACAGAAGATTATTGCGTCCTACGCTTATCTATGGTTTGTGTTTAGTCCTGCATTCTTATTAGAGTTTTAAATGTTGATAAAGTGTTGGCTTTCCTGGTTTCTTCAGGCAACCCATTCCACGCCCGAATTCCGGACGGGAAGAACGAAAATTTGTATGAGTTTGTTCTTGCATACGGAATAAGAAAGGTGTTTTTATCCTTATGTCTATCTGAGGGTTGTATTAAGTTATCTTTGTGTTGTATTTCTAAATTAGAGTTCATTGCTTTATGCATTGAAAAACTACAGAAAGTTCAAAATTCAGCTGCCAGACTGGTGCTCAAGGCAAAAAAACATGACCATGTTACTCCACTTCTTCGCTCACTTCATTGGCTGCCTATACAAGCCCGTATTGATTACAAACTGGCCGTTCTCTGTCACAATTTCTTTTCGGACTCATGCCCATCGTATCTTACTGAACTTTTGTCGGTCTACTCACCCACTCGCAAGCTAAGATCTTCTGCAGACACACGCGTTCTCTCTGTTCCTACGACACGCACCAAAACGTTTGGTGAAAGGTCGTTCTCTTTTTGTGCAGCCAAACAATGGAATTCTCTACCATTACACATACGTAGTATTCAAACAACCAAGTCCTTCAAGACTGCACTTAAGACACATCTTTTCAAAATTTATTTTTAAAATTGATGAAACAACATTTCTTGTAAATGATTAACGTAGTTTATGTATAATGTATTGTAATTTTGTGTGTTTGTTGTGATATGAAAGTTAATTTAATACTTATAAGTATGTTATTTCTTTCATGTAAAGCGCTGTGAGCCCAGTTCCTTACTGGGATACAGCGCTATATAAATAATCAATTTATTATTATTATTATTATGTATGATTACTAATTTACTCTTGGTTCTTCTATCCTCTAGTGTTTCAAGGTTTAATGATTTAATTTTAACTATTGGTGTTATTCTAGTCAGTTTTGAATATTCTCCAGTAATGAATCTGGCAGCTCTTTTTTGGATTTGTTCTAGTTTATCAATGTTTTCTTTGGTGGATGGGTCCCATACAGAAGATGCATATTCTAGTACAGGTCTCACCAAAGTGAGATAGCATTTTAGTTTTATATCTTTATTACATTTGTAGAGGTTTCTTTTTATAAAGCCTAAGGTTTTGTTTGATTTTTTAATAACTTCATTTACATGGGGATTCCATGATAATTTCTCATTTATTATGACTCCTAAGTACTTTGCATCTTTAGTTTGGGTTAGTTCCTTTCCATGAATGAAATAGTATTACTAAGACTAAGTACTTTACTAAGTATATAATATAATATAAATTAAGGCTCCTGACTCATACTCCTGGTGTTAACAAAAATCACCTCACTAAATTTTTAAAAATTTCCATACAAAAACAATTAAAATTATATATGTAAACATTTATTTTCATTATATTTTATATATTTTTATAGGTCCTCTTTCCCCAACACGATCCCACACTTTGATTTTTTTTATGTGATCACATGCCCAAATATAAATAATATTAAATAATCCTGTTGTAATTGTATAACGGGATCCTGTTCTTGGTTGTATCACTTTTTCTTGCCCATTGCCAATATGATTATTATGATACATTTCCTAGAAAAATGCAGCTCCTTGGATGACTGTTTTAGTAAAAATGTATAATTCTTTGTTACTTGCACAGCATTTTATTCAGCTGTATACTGTATAATTTTCCAAAAAGGAAACACAATGTTTTACCGGTAAATTAAATATTATTAATGTTTGTTTACACTAAATTATCTTCAAATTAAGTTTTCAAAATGACTCCCAGTGATGACACGACAGAGAGAAATGGGGCTGAACTTATTCATAGAAACATCACAGGTAATAATAAATACATTATTTGAGTTTTCAGTACAGACACACACAATTGATGAATCTTTTGTTTTGGGACCCCATATATTTATGGATTTATATTATATAAAGTCTAAAATTGAAGAATTAATATAATGCACTTGTAAAATGGCTTCACTGGGATGAATAGTTTATTTATGATTAAATTCTACCTATATTAGTGTCTAATTAAAAGTCTTCAACTTAGTTTCAGGAATTTCTAATGACCTTGAAGAAGAATTTGCCTGCTCTGTTTGTTTACGACTTGCAGTCCAACCCACAACCCTAACTTGTGGTCACACATCTTGTCGTATTTGTCTGGCCAAATGGTACTTTAATTCAAAAAAGAAAGAATGTCCTATGTGTCGGCAAACTTATATGGGGCATCCAAAAGTCAATTATCAATTGAGGTAAATAATGTTTAAAAGTAAGTTGCATTATTCAAATTGATCCATTTATTATAAATTATTTTGTTTTAAAGTAACAATAAGACGTTAATTTTTCATTAATTTGGTGATATCTACTTTGCTGTTAGTTCTTCTTATTATTTTTCTTTATAGTTAAATGCTACTGTTAACCAATGTCTCAGTTATAGGCCTTATGTCAAAAAGTAATATGCCATTAATGGACAAAGGTTAGCATCAGGAATGTGTATGATTATATTGTATATCTATGTCTATTAAAAGCTAAATTAATGTTAAAATCCTTAATTTTTTTAATTTTTTATAAAAGCGGTCTTAAAAATCCATTTAATCCATGAAAATCTCATGAGCCACAAAGAATTTTTTAAAATCTCCATTTTTTAAATATTGTCTCTTATTAAATATTTAATCTCTTTCAAATATAAAATTCAAATCACTTTTAAAGATCAAGATTTTAAAGTCTCTGCATCCTCTTGTTCTCCCCTTCACAATGCTTGATTCGGTTGTTAAAGTTTATTGTCAGTTCAAATATTTTCCAGAAATTTAGTGAGGAAGCTCATGCCCCAAGAGATTGCAATTCGAGAAAAAGAATTGGAAGCAGAAACAGAAGACCAGAACCTATTAAAGAAATTTGAGAAGCAACTTGCTGAATCTAGCAGTGGTTCAACCAAGAAAAATACTGACATTTTTGTTTTTTGTGCTGGAATTATTATTGCTTTGTGTGTGTCTGTGGTACGTACATTCAATATAAAATTAATGCAACTTTAGCCATAGTTGTATTTATGACATTAGAGTAATTTACCACCTCGCGAACGCCATACGCTAAAAATAGCACCATTTTTGGCTTTCATTACCTAGTTTCTAAACCGTTCGACACAGGGTAAAAACGAAAGTACCTACAAGTAGTATGACAACAAGGCTACTATAATGAGACAGTATTCTTCTATTACTACGCGGGGTTAGAGTGTAAAGTCCAATTTTAGCGGACCCAGTTAGCTACCGCCTGCCGAACACTTTTTTGCTTAATTTACTTCAAAGCAGACACTTTTACCTCAAAGCAGACACATATCCAAAATCATCAAAGAATCAATTTTTAGTTAATGGAGTCAACAAATAACACTGGAGATGTCAATAATAATGTAATAAACGTTTATTAAAGACATTAGATCCCGAATAACTTAGATCTATATATACAAAATAATACTATAGGTAGATCTATAATCTATAGTCTAGTCAGGGCAGCAAACAGTGCACACAAAAGTGCCTTGTTTCAAAGATGCACAATTTTGCTTGTACTGTGCATGCCACCAGCCATCACACACATCACATTGGACCCAAACCTCTGCCCCTACCCCTTTTTTGCACCCTTGACACATTCCTTCCAACAAGAGACCCTCTTCTATATCTAAAGTATCGTCATCTGCAGCCATGTCAAGCTCCATTGTTTGTACCAACTGTGAGTCATCACTGCTGCTATCAGATAGATCTATTACTGGATACTACTTTACTTTCTTGGACTCCACTATTTTCATTTTTTAATGTGCTCTTCTTCTCTCTTGCGTCTTTTTTCTTCCCTTTCTTGCTCTCTTTTCCTTTTTGTAGCCTCTTTATTTGTGCATCCTTTCTCTTTTTGCTTTCTTCCCTCTCGATCTTTCTTTTCAGTTTATTTTTTTCTATTTTTTCTTAGTCTTTTTTTAATGCTTCTCTAAACTCTTACCACTGACCAAGTTTGGCATAGTTGGAGCATTTGCTGTTAACGTCTTGTTTTTATTCCTTCTAACAAAAGCAGGCAGCTTTAAAATGTCATCTACTGTCAAGTTAGCTTTGAGTGTGAAGTTTTTGGGTTCTTCTAGACTGCACGTTTCTATTAGCCCCACAGCTAAGGCTTGAAATTTGTTATCTTCTTCCTCTTTGCTAAGGTCGTCTCCTGCAGTAGAATTTGTCATTGTAAGTTGACAATTTTTGTTATTAAATTGTTTGCGACCCATTTCAATATATAAACAATGTTTGAATAGTCATGGAGTGCTTTAAGTTGTGCAGCAGACAAATTGGACTTTGGTGGTGATGATGCAGGTAATGATTCTGGCTGGGAAGATTTGTAAATGATAGACTTATTTTCATTCTCAAATCGGCTGTTTTCCTGTATAATGGAGCTGGGTCTCTATGACTACTTGTGTTTCATTCGCAATCGGTTGTGTCTCAATGAGTGCCTGTGTGTAAGATTCGATTGGATGTGTCTCAATGATTGTTTCTGTGTAAATTTCTATTGGCGTTGTTTCAGTGGTTGCTGCTGTGTCGGATTCTATGTGTTGTGCCTCGATGATTGCTTGGTTATCGTTGGGACTCAATCAATTTGTTGTCATTTATGCTGTGCAGGTAGTTTAGCTTAATTTTCCTACATGAAAAAGTGTTCGCAACGAAGTAATATCCTACACTAAAACAAATATACTTCAACGCGAACATGCCCTCAAAACGAACACTACTATTTTCAAATAACATTAAAGGCCAAGAGCTAGAACCTTTATTTAACTAAATTTTTCTGCAGAATAAAAGTGTTCGGTACGAAGTAAAATCCAACGTTAAACTTACTTCGTCGCGAACACCCCTTCGAAACGAACATTGCTATTAAAAAGCATTGTAAAGTATAACAGGGTTGTTACTGGCCTATTTGTAAGTGATGATGCAATACCAAACACGTGTGTTTTCCAAAGTGAACAAGAAATGTAGTCTTAACCCAGACATCAACTTCGTTCTTCCTAGGGACGCTGACAGCATGCATGGCGCAAGGATCAAAATGTTGACACACATTTACTCACAAAATAGTGCGTCCCGGCAAACGAAACGATAAAATGATATTGAAAACAGAACTACTTTCGACTTACGGGTGTTCGTTTTCGTATTAGACGGAAAATAAAAATACAGAGAACGCTTTATGAAATAGTGTTCGCTACGACATAGCGTTCGCGAGGCGGTAACTTACTCTATATATTTCTCAAAACCTTTTTCAATAAATTTCAAATTAGCAATTGACCAGAACACAATTATGAGAATAATAATTGTAACAACTAGGGCTGTGGAAATTATCTATTAATTTCTCGATTAATCGTTAAAAATTTTATCTATTAAATATCGATTAAAATAATTTTAGTCGATAAAAATTCGATTAAAATTTAAGAAAAAATTTATATTTAAAATTTTTTTTAGTAATAAATAATAAATTATTAATAATTAAAAATAATTTATATATATTTTTTTACGTACAAACATCTCCCGCGTAATATTAAAATTTATTTTATCAATTTATGTTGACCGGCAGACGTCAACTATAAAATGGCTGACAGCCAGAGCCGTATTTAGACCATTTTGGGCCCCCGGGCAAAGAAATAGTGTTTGGCCCTTCCCCCGCAGGAATAAAAAATTAATATACATAATATATATAAATAAACATATTCCCATGGGGCCCATATGCTCGTGGGCCCCCGGGCAAATGCCCAACAGGCCTATGCGTTAAGACGGCCCTGCTGACAGCATCAGCGCAGTTAAATTTAAACATATAACTAGAAAGTTTAGCAAATATGTTGTTTTTAAGCTAACTGCGGATGGCAAAGTCGAAGATGGTGAAAACGTTTACTGTATCCACTGCCATAAACAATTCTCTTTTAAAGGATCAAATACATCGCTGACGTACCACCTTCAGCACAAATCAAGTATCAACACATTGTCATGAAATTTAGTTCAAAATATTCTTAATTTTCAATGTCCGTGAGAAATGTTCAGTTTAATGACGTCATAAATTTCTATTTTTGGTTTTAATCGAAATTATCGATTAATTAATCGATAATTTTTCAAAAGTTAACGATTAAATTTAAATTAATCGATAACAGCCCTAGTAACAACCAATGCTTTCATCTGAACATTTAAAATCTCTTATTGTTATTAAATTAATGCAAGAAAAATATTATGTACTAAATATACTATTTTCTGAATCTAGATTTTTGTAAGCATATTAATGTAACCTGAAATATTATATCTATCAATAATTTATTCAGAAGCAGTCTTCAGGAAAAATTTTAAAAGGATATGTGGATAAAATATATGTTTTAATGTTAGTTTAACAACAAAGATATGCACATTTACAGCCAACACAAATGAAAAATTATTCCTTATGATTAAAATCTTAATTAATAAAGTAAGAGGACATATGTAATTTTTGGATATTTGAAATATAAAGTTTGAGGGAAAATGCCCGCAAAATATATACAGTCAAGCATAATTTAGTGTTTGAGAATAAAATTGATATCTTGTCACAGGTTGTTTACTTAGCGTGGTACTGGCAGTCAAGTGATAGTAATCTGTTGGTGATGAAACCAGTTCAGACCTGGAGACATAAGGATGTTGCCACATGGCTAGAGGAGATGGGTTGGGCAAGTCACTATGCACCGTTAGCTGTGGAAAATAAAATAGGTTAAAGTTACTCAAATAGCTTTCCAAATTTATTTAATAATTTGAATATTTAGCACATAAAATATTCCTTGAATTATAATTACTGTCTTACATATTAACTATAGGAAATTTTTAAAAAGTCATTTGCTTACTTTAGTTAAAAAGTTGAACTTAAATGTTTCTTTTTATATGGGGATTTATTACTTAACTATTTAAATTTCAGATGGCAACATGTTGTTATCTCTGACTAATGATTCATTGACACATTTCCTTAATGTAACTGATATTACACATGAGAGAGCACTCCTTTTTGCCATTAATATGTTAAAAGAACATGGAGTCAAGATGCCTGCTACTCTATGGGAATACAAGGTATAATATGAAAATTGTTCAAAGAGCTCTAAAAGTGTTATGTATTTTGCATCATTAAATAAGAATTTTTAAAAAACCTATTGGTTATCTATTGTGTTATAGAATTTTATGGTTATATAAAATTTTCTTAATGCTTTAACTTTTATCCTAGGCGTTGTATCCTGGAAGATGTTTATTTCTTGTTTACGGAATGAAAGATTTCCCCAGAACCAGTCTTCTCTATTTGTGGATGTACTTTTATGATGATATGTTTTTACCATTTGTAAAAACCACCACAAAGACATCTGTAGATATTCCAGTGTCAAATTCATCGGTATTTATTTTGCATTGTATCTCATTTAATCAATCACTTTTGGTCATTCTTTATATTATAAAGTGTTCTAAATTTATCAAGGTTCACCCATTAATAAAGTAAACTTTATTTTGTCTTTTTGAAAACTAAGTACTAGAAAAAGCATATAAAATCAACATAAAGAATTATCATTGTTTTCCTTTAAACCAGATGGATGTCATCAGTAAAGCAGAGTGGGTAGGCTTCATGATATTAGCTGTATTATTGCCAGAATGGCTGGTTGTGGTTTTTACCTGGCAGATGTTCTCACATCATTTCTTCTCACCAATGTTTGTCTTGGCCACAGCTGTGCTGTATCAGGTTATGGAAATCCTCCAATGGATTACATTTTTTAACAATATGGAGTGGAGGTACATTTTCAAAGATAATCTAATTTGAACAAGTCTCAATTAAATGACTAAGATCATTGAGATGTTTACCAATGGCATGATTAGATAAATTAGCTTAACATTTTTTTATAGCTTTTTAAATAATTCTTTACATATGGAATATTAAATTATTTTGTATAAAGAAAATGATTTAATTAATATATTTGACATGCATAAGTTGTTTTTCAAGTTTCTTGTATATATCTTACATTCTCTACTATCATGAGTGGGGTATGCGCGCTTGGTCATGGGTTCGAATCTTCGTGAAGGCAGGGATTTGTTCTTGGGGCCAAGGGTGTCCCTGAGTCCACCCAGCTCCAAATAGGTACCTGACACTAGTTAGGAAACAAAGGCGGCTGGGAATTGCATGGAACCCTCATAGCCGTGGCCTGTGAAGGCTGTGTGACTTGCCAACAGACCGGCATGATCTGTGGAGGCAATAATCTTCTGTATAGAAGGAGTGTCTGTATAGATAAGACACATAGGACAATAATTTTGTCCTACCCTCAGCTATGGACTTAATACACCATTTCAACACTTATTAGTTACATCCTAAGGCACATCAAATTAAACAAAAAAATTAATATTTTTTAACTTTTGTATCTTTAGGTTGACAATAAGCTTCATCAAAACCTGGATCCGCCATCTGATGTCAGCTTTCATTTTTATGGTTGTTTGGCCATTAGTTCCCAATTTGATCTGTGATATTTTTTTCTACGGTGCCTTGTACATCAGTCCTGTGCAAGCTCTAATAGTTGTTTACAAAAAGTTCATTGCTATAAACAATGCTATGTGATAACACGTTGGATAAGAAAAGAAATTTTATTTTAATTTTGTGTGCCTTGAATTTGAATAGATTTATTTCCAAATGAAAATAAAATAGATATAATAAGAAGATTTTTAATAAAATATTTGTGTTGTCTGGTAAAAACAAAACTAGGTAATAGTGAGAGCTCTGAGTTCTGTTAAAATGTTTGATTAGATTCTTTTGCTAATGATACAAATTAATTTCACTCCGTGCCAGAGACAAAAGTACTTTTGCCAATTTAAATTTTTTATTATTTTAGAGTCAAATAAAAGAAATATTTTCCATATTTTGTTCATTAACAAAAGGAATAAGCTGCAAGGAGAAATATATATTTAGAGAGATTTAGAGTTTAGTGATTTTCTAATAGAGAAAATTAAATGGTTGGAAAATTTACTTCCAATTACCTAAAGAAAAAGGAAAATACATAATTTAAACTTATACAGATTAACTTTTCAGAATTGTATCCTATGTACAGTTATTTGTACAAAACTTACATAATGAAAATATACTTCAAAACTTTATACATTTTTTCCCATTGCTTTAAAACTTAAAATTTATGATTATCCTAAAATCTACAATTATATGCCCAGTGCACGGCATAAAATCAACAGGTGAACTACTATTTCAGAGTTTAAGCTGCAATGCTGGAAGTTTGAGACCCTGTTGTGGTCTACCCTATGGTCAAACTCTGGCTCACTTTCCACCATTGGTCTGCTCCATTTGGGAATGTTGGTATATACCCCCCTAGCAGTCAGCCCATTTCTGATACCATTTGTTCCTAAAATGGTCGGATAAGATAAGTGACTGGGACATATGGTTGGGCTAGGCCGTTCGGTATTTGCCAGGGAGTCTGCCTATTCATTGCCATCAACATTCTTGTGGCTTGGCATCCACTGTACTGTTATTTTAATTTAATAATTTTTTTGGTTTGAATAATTATTTTCATAGCTTTATAATTATAAATGGATGCTTATTTAATAAATAATATATATATATAATTAATTCGATTTTTATAATTTATTTAATTACATCATTTGATTCTGTTTGTGATGGAGATAGAATGCAACATCTGTAAATTAATTTTTGCTTCATTTTAAATGAAGTACATATTTGCTTCAGGAAGTCTTTAACTGATCAGTTTCTTGTTTTGCTTACCCATATGTCTGATACAAATTATATTTTTATGATGGGCACATATTTTAAATGTTCTTTGTTTTGTATTCTGAAAAACTTATGTAGTCCTTAAAACAAAACATAATGAGTATTTTGTTTAAAAAAAAACAAAAACTGTATTGAAAAAGAAGTTGGAAATTTACATTAATAGTTTTTAAATTCATTTCCTTGTCATAAATTATTATAAGCTCTCTGTTAATTAATAAAGGAGATAGCATTATATCATAGATCCCTCTAAAAAACTTAAATATGCAAAAAGTTTACTAAGTTACCCTTAAGCATTGGGTAATATTATTTCATAACTGTGTGTAATCAAACCACTTCAGATTTTAAGAAATAATTTATAGAAAATGAAGATTGTTTAAATAATTTACCATAGTATTAGGTCAATCCTGGCAATTATGTCAACCCTAATTAAAACTAATAGCACATTTACTATTCTTGTCGACAGTTCATAATTTAAAAAATATTCTGTAGTAGTTTATGATTTATTTTATGTTCCTTTTTACCGCTCTGTTTAAGGAAATAAGATGAATGATTTATAAGTGTGATCATGATATATCAGATTGAACAATTATTTCAATTTCATACTCGTTAATACATGTATGTTCAATCATTTTTGAGGTATGCAAAATTTACAAAGTTTGTCATTTTTTGTTCAAGACTTAATAGCTTAAAATTGAAATAAGCAAAATCAAGTAATTAATCAAAAGTGATGCGCTGTAATTAAGTTTTAATCCTTTTACGATTGTGTAAATCTAATTTAAATTCCATGACATTTTTAATATTAAAAAAAGTCCTTTGAATATCTTTATGCAAGTTATTATGTCAAAAAGACTTTTCAGAAAACATATCACTGTTAAATTTCATATTATATAGAAATTATTTATCATAAAAAGGTTCAAATGGGCTTAAATTTTATTATTTGGTGATATTATTAGACAAGTTTCATTTTTATTCTGATTGTTGTCTCTATTCTTATATCTATTAAAACTCTGCTTATTAACATTTTAATTTATTATTTGTTATTCTGTGAATAATTAAATTTTAACAGAGTAAATTTAAACTTATTCAATGCCTTTATCCCTTTTTCAAAATGTATTATTTGATTGAAGAAAAAATATTTTGAAGAATACATCTATAAATGATAATGGTGAAGTATTTGTGATAAAATTAGTTAAAAATTATGCTTTTAATTTTAACAAATAAAGAAAAAATATATGGCTTACGGTATCTGTGTAACAAAGCATAGTATTAAGTGTGTTTTCGATTGCAGATAATTCACCCAAAGATAATCAGCTGAAAGATCCATATGTTTTCACAAGACATACACTTTACTAATTAAATACAGTGGTACCTCAAGATACGAAATTAATCCTGGGTGGCTTTCGTACCTTGGATTTTTTGTATCTCGAACTAAGTTTTACATGTAAAATACTTAATCCATGCCAAACAACACAGAAAAAACACTAAAATATGCAAATATCATGAAAAACTATAGAAAAACAAAGTAGGATTCTTTAATCCTTAAAAGTACAAATTATAAATTTAAACAATAATAAAACAATTAAAAATTAATAAAATAAATGAAGATTATATGTATGCGTGAACCCTTACCTTTCGAGTAAGGCGAAGTGTCGGAGAAGGTGTTGGGGGAGGAGAACGGATGGCAGAAATTACTTTATGAAAATAATTTATTATTGAATTAATGCTAAATAAACAATAAAATTTTGCACACCGTACACTAAATGAGCAACACAATTAAAGGTATGTGATTTTTTTTTAATTAAAAAAATAACTTTTTGTTTTGCGCTTGCTAATTTTCTGTTTCACCTTCCATTTCCTTTGCCTCACCTCCAACAACATCTACTTGCCTTATTTTTAAAAAAAATTCTTTTAAATCTTCGCTTACTAATGGTCTCTTAGCAGCTTAGCAAATGTTGATCCAAGGAAGCTTGTTCTTGACTGCATTTTACAATGTTTCAGAAATGAGTCGGGCAAATGTCATTGAACTGCGCAAGAACTGTTGGTGGCGCGTTGAATGCAGTCACGGGATGTCCAATGTTGTCAGCTGCGCGTTATTTCGTATCTTGGATTTTTGTATTTTTGTTTTTTTAACAAAAAATTCTAGGAGTGGCCTTTCGTATTTTGAATTTTTTCGTATCTTGAAGCATTCGTATCTCGAGGTACCACTGTATAAGCCTTTTTTTCTTCTATCTTCTCAATGATCTTATCTGAAAGTTTTCTATACTAAAAAGTTGAAACTGTCAGGATGACATCTTTGAGTTGATCACTTTAACTACATGTAGTCAGTCTTGTCAATGACGGTGGGCAGGGCCGGCTTTAGGCATAGGCAAACTAGGCATCCGCCTAGGACCTCCGATTAATCTCATCATTAGTGGGGGCCTCGCACAAAAATCTTTTATTTTTTATTTTCTATTACATTTAGGGCCACCAAATTTACTTCGCCTAGGGCCTCCAATTCCCTAAGGCCGGCCCTGCGGTGGGGCTGTAATCAGCCTACTGTTTGAACGGTGGGTTGTGTTGACAAGTTGTTAAATTGAAAATATATCATCATCCTTGTTTCTACAACTAGATACTGGAGGCCCACCCATGGTCTCAATAATAAAAAAGGAATACTACAATGGGAAGGTGGCCATCAGGAAAGAATGCCAATGGCGACATGGGCCGTCCATAAATGACTTCACTCGATTTTTGACCCCCCCCCCTCGTCACACGTCGTCACAAAAACTTAGACCCCCCTCCACAAAGCGTTGCCCCCCTTCCCCAAAGTGGTATTTTCTATATGAAAATGAGCATGTTTCAAATCACTTTTTTGACATTTAAGTATATATTTAGTATCAGGTTGCACTCTATCCTAAAACGCGTGAAGCCATGTAAAACGTCATTAAATAAATTGTAAACAATCAAATATGTAAGTTGAACATTTATTTAAAGTTGCGCATTTTTTTATGTGAGGTCACATTTCTTAACTCCCCCTCCCCCCTCGTCACACATCGTCACAAATGTGTGACCCCCTCCCCCCCTGGTGCGTGACGTCATTTAAGAACGGCCCCCAACCTGTGCAACAGCAAAGATTTTAAATAGACAAAACCTAGAGGTAGAAGGCTATCAGGCTGAACGAGAGTGGATGTGGTTGAGAAAGACCTACAACTGCTTGGGGTCCGGACTTAAAGGCCAAGATTGGCCGGAGTGAGGGGAGTTGATGAGCAAACCAAAGCCCTAAATGGACTCTAGTACCAAAGTTGATGGTGATAAGTTTGTACACTGCTCTATCAGGATCCCCTCAAGAGATTTGCAGATTCCTGAAAATACCATGGACGAGTCAGCCAGTAAAACGTAAATCTCATATGATTTAGGCCAGTGCTTCTCAATCTTTTCAGTATGGCGGACCGGCAGGAATTTTTTCCATGGCATCAGAAACTGGTGCACTATTTTACCTGTGCTGAAGTGGTAGCGAAATGAGCCTCTACACGACCTACAGTCCCCCAAAATTTGGCTTGTTTTATGCTACATGACATCGAACAATTTGAAAAGAATAACCTTAAGCCTTGATTGCCTACTGACCATTTATGATCGTCTTCATTTCGTATAATAATCTATTGATGATGACAGCCATCTTTTTGTTTCAACTGTTTTTAAGTTGATAGTACTTTAATAAATTTGTCTTAGGCCCCAGTTTCAATAAACGACTACATAAATATAATTTAAAAAGTCATAGACTTTTATTTTAAAAAATAATATAGTAAATATCGTTAGTACATGTGTAGGTTTGGGCAGAGGTTAAGAGTAACAAAGAAAAAGAAACAAATACATTCAAAATATTACATTCATGGAAAAGAACTGAGCCAAACTAAAGATGCAAAATACTTAGGGGTCTTAATAAATGAGAAACTATCATGGAATCCCCATGTCAATGAAGTTATTAAAAAATCAAACAAAACCTTAACTTTTATAAAAAGAAACTTTAACAAATGTAATAGAGATATAAAACTAAAATGCTACCTCACTTTGGTGAAACCTGTATTAGAATATGCATCTTCTGTATGGGGCCCATCCACCAAAGAAAGCATTGATAAACTAGAACAAATTAAAAAAAAGAGCTGCCAGATTCATTACTGGAGAATATTCAAAACTGAGAAGAATAACACCATTAGTTAAATCATTAAACCTTGAAATACTAGAGGATAGAAGAACCAAGAGCAAAGTAGTAATCATACATAAGGATAAAAACACCTTTCTTATTCCTATGCAAGAACAAACACATACAAATTTTTGTTCTTCCCGTCAGGAACAAACACATACAAATTTTCGTTCTTCCCGTCCGGAATTCGGGCGTGGTATGGGTTGCCTGAAGAAACCAGAAAAACCAACACTTTATCAACATTTAAATCTCTAATAAAAATGCAGGACTATCTTCAGCGGGGTAGCGTGGGTATGTGCCGCCCGGGGCAGAAACCAAATTTGCCGCCCCCCCCCCTTTTCCAAGAAAAAATATGTTAACGCTATAAAGTAAAAAAAATATTAGAAAGTAATAATAAGAACACTATACATTTTTATGTTAAAAAGAAAGGCTTCATTTATTTAATGAAATTAGGGATTTATGTTTTTCCTCATGGCTCAATCTTTCATGTATCAATGTTTTCAGCCATGGCATGCTCAATAGCCAAAATAGCAATGGATTAGACAATTTTGGTTTATTCGTAATTGATCGTCATTAATTTTTTCATTAAAATAATTTTATAGAAGCCCTTTTAACACCTTTCACTACTTAAGACAGTTGTAAGCGATGTTCACATTAATTATATTATTTTAGGCAGGGTAACTTCGAGCCTAAATATCTTCATAAACTGGAATAAACCACCTGGTCTTGAATTCATTATTTATTTTTTCTATTCATGGGGTTAAAATATTCCTCGCCTGACTATGTCATGTGGGCAGGGCCGGCGCCAGAGTATTTGGCACCCTAGGCGAACCTGTCGCACTACGCACGACCACGGCAACTAATTATTTAATTAATATTAACTTTCACAAAGGAATGCTATGCTGCCGTTTGTTTTAATTCGTATTAACATTCAATAGAATCTATACATGTATAATCTTATATTATGGTATATTCGTATGTAATGTAATTTAAAAACTTTATTTTTCTCGCTTTTGCTTTAGCAAATGTGGAGACGAGTTCCATCAGTTCAATGTCTCTAGCAATATCATGTTCAATTGACAGAGTAGCTAGTCAAACATGTCTTTCTTGTAGCATGGACGTTTGCAAATATGTTTTTATCAGTTTGAGCTCAGAGAAGCTTCGCTCACCACTAGCCACAGAAACTGGAAGTGTCAAGAGGATTCGCAGAGCTATAACAGTGTTGGGGACACTATCTGTTAGATTATAATTCAATATAAAGTTTAGTACATCCTGTGGCGATGTACAATTTGCAACTCGTCTTGAAATGGCTTTCGGTTCACTGCTTAGATCAACTGCATCAATATCTTTGGAGTCTCCATGTTGCAAAGCTTTCTCAAGATTCAAGCAATGTTCCATAACTTCCTTGCTAGTTTTATTCTGCAAACTGTGAACATCATAGAAAAAAACCAAACACCGAACTAATTTTTTGCATCAGAGTGAATCTTACTTCAACCGATTGTATTGCCGTGTCAAGAACAGCGAAGTAAAAGTTTACTTTGAATTTGTCTTTTGGGTCCTGAATAGGTTCGTCGTCATCTCCTTCGTATGAAAATTGTTTCTTCTTTCTTCTGATACGGGTTGATTTGGGTTCGAAAAGTGCTTGTATCTCAAATTCGACTGCAATTTCAGCTGCATCTATCAGTGTTTTCTCAAACTCCGTGTCATTTCTGCGGTTTACGACAAACTTTTTTGTTTCATCCAGATGATTGATGGTGCCATGTGAATCAGTTCATTTTGTATGTCTTTGCCTAGATAATGTGCATGTGTCTCATTGTCTATAATATTTCGAAGATACTCATCCATAAGTGGGTCAAACAAAGCTAGAAATTCCACAAATTTCAGAAAGTTCCCGTTATCAGAAGTGTTCAGTTTCTCATGTGTTCCACGAAAAGCAAGATTTTCATACCAAGAACTCTAACTAAAGCAATCAGCCGTTTCAAGATTTGCTGCCAATACTGTTATTCTTTTTTAATGAGACGCAGATGTCCAGCATCAATTGTTTTCATGTTTCGCAGTCGCAGCTCAAGTTCCTTCCTTGACTGAAAATTCGCTAGATGTTCACTGCTTTTCTCATGCCCTGATAGAATTGCGGACATGTTTTTCCAATCATGTGAACCTTTATCAGAAAGAGATGACGCACCTATTGTGTTACTGGTAAACAGCTTGCAGCAGAAGCAATAAACAGAGTCATTACTTACAGAATACTGCTGCCAATGTCTGCGAATTTCTTCTCCATTGACAAGCCTGCGGTTATAATGAATTTTTGAGAATTTTCTTTGCATACTGTCATTAGGAAAATATTTTTTTTAATATTTCTATTTTTTACGTAGCTTTTGGTGCCGCCCCAGAAATTTGCCGCCCTAGACGGCCGCCTAGTTCGCCTAGTGGTTAAACCGGCCCTGCATGTGGGATATTTTGAATACTCTAATTTGAAGACAAAATTTCAAAGTCCTGTAGATTAGCTGGTTTACGAAAATCATGTCTGTTTTCTAAATTCTATGTAACTGCCAAAGCCTCACACGAATTTATACACTAATCTCATCTTATGAAGAAACCAAATTTCTTCTTATCTGTTACTCTACGTAGCATGGATACATATACATATTTGCTCCGATCAACAAAAATTTGCTCTTTGATTGGAAGGTTCGATTAAAATGATTTTGTCTCCACATAAATTTGATAAAATGTCAAAGCCTCCCTGAAGTATTCCATTCCATGAGTTTCTCTATGAGTAGCCACTGCTAAGAATTTTTTTTTGTTGAGCACTATACGATTGTAAAGAATTTCGGGAATTTTTTAAAATGTAACTTTGAAAATAAAAAGATTTCATTGTGACTAGCAAAGTTCCTGCGTGTTGAGCTTTTTGTCTGCATCTTTCAGTTCTATAGCTTACAAAGTAATCACAACATGGCTCCATGCAGGCCCGGGCTTAAGAGTACCAGGGCCCCAGGCCCCAAGGCACTTTTGACTTTTGGGCCCCCAACCATCTCGAAGCTATTTTGAAAACTTAGCAAATTAAATGCACTAGTACAGAACATATATTTTTTTTATTGACTTTAATAAACATCAGAATAATACAGTGTATATTACTATGAATGAATACTGGAATGAATCTAAAAAAATCGTTTGGCAGTGCATCCGTCTTCAGAGACTTATCACAATGAAAGAAAGTTTCTGGAGTAGAGTCCACAGAGATAGAGAAATATTTGGCATGTTTTATCTCAGTCACGGTTGTATTTATTACATTTTCTGCCGTTAAATTGATCATTTAATCGCATATTTTTGACGAAAGATATGATGTTGTGCCACTTCATTTGTTACCGTGGCATTTTATGTGTAAGTCCAGAAAAGGATCGAACTCAGTCAAAAGTTCTAGGGTTATAACATAGTTCCCACTTTAAAAAAAATCAAAATCTTTCATGGGAACCTCTAAACGGCATTCCACGAACAGAAAGTGATCTCACAACAGCCACAATGCGAGAAGAGATGGTCATTAAACAATAGAAGTTTTTTAAAAATAATTTGGAGTAATGTTTTTATGTTTCAATTTGAAGTTTATAAATGTTCATTTGTTTAGGACAATTTTGGTTTTCCTCAAATTTTCTTAATTCAAGATTTTTTCTCTTATTAAAGTAAATATTTTATGAGCATATGTAAAGATTCCACCACCGGGGCCCCTAGGCTAGCTGGGGCCCTAGGCCAGGGCCTTGTAGGCCTAGGCAGAAATCCGCCCCTGGCTCCATGGTATATTCACTATTTTGTATCCTAAAGTCTGAACGCCTTGCTTGTAGAAGCAATTAGGTATTTCCAACAGTTTGTGAACTTGTAACTACGCTCCAATGTACTAAAATAGTTGGAGAATTCGTATCAGTTGGAGTATCATGTTAACAAATTATTTTTAACTGTTAGAACGAGTTTGACATGAGATTTTATGTTTTTGCGCCTTTGTTGAACTCTTGTATACTTTCCAGCCCTTAAGAAGTATTAACACACGTTGGGTTTGTGCAGTCAATTATTTTAAGATCATCATTTATTCAAAATCATTTCAGAAATGTCGTAAGCAGATTCACTTTTGCTTGAATGAAATCTTTGAAAGATTCTAAACCGTCTACTTTTTTATTTTAAATCTTTACATATCACACAACTGGGCTTGTTTGACCCTTATGTCAAATATATGAAGAGTTATCAAATACAATGGAACAATATTGAAGAAAGATGATTTTTCGTGAACTGTACCTCCTAAAATTGCTATGAGCTCAGTTTGAATTTTAGATGACAAGTTTTTTTTACTCATTTTCCTACTATGATCTAGGAGTGCTCGAACGTACTTTGCAAGCCAATGCATTAGTTCCAGAATATTTCCTTTAGTCGCAACAGTATTGCCCTCTCTGTGACCTAAAAAAATCACATTCAATTTCGCCAGGATTTAGTCATGTCAAATATTCTAACAAGAGTTTCTTGCCGCTTTGTTTTCTCTTTTACAACAACTAATTGTCGGTCTTTATTAATAGTATATTCTTTTTTATCCAATTTCTAATTCCTTCCATTTGCAAAAAACTTTGGTAATGTTGAGTACTTATTGAGTACTATTATCTTGACTTTTCTTTTATTATATTAAAATTTATTTTCACGTTTTGACAATTAGCTAATTAAAAACGAGAAATTTGCCACCCCCTCCCCCAAATTTTGTATTTATTTGTGCCAAGTTTTAATTCCACTAGATAAGAAATTGTTTCCAATTTTTTTGTTTATGCCACAAAACAAAAGAAATTAAAATTAAAATAAGCCATATAAATACGCCAACATTTTTTTCAGTAGTTCACTTACGTTAAAATCAAACTTGAATCAATTATATATACCAGCACATTATTGCCCCTATGTTTTCCAGCTTAGTAACATTAGTATCAGAAGACTTTAGATTTATAATGGAGTTTGAAGTTTTGGCATTAGAAGCGCTCTCGTATTTTAATATAGTTCTTCATTTCCTTTAATTTTTTTATCTTGGCTTTTCTTTTCTTTTTTTTCATAAAATTTATTTTTCACGTTTTAACAATTAGCTATATTAACCACGAGGAATTTGCCGCCCCGATTTTACAACAGGGGCAGCTGACAAATTTTAAGAATCAATGAATCTATCACCACATCAGTGTCACGTTCTCATACTAATTTAGCCTCTGGTTTTTTTTTAAAAATTTCAGTAGTATTAGTATCAGAAGAATTTATATCCAATAAGGAGTTTGAAGTTTTGGCAGTTAAAACGTTCACATGCTTTTGGATAGTTTCTTTATATCTTTTATTAATTTCTAATTGGGCTTTTCTTTAATTTAGATTTATTAAAACTCCTCTTTCTTTTAAAATTTTCATTTTGAGAAACTAATTAACGGCAATGATTTTGCCGCCCCTTGGCAAAGTGACGCCCGGGGCATTTGCCCCCTGCCCCCCCTCGCCACGCCACTGACTATCGTATCTTATCTGTCTACAGACGCTCCTTCTATACAGAAGATTATTG
Organism: Ampullaceana balthica; assembly: GCA_944989445.1. Classification (NCBI taxonomy): domain Eukaryota; kingdom Metazoa; phylum Mollusca; class Gastropoda; family Lymnaeidae; genus Ampullaceana; species Ampullaceana balthica. The sequence goes on from CALYLW010000078.1 coordinate 289,659, forward strand.
CGCCCTACGCTTATCTATGGTTTTTGTTTAGTCCATTTTTTTAGATTTGATAAAGGACCATAAGTTTTTATTGTTATCTTTAGAAATTAAATTGTTCATATATTCATTTTGGAGGTTTCGACTAAGTTTTTGTGTCAAGTGTTTGATCTTTAAGTACTTTTTGTGTATCCTTTTTGAATTGGTAGCCTTAAATTTCTTAAATAAGTTCTCTTTTTGTTTGCATAGCTTTTTAAATTTAAAATTGAACCAATTGACTAAACACAAACCATAGATAAGCGTAGGATGCAATAATCTTCTGTATAGAAGAAGCGTCTGTAAACAGATAAGAATAGATGAGATAAGATAAGAGGTGTCACTAGGGTTGGTGTCACCCGGGGCAGTAGCTCACGACTTACCCCGTCCTTTTATGACGTCATGTGATGTTGGCCAATTTTTACCCTCCCCCATCGTTGTTACTTCGTAACAAAAACATAGACCCCATATAAAGTCACAAAGCCCCCCCCCCACAAAAGCCGTATTTTCTAATTGAAAATTAGCATGTTGCAAATTATTAAATCACTTAAATTAACTTGCTTTGTTCGGACTATCCGAACAGACTATTTGTTTATAATTCTTTCATGTGCCAGTTCAGTTCACGCGTTGAAGCCGACCGTCGATGTTCACACCCCTACCGTCCCTGCGCCCGGTTTTAAAACCAGGGGAGATAATTCTGTTTCAGTCTGTAAATGTCGCATTTAATCATAATCACTACTTTTAGTTATGTCTCATATATAAGGTATTTATAGTCAAAAACTTTGTTTTTACATCTATTTTTTTGTCGATTAGGTTGTCAGATCTTGTACAAACACACCCGGCAGGTTTAGTCTGGAGAATAGACTAATCCAAGAGTATGGGACCCTTGCACCACACCGTATGAATGTTGTGTTTGCGCTGACAACCTAATCGATTTGCCACACCCACTCTTCCCTTTCCTATATAAGCTCACACTTTTCCTTCTTGCTTCATCGGATTTCACCGCAAATAAGTTTTTATTTTTATACTCTTATTTCTTTATATTCGTTTTATTCGCGTACCTTTTTTTTTCGTTGAGGAATCTTCTTCGTCGAAACGTTCGCTGTTTTGTTACGTCCTCTCAGGCTAACGCATACCCTGACCGGTTACCCTGTTTACATGTTATTCATGGATTCGAACCCGTCGGTACGCCAGCCGAGCGCGCATGCCACTCTCCGGAGGAGAAAATATTTTACTCCAGATTTAATTAATTTAAAAAAAAATTATTTGTACCCTAGCCTATTCTTTAATATAGCCTAGATTGATAAAGTAAAAGTAAAAGCTCCACTTTCATACACCCTAAAAATAGGTGACGAGGAATTTGACGCCCCTAGCAAAGTGCCACCCAGAACATTTGTCCCCTCCTCGTTACGCCATTGATCAATAGTTTAATATATTAATTATAATTTTAATATATGGGAATTTCACGAATTCTCTCCGCCAATATTTGACAATTATTATTGTGAAGTGCTTTTATTAAAGATTATATTGAATATTTAAATTGCGAATTAATATATGAATGAGGAAGTAGCTATGTTTAAAGTTCCCATTTTTTAAACGAAGTGGCTATTCGGACCCGGGTCCGTATAGCCTGCGATTGCTATTCGGACCCGCTAGGCGTAGTAAGCGATAATTTTAAAGTATTTTCTTTTTAAGTTTAAAAACCATCCACCTCCCATCGAATCGTGCTAGTCGCATCGATAGCGCTCTCGATTCTCATTATGAGGTTCGGGGTTCGATTTCTAGTTGGGGAGTGTTTTGTTGTTTTTAAAAAAAATTTTTTTAACATGAATTGATAATTTATATTTTTTCATGGTTTGTCCATGACAGAATCACATTTTAAGTTTAGGGATAAGTTTTAGGGGTAGGTTTAGTGATAGGTTATACATACTACTTAGGCCTATAGTTATAGGGTGTGGGTTAGGTTTAGTAATAAGTTTTAGTGTGTGGGTTAGGTTTAGTGATAGGTTTTAGGGTCTGGGTTAGGTTTAGTGATAGGTTTTAGGGTGTGGGTTAGGTTTAGTGATAGGTTTTAGGGTGTGGGTTAGGTTTAGTGATAGGTTTTAGGGTATGGGTTAGTTTTAGTGATAGGTTTTAGATTTAGAGTTAGGGATTGTTACTCCTTTCTTCATTTTTTTTTCTTAATTTTTTCTCCCTGAGCGTAAAATTACTTTTAAAACAAGCCAAAACAATGAAATTAACATAATTTTAAGTTCCAACTCCAACCATACTAGTAATACACTGTGACCTGCGCTGGGTCCGAATACATTTTTTTAATCTAAAAGAACCCGCCCGGGTCCGAATAGCGATCACAGGCTATACGGACCCGGGTCCGAATAGCCGCAGCCTTTTTTAAAGGGCTCATTTGGGAGATAAAATTATAAAAATAATGATTAGAGTACTATTATAGTATAGTATAGTAATTTCGTAATGCCTATAGACTAGACCAGGGGCGGATTAAGATTGCACGGGCCCCTGGCTGAAATTCCACCTGGGGCCCGGTCCAGCCACTTAATATAAGTTTGGGGCCTTTAAATTTAAATCATTGGGGGCCCCTAACTTTAGCCCAATCAGCACCCCCCTTAATCCACCACCTCTGGACTAGACTACAGGCTACGGCTATAACTATAAGACCATAATAGTGTCTATAGTCTAATACTAATAATAGTACTAATACTACATTTCACTCATTGTATATTCAGCATAATATATAGTCTATGATATAATATAGAGTCATCTAGTCAAATTTAGTATCATTATATTATTTTTCTTAGTAGGCCTAACTAATGACCAATAATGTCTTCGTCTTCAGTGATTCACTGCTGATAGTAATGATACTGATACTATTACTACCAACAATATCATGCATCAGTCAGTGTCAGTGCAGTGAGTCAGTGTGGTTGAAAGTAACTTGATTACTTGGTTATAATATATAATACGAAGTGTCTACGGACACCGCGGCGGTGTACCCAGCTAAACCAACGTCCTTACACCGCCGCGGTGTACCTAGCTAAACCATTGGCCTAGGTACACCGCGGCTAAAAATTGAGACGATTTCACTACATTTAGGCTAAAAGTGTGTAATCCCTATGCTAATAAACAGAAGACCTTAAATAATCAATGTATTTATGCAATTTTTAATGATTACTGAATATTTAAAAAGAATATTTTGGTCACCATTCCAGGATAATTAGTTATAAGTATAAGTTTTAAAAAACAAACCCGTAAAAAACAAAGTTTTTGACAATACATCCCTTATATATGAGACATAACTAACAGTATTGATTATTTTCAAACGCGACAAACATTTAATTTACAGACTGAATCTGTCTTAACTTAACTTTGCTTCATAACCCGGGGGGGGGGAAAGCGGGGAAAAGTCAGGTCCCCGATCGCTTGACCGAGCTCAGCGTGACACGTAAAATGTAAACAAAAGCACGCCGGTACTTTGATGGGTCGCGTCAACTCAAACTCTCACGTGAGAAAAAAACAATAACAAACCGTGAATTTGAAATACATACGTTATATAAGGATAAACTAAAAATGCATTAATTTAATTACGGTACGTTCGATCGATCTGAAATTTTGATACGATGCATTGTTAGGTGAGACGTGTCCGTGTGCCAAATTTCAGATCGATCAAATCACGGGAAGTGGGTCATTTTTTAGTTCTTTTTTTTCGCCCGCCCAAGACAGAGAGACAGACGGAGAGAGATGACGACAGAACGATAGAGACGGTGGTGAAGTTGATATAAGGGATTTAAAAAACAAACCCGTAAAAGCAAAGTTTTTGACTATAAATCCCTTATATATGAGGCATAACTAACAGTATTGATTATTTTCAAACGCTACAAACCATTTACAGACTGAATCTGTCTTAACTCAACTTTGCTTCATAACCCTAGGGGGGGGGCCCGAGCTCAGCATCACACGTAAAATGTAAACAAAAGCAAGCCGGTGCTTCGATGGGTCGCGTCAAAGCGTCAACTCAAACTTTCACGTGGGGAAAAAAACAATAACAAACCGTGAATTTGAATTACATACGTTATATAAGGATAAACTAAAAATGCATTAATTTAATTAATCTGAAATTTTGATACGATGCATTGTTAGATGAGACGGGCCCGTGTGCCAAATTTCAGCTCGATCGGATCACGGTAAGTGGGTCATTTTTGACTTTTGTTTTTCCGCCCGCCCAAGACAGACAGAGAGAGATGGCCGCGAAGTTAATATAAGGGATTTAAAAACCAACATATTTCATGAGCAGTTCCAGACGAATTGTAAAGCGCATTGAATTAGCAGTTACGTTGTTGGTGTTGGGTTCGAATCTCGGTGATGGAAGTTAAAAAAAAAGTATCATTTTTATTTTAAAACCACAATGAGGGTGCTCGCAAAAATTGTTTTATACTACGTGCAAATCCAAGTATCAATGAAGCATTCACCAAAAAGGCCTGTCTTATCTTTTGTGTTACAGACTCTCCTTCTATTTCTACACAATCTTACGCCTATGCATGATTTAATGGATTTATGTTAAGTATTTCATTTTTGTTAGAGTTTTAAATTTAAAAAAATTGATTGTATGTTGGATTTCGTAGATAGTTTAGGCCTTAGGCGACCTATTCCATACCCAAATTCGAGACAGACGGGAACTAAAATCGTTACGAGTTTGTTCTTGCATACTGCTACGGAAAGGTGTTTCTATCACCATCGCTATGAGTATGACCCCTATGTTTAACAAAAGGATTGTATTAGTATTAGAGTATCTGTTTGTCTCATTGACTAGGTAACTTTTAAAAAAAAGTAGAGAACACACTGTTTTCCACCCGACCCCTCCCCATTATAATAATATAGTATAGGTAAATACCCCCCCCCCACACACACACACCAAAAGAAAAGACAAATTAATTTCAATTTTTATTTTTAAAATGTGTATTCATTCATTTTAAAAATAAAAATTGAAATTAATTTTTCTTTTCTTTGTGCGTACGCAGATGGCTGATGAGGCCGATCCTTGCACGGAAGGTTCGGGAACAGAAGGGACAAGGGACGAGTGGGACATCTCCAGGAGGGTTGACAGCACGGGCCTTTCGGGCTTGCCTTTTCTTTTCTGCGGAGGTGATCCGGTTTGCCTCCAGCCGCGGTGTGCTGGCTAGGGTAGGCTGGAGCAGGCAATGTTTAGGGCACCTTTTCTAGCCCCTTCCTCATGCCATGGAGGTGAGCAGTGCATTCCTGAAGAGGGCTGCTCAGTCGCCCAGGGGGCTGCCGGACTCCACCGCTGCTCCGTGTCAGCGAAGAACCACCCAATGCCCTGGGCCGCCTGTGTGCAGGGTTACGGCTACGGCTCCCAGTGTACCCACACCTGCCACTTCGTCGCTTGCCTGTCGCCACAGGACTTGTCGGTGACTGATGGGATGGGATGGATGACAAAAGTGACTTGCGCGATGACTTGGATTTAAGTGAGAAAGAGTTGCGCAGTTCGTCGATCTCACTCTCTCGCCCGAGACCATCTTGATCCAGCGGCAGGACAAAGTCGAGACGGCTGGTGATGGAGTTGGGTGCAGTGGATGGCCATGATGTCCTGTGTGTCTTGTCATGCCCTTAGCGTTCCACAACGCTTTGCTGAGATTCGCTTTTTTGACCGTTGACCAACTAGTGGTTCCTCCGCTCTGTCCACCGAATCCAGTCTTCACGTGCATAGGTAGACATACCTAGATCACCGAGGGTTTGAGACCCGTCGGCTACCCTCACCAGGTTTAGCCAGCCAGTCGAAGCCGTTGCCCGGGGTGTGGCCACTGCGCACGCTGCAGTTTCTAGGAGCCACTGGTGAGAGCTGAGTGACAAGTGGGGACCAAGGGTGGACGAACTACCCCCAAGAGAGTACGACGTGTTCCCCCACCGGAGGTGCTACCCCTCCTTGAGCACCCCATACACCCCGTTAACCTTATACTTTATACGTAAGGGGCGAAGAAAGCGATTTTAATTTGTTTCATTTACAAATAGAAAATACGTAATTGGGGGGGGGGCAAAGTTTGTATGACGACGTGTGACGAGGGGGTGAAAAATCGTCAAAAATCAAGATAGCCTACACGCACAGGCTATAATTTGTACATGTAGACTAGTATTTAATTTTAACTTTAACATGTATTTGTTAAAATTATACTTGTTGATAATTATGTCAGTTTCCACAACCTGAAATAGAAATAGTGGAGTTCCTCGTTGCCGTTGATTGAAGAACGAAAGGGGGAGGGGGGCTAATGAAGAGTCGAAGATGGTAGAGTATCATTTTGTAGAACAATACATTTTGCGTTGAATGGACATTTTATAATCCCCCTTTTAAATCTAAATAGTTTTGAAATTTGAGTATTTGCAAGCAATACTAGAGTGGTGGCAGTGGTGAAAGCGCTAAGGGGCTGTACATTAATTATAATTATGTCAACAAATTATTGGCGATTTTTACCTCCCACCTCCCCCTTGTCAACAACTTGTCAAACTTCCATAGTCATAGACACCCCTAATTAAAAATACGTCAACATTTGATTACCGCCACACCACCAAAAACTATAATGAAAATAAAATGTAACAATATATATATATAGATATTTTAAATAGACTAGTTTACAACTTTTAGCTAATGCGTAATTTATTCACATCTATGCTTAATTATGGGTAAGGTATCATTTTCTATTAACTTTTATATATCTATTTTTAACCGCGGTGTACCTAGCCCTGACACAATGCTTTGGCTAGGTTCACCGCCTCGGTGTACGCAGGCCTATAGCTAGGTCCACCGCCGCGGTGTACGTAGTGCCGGCCTATATAATAATAGTAATAGTATTAGAATTATATATAGGCTAGATTAAATTAAAGTAATATTAATATTATTAATTAGGTGGGTGGTGAAAATGACAATGTGACAATGAATGGTCATGAATAATTGGCTATCGGCTATAATTTATAATTCGTGGTCTATGACGACTATGAGATGAGTATAGTGTAAGTGTAGGCCTATGCCTATAGACTATAGTCAACTATACTATAGTGACTATAACTATAACTATAGTCTATAGTACTATAGTAGTATGAGTCTTAAGAAACTACTATAACTATAAGTGAGTATCATTGAGTATGATTTAAAGTAATTACTTTTAATTAGTAACTGAGTGTAACCCTCACTCTAAATTAACTCACAATGAGTATGAGCCTAATTTTAATTAGCCTACCAATTCAATGACAAAATAAATGGTGGTAGTAGTAGACTTAGTAGTAAGTAATGGCAATGGCTACTAATGACTAATGAAATGACCAAGTCCAATTCCAATGAATCTCTATGACTATGACTCTAAGTGTTTGTGATTTCGATTCATCATTAACATTGGCCCTATCAGTTTCAGTTACAAATTTTTATTAAAGATTCATCATTGACATTGGCCCTATCAGTTTCAGTTACAAATTTTTATTAAAGATTCAATTTCATTGGTTATTGTCTCTCATCACTCATAATATAGGCCAGGGGTTCCCAACCCCGTGCCCGCGGGCACCATGGCGCCCGCGGGCACCATGGCGCCCGCGGAATGATTCGTATGTGCCCACCACTATTCGACAGAGACATAATTTTTTCATAAACATTAATTACAAATGTGAATTATTTTTATTTATTTGTGCGAGTTTTAATTGTTTTGAGTGCCTAAGTTTATTAAATACGTTAGTATGTTTGCGATATTGTATGTATGAGTGGTTCCTTTGCTGACAGTACTTGTCGCAACTTGTCTAGATGGGAACCTATACTTTTAGCAATGACTTGGAGCAATCATATTGTATAGTTAATTTGAAAAAAAAATGGGTTGTTTGTTGTGTGGTAGTAGCATTGCAGTGCCGAAAAAACATAATGTTGAACGACACTTTCAGATTTCAAACAAACGTGAGATTGTCTCAGCAATACAAAACTTTCAGTTGTCAAATAACACTGTCACAAGAAGAATACATGGAATTTCAACACACATACAGACTCAGTTAAAGACTGACTTGGAAATATGTGATTGGTTCTCGCTACAATTTGATGAGTCAACCGATATATCAGACACTGCACAGGTAGTAGTTATTGTGATAATGGTATTTAGTAACTTCACAGTAAAAGAGGATATGTTGCGAATATTACCTAAGAAAGGACAGACCAGGGGTGAGGATATTTATCATACATTCAGAAAATACGTCAAGTCAATAAATATGCCTTTGCACAAGCTGTCTGCAATAACCACTGATGTGGCACCACCAATGGTAGGTAAAAACAAAGGATTGCCCTCTGCAAGAAGGATGAATCATTTTCAAGTTTTATGTCCTACCACTGTATTATCAACCAGGAAGCTCTGTGTTGTAAAATATTGCCATTTGAACACGTTATGAAAATAGTTACAAAAATAATCAATTCTATTCGAGCAGCTCCTTTGCAACACCGAATTTTCAATGGCCTGTTAGAAGATACCGAAGATAAAGAACATGATCTTATCTGCATACTGAAGTATGTTGGCTCAGTAAAGGAAAGGTTCTTACATGATTTGTGAGTTTAATTGAAGAAATAAAAACATTTATAAACGATAAAAAGGAAAATTATGATGAACTAGCTCTCGCTGGCTAATTGATTTGGGATTTCTTGCAGACATGGAAAAATTGAATTCTTTAAATTTGGAGTTGCAAGGGAAACCAAAAAAAATAGCTGAAATGATACGCTCTGTAAGGTCATCTAAAGCTAAATTGGATTTGTTGATAGCACATCTGCAGATCAGTTCTCTCGTGCATTTCCCACATATGAAGAAAATGCTAAGTAACAATGAATTAAACCGGTCTTTATTTATTAAGCATCTTCAAGTGTTAAAAAAAGTTTGAAGAGAGATTTTTTCAGTTTACACATATTGAACCGTTTCTTTCTGTGTCAATCCTTTTACTTGAAAATAAATGTAATTGAAATGGCCGCATGTATTGCAGATTTTGTTCAAGATAAGTCAGAAGTACTAGAGTTGGAAAATGTGGACCTTAAGAATGATATTTTGCTAAAATCCTTAATATCAGAGGACTTTTGGAATACAGTGGACAGAGAAAAGTTCCCATTTTTGAAAAAAAAGCGGCATATAAAATTGAATCACTTTTCGGTTCGATATATTTATGCGAATCATTGTTTTCAAATATGAACTTAATAAAATCAAAATATATATCTCGACTCATCGATTAGCATCTTTATTACTTTGAAACATTTGTGTTTATTATTTATTACTAAATATATGAATATAAGAAAAAAATTATGGGAAAATGAGAAGTTATGGAAGAAGTTTGTCGATTAAAAATAGGTGGTGCCCGCCACCGTACTGATATTTTAGAATGTGCTCTAGAGTACAAAAAGGTTGGGAACCCCTGATATAGGCCTAGGCTAATAATATGATGATTACAATTACAAATTAAGTTAAGCATTTGTACATTGAAGATTTATTAAACCGAATCTCTGTGGCTGTGAATTTAAAAAATTGATGACTATTAACTAGGGCTGTTAACTATTAATTTCGATTTGTTAACTTTTGAAAAGTTAACGATTAATTAATAGTTAAATTCGATTATAGCCAAAAATTAAAATATATGTTGTCATAAGTAACACTTATTAAACGTTATTGTTGAAAATCTAAATAACAATGGAATGTCTCCTTTATATGTCATCTTTTAACCAACTATGCAAAAAGACAAGTGTGTTGACATTATTTGGTTCAAATGCTTAGAGGGTGTAATTGATAATATAACCAGCCGAGCTCAACAATCATTCACATGGAACTGAGATAACTGGTATGCACAGAATGGTCTTGGCAAGGAATGAAATTATCAGATATCGGTGTTCATTAAGTTTCCACCTTTGTAGGGGGTTAATGGATTCAGGCACTTTCATCTCAATTTTGTAATGCAGTAATTCATCAGAAGAGCTGTCTTCATTTTCTGTCTCTGAGTCAAACTCCATTACTGCCATTAGCTTAATATGCTTTTCATTTGGTTTGATAAGTAGGCGAAGTGTTAGAACCATGGTAGGCAAACTTTATCAACATTTTGAACATTCCCATCAGTCAATAGTTTAAAACCAAAATGTTCGTGTAATCGTCAGGAAATGTATTATTTATCGGCCGCTATTTTTTATTATTTTTGTTTTACTTTTTGACTTCCAATAATTTGTAAGTGATGTGTCGATTAATTGTTAAAAAAAATAATTTAATAGTTAAAAATTGTTAACGATTAATCGAGAAATTAATCGTTAATTTCCGTAGCCCTACTGTTACTTTTTTATGACTAGTGTTTAAGGGTATCTTATCTGTTACAGATGCTCCTTCTATACAGAAGATTATTGCGTCTTATTCTTGTATGCAGTAATTGTCAAAATTATTTTAGAATTATTAATTTTTAATACTTTATAAAATGTAGCATATATATTGAATCCTGATTCAGTTTCCGTTTCGATGAACTCTAAGTAGTCCAAGCTTTCTAAAAAACTAAAGAAGAAGTTTAAAATTTTTTAATACACATCCGTTGTAGCAATAATGGGAGAAGTATTAACTGCTAATAATATCATGAAAGAGGAAGATTGACTGTTGATATACTACTTGAACTTGATTATTCTTTTGGCCCTTTCAGTACAAATTTTTATCTAATTTATTATTAAAAGCTTAACTACTGAGTATGGCTGTCAACTGACAAATCAAATGAGTTGGGGTGGACTCTTGAATGGGCTTAAAAGTCATACCATTGTTTATTCTATTAAAAAAGACAACGTATTTACAATTATGGGATGAACTCTATTGCAAGTTATACATATAATGGGACTCTCAACATTCATTTTTTTCTCCAAATCAACTTTTGTCTTCTTAACAGAAAAAAGGAGGATAAGATGTCATTGACTCGGATAATTATTGGAAAACTCCATCGGCAGATGATAACTTACATGATGTCAATTAGATATGGAAGATGGACTCTTCGAAGACTAGCTTTTGGATCATTAGGATTGTCTTTTCTTGGAATTTGTATTTTTGCTTTTTGTAAGATTAAAAATAATTTAAAAATTTGTTAATAAAGAGAAAAACATTTACCCTATCTTTTTCAAATGGAATTGATCTTGAGCTAATCGAATGTGGCCTCTAAATATAGTGTAAAAAATGTGTTGTTAAATTATAGATTGTAATATTTAACAAAATTTTTTATAATAGCAGTTATAGAAAAGTCTTGAAAGAAAGCTTACTTCATGCTTTATCTGATTTTGGAAATCAATAATAAATATAATATTCTTTTTAAACAGATAATGTTGTTTTTACACTTGAGCTTCTTCCATGGAACCCAAGAGTGGTAAAGTTGTTGTCATAACTAATTAGTGTTATTTCATGTTATGTGTTTAACTCTAATATGGTGTTGAACCTTAAGAACTTAACTGTTGGCAGATAATTGTTACCAATTCATATAAACAAAAATAAAGACTTTACAATATTAAGTATCCTTTCAATTAATATTTTTGGTTAAACCTCTCAGAATATGTGGTGTGACACTGAAAAGGTACCTGAATACATGCTTCAAGCTGCACCAGATGAGATGACAATTGTTACAATGTTTATTGATCTGGGTGTTTTCAAAAAAGGGGAACAACCTTTGACCTATCATTCGCCTTACAAGTACAAGAGATGGATGCGAACATTTGGAAAAATGGTCAATCGTGTTGTGGCTTATATTGAAAATGATGAAGACATTGAATATTTCAAGTATGTTTTACCTTAACTTTTATTTTGTTTTATAATTATTCAATTTATATTATTCATACATTTTTATTGCTCTATACCAGTGGTTCCCAGGGGTCCCCGGAAGCATTCAGGGGGTCCATGGAAAATTGAAATTAATCGTATCCACCTGAATAAAATCAGGGGGTCCAAGTCCGCGCAAGATTTAGTATAAAAATAATAAAATAATGTTATTTTTTTATTATTACGGAAATAAAAATAAAGAACAAAATACTATAATAGCGATGTTTATGTCCTGTGTAAAATAAAGTTGTTTGACCTAGAAACAGAAATAAAACTAGCATATTTCACAGCTGTAACCAATCCAAATGCTTAGTTAATTGAATGGTATGTCAAGTTTTATGCGTGAGAAAGTCGGAGGCCCTACATGTAGATCATTAAAATACAAATTTATGAAATGACGATGATTGCCGGGTTCGGTAAATTTTGACGTGTCGGGAAGTTATATTTATCTAAGGCAGGAAAATCCCAGTTTTACATTGATGCTACATTTGATATGTAGGGCGATTCCAAATACATTGAATCGAATCAGCAAAAAGACTTTTTTTCTTCAAAATTCGACCAAACACATTTTTTATAGGGTTAGCAAAATATAATGTAAAAGTATTTTCTAATACATTATGATAATTTTTAAATTTTTTTATTGACATTCAAAATTGCTTTAGAAACCTAATATAATGAAATATAGAAATACTTTGGTACCTCGAGATACGAAATTAATCAGTTCGGGGGTAGCTTTCGTATCTTGGATTTTTCGTATCTCGAACTAAGTTTTAGGGGACGTCCATAAATGAGGGGAGGGGGGTCACACTTTTGTGACGATGTGTGACGAGGGGAGGGAGGGGGGTTGAAGAAATGTGACGTCACATCAAAAGGGTAACTTTAAATAAAACTGCAACTGAAATATTTGGTCACTAACGATTTTTTAAATGACTTTTTTTGTGTAATTTTTTACTTGCGTTTTTCCGCCTGTCCAACGACGAACGACAGAGAGACAGAGAGAGACGGCGGTGAAGTTAATATAAGGGATTTAAAAATGACACACTTCCCGTGATGCTATCGAGCTGACATTTTGCACATAGACTTGTGTCACCTAACAATGCATTGTATCAACTTTTCATAGCGATTGAATGTACCGTAATTAAATTAATGCATTTTAAGTTTATGTCTATAAAACTATATGTAGCCATCGCTAATGTTTACATTTTACGGGTCACTTGAGTTCACGTCACCCATCGATGACCACATCTCGTGTTTAACACCAGGAGGAGTTCACTCAGTTTCAGGCTGTAAATGTTTGTTGCGTTTGAACATAATCAATATTTTTAGTTATGTCTTATATATAATGGATTTATAGTCACAAACTTTGTTTTTACGAGTTGTTTAATAACAGCATTTTACAATGTTTCTGAAATTGGTCAGGCAATATCATTGAACTGCGAAAGAACTGTTGGTTGCGCGTTGAATGCAGTCACGGGATGCACAATGTTTTCAGCTGCTCGTTTTTCGTATCTTGGATTCTTTTTTTTTCGAATCTTGGAACAAAAATTTTTTTTGAGTCGCCTTTCGTATCTTAGATTTTTCGTATCTTGAAGCATTCGTAAACACTGTACTTGAAAATTATAATTTTTGGCCGATTTCTCACCCGCACCCCCTTTCAAAGTTTTAGATTGCGCCAGGCATTTCAGTTAATAACAAACTTGGCATGGTGTGAGACAGACTACCGAAAATAGTTTTAAACAACAACACATTTATGCTGCTACATTCATAACTTGCCTACAATATAAAGTCTAAATCAATTTTAATCGATTAATTAATCGTTTATTTCCACAGATCTAATTTAAATGATCCTACAGGTGGAAGAAAATCAGCATTCTCGAGCCTAGAGCTCTTCATGGGGCTTCCCGAAAGATCCCCTCAGCTGTCTGGCCCACAAGGGGACGTAACAGCCGAGGACCCCCCCCCCTCCGGGAGCGGTCGCCTCTGAAGCGGCCACCTGAACATCCAGGACATAAAGTAGCTACTTTAAATAAATAATTCTTCAACAAAATGATTTTTTTTAAATTAGTAAATTTGTATACTATGCATTTATGTTGCGTTTTCACTTTGGGGTCCGTGGGCATGTTTTGACAATAAAAGGGGTCCACGGGTAAAAAAAGTTTGGGAACCACTGCTCTATACATTTTGTATGTTTTTTTTCATGGTCTTTTTCAATATATATCTTCTTTAGGAAAATTAGGTCCTGCCTACCTCCTAGTCATACTAAAGTCATCAAAATTCACAGGAAGGAATTGCCATCATTTAAATACCTAGCTCAAATCAAAAGTATTTACAGTCAACCGTCTTATCCCAAATACCACCCAAACACGGTATATCCAGAGTATTCATGTGCCATGCATGCCAAATATGATGTTCTGCAACGATCCTGTATTATGGATTTTTTTAACACTCCATATATCGCATGGGTGGATATTGGCTTATTCAGATCAATGGATGGAACAGATTATCCCATTTTTAAGCTGGTCCCACCTGAAAAATTCAACCCAGAGAGAATTGGATTTAGCCAGGCCTGGCCCCAAGATCCAGTATTTACACCAGAATTTGTCTTGAAAAACAAATTAGTTTGGGTGTCAGGAAGTATGGTTCTTGCAACTAAAGAGGTGAGCCTTTATCTCAAGTTAGTTAGTTATTTATGACGATCCGTCGCCAATTTTATTAGGTCTTGATTATTTCTTAGACCCATGGTTGAGCTTTCTCTTTTGATTGTTCCAGGTAGGGTTTTCTTTGATCTTCCTTGTTTTCTTTTGCCTTTTGGTGTCCATATGAAGGCCTGATGAGGGAGTCTTCTCTCATCCATTCGAAGAACATGACCGATATAATTCCAACGTATTCTCCTTATAAAAGTTAACACATATTCTTGGTTGGTTTCTTCTCAAATTGTTTCATTTGATTTAAAATCACTCCATTTTATATTCAAAATTTTTGGGAGGCTTTTGTTTTCGAAGGCAACTAATTTCTTTTCTATAGCTTGAGTGGATTTCCAGCTTTCGCATCCATGTTAGTACAGGGATTATGCAAGAGTTGAATAGCCTAAGTTTTATATGTTTGCTAAGTGTCTTTGATCTCCAAATATTTCTAAGTTAAAAGCTTTTGACGGCAACGCAATTTGAGTCATAATCTCTGATGTTGCATCTCCATCATATGAAATTTCTCTTCCTAAGTAAGTGAAGTTGGTTACTTTCACTATGGTTTGGTCATTAAGTATAATATCATTGGGTTGGTTGGTGAGGTCCATGACTTTTGTTTTGGTTGTGTTGATCTAAATTTATCACTCATGGGGCGCCGGGGGCCCATAATGTCATTTTTTGCCTATATGAGCTATATAAAATTTAGTTTCAGCGCTAGCTACTGTGTAAATTGATGGATCTTAACCAAACTTTGTATATAAAAATTTGATAGCCAATATTAAAACACTAAAGGGCACTGAACTCCTAATAGTCATTCTTTCGGGGCTGGGGGCCCAAAAAGTTCTTTTTCTTAAACGTTTAAGATTTTATTCACCATTCAATTATTAACAATCTTGACAAATAATGACACATGTATTCATTATTATACAGATTGAAATGAATAGGTGTTTTGAACTTTATATCTTGCACTGAATGGGCCCTGGGGCCCGTAATGTCATTTTTTTGCTTATTTGAGCTATATAAAAATTAGTTTTTGCGTTAGGTACTAAGTAAATGAATGGATCTTAACCAAAATTTGCATACAAAAACTTAGTAGCCCATATTAAATCAATTTATTCGGTGCGGGGGCCCCAAATGTCTTTTCTTCGTATATGTTTAAGATAGTTTTCCCCATTTAATTTTTCACGATCTTAAGGAATATATCTATGAGGAAACTGAATTAAAATGAACAGCATTTTGTAAATTGACATCTTTCACCGAATGGGCCCAGGGGCCCCTAAATTTCGTTTTTTTCCCTTATATTAGCTGTATAAAAATTAGTATTAGCGTAAAATTCTTAGAAAGTTAATGGGTCTTGACCCATCTTAGTATATAAAAACTCAAGGGTCAATATTTTATTACTATAGGGCACTGAACTCGTAATTTTTTTTCCCTCGGGGCAGGGGGCCCAAAATCTATGTTTAATATTTTATCGCCCAGTCAAATTTTACCAATATTGAGAAATATAAATAAATTTATGCATTTTGAAATTTATTCAAATGAACATGTGTTTCGCACTTTATTTCTTGCAATAACTGGGCCCTGGGGCCCTTACTGTCGTTTTTTGCTTATACGAACTATATAAAAATTAGTTTATGCGCTAGCTACTGAGTAAATGATTGAATCTTAACCAAACTTTGTATAAAACAACTTGGTAGCCCATATTAAAATACTCAAGGTTTTTGAACTTCTAATGTCCTTTTCTTCGGTGCCGGAGGGCCCCAAATGTCTTTTTTCATGTATGTTTAAGATATTTTTGCCATTCACTTTTTAACGATCTTGATAAATATATCCATGATGAAACTGAATTGAAATGTAAAGGTTTTTGAAATTGACATCTCGCAGCGAATAGGCCGCGGCCCCTTTATGTAGTTTTATTCACTATATTAGCTATATTAAAATTAGTTTAAGCGTTAGATAATGAGAAAATAAATGAATTTTGACTAAAGTTAGAATATAAAAAGTTAAGAACCTATAATATATTACTATAACTATAGGGCACTGAACTCCTAATGTCCATTCCCTCGGAGCTGGGGGCCTCAAATGTCTTTTTTACTGCACGGTAACAATTTAATTCCCCATTCAATTTTACACGATATTGAGAAATTTAGCTTGAGTACAATGGCAATAAAAAAATTAAATTATCACTCATTTTTTTGCCTGGGCCCCTTAATATCGTTTTTCCTTTTGTAAGCTTTTTAATTATTAATTTATTTATCAGTTTGCTATTAAACTTGGACTTTTTTTTTGCTCACTTCCCCGGAGGTTTGGGGCATAATTCTTTTAAAACATACCAATCATTGGTTTCTTTCAATTTATTCATTTTTAATGAGATCGTTGCAACGCACGACGGGTCTGCTAGTTTATAATATTTATGTATTATGCTGCAATGTTCCCTCTAAGGTTCAAGTTCAATGGTCTGTAAGCCAAATAATGAAATTGTGTGTCAAGTTGCTCAGCATCCATTTTTTTTCAAAATATCACTCCCCACTAAACAGAAAATATTTTATTCACATCAAAATTTTCTGCGTGGGGTTTCTAAACTACGTCAGTCAGATATCTGTGCGATTGCTCTGCTTAAAAGAAATATTAATATACTGTAGACTAGTTATAAAATGAGTAATTGAGTTTCAACTTGGACATGAAACCAAATTTTTTTTATGGACTTGATTGCTTCATTGTAAACAAAATTTTTAAATTATTTATTGAAGAGAATCTCGGATACTTCCATAAAATACAACATAATCTTTAAAGAGCAATAGAAAAAGTAAGAAAGACATGTCAAGTCTTAAACTTTTCTTATGACAGAAATTTTGAGATAGAGATATTTTAGACACTATTAATGTGAGCATGGATGGTATAAAAAGCCTTGTGTCCACTAATTATTGTGATTTATAATTACCAAACACCGTATTAACAAAAAATACAATAACATTTCAACCAGCAGAACTGAAGTTAAACAAAAAGTTTACTCACATTCAGAGCACAGATGTAATTCACATGAGGTGGTGAAATTTGATCAGACTAGAGACCTCAGCATGTTTTAATCTTGCTCTGCAATCCTTTACTAAAACACAGTATTATTTTTGATTGAGCATCTCTAAATCTAAAATATGTATTTCTTTGTTTCATTTACATGACTGGATACAATAAATTTAGATCAACATCAGCTTATTGCCAAAGCAAATTTTTGTCTACTCTGCATTAACTTCATCTATTATTAAGTTTAATTACTGTGTAGAACTGTGTAAAGGCATTCACCAATAAAAAATACCTAAATTGTCATGATGACATTAAATGCAGTCTTTTAATTTTGTTCCAAAATTATAATATGAATGAATGAAATATTATTTGTTAAAATTTTTTAAAATCCTTCAAATTATGATATAAGAAAACAACTGTGATGTTACATTTGCCAATATCCCATCAAAGGGACTCCACTTATATGACTGTTATGTGTTGATATTATTCACATTCTGTTGTGGAAAGCAAGGCGATTTATATTTTTTTAGTTCATAAGTATAAATAGTTATCTGACAATTTAATAAATATAATGCAAACCCACAATTTTGGTTAGCATTTTCAAAATTAAAAAAAAATCAAATTACATCTAGTACTTAAACAATTATTATGCATGAAAGTTTTACAATAAATTATAAAAATGGTGTGAAAATTTCTTTATAAAATATTAACTTTTTAACAATAATTATATTTTCAGTACATGCTGAATTTCACTAGAGATTACAAAGAAGCTGTCAAGGAGCTACTAGATCAAGGATTATCCAACACTGATCAAGAGGTCATCTATGCAATGTACTCTGCTAAAATGCGAAAGGCGCATTATATAAAAATAAAAACTTATCTCTGCCATCCAGGGCAATTGGGACTATTTGGACCAGCATCTCGCTACTTTTGTCTAGGCTATGTTTGTAAGAATGCTTGGGACAAGAGAGTACCCCACATCAGGAATAAAATTTCAGATGTTGCCAGAGATCACAGATAACTTTTTGTAGCTAGTAGTTGAGGCATTGCTTACTATTGAGTACTATTTCTGCGTTTCACTATTTCAAGTAATCAGATGACTGGATTACTATTTAGTCAGATATTTGAAGTTTGGCAATGCTTCATAGGAAGAAAAAAAAAGAAAATTAAAGAAATTAAAATCATACTCTATTTGCTTCTCAGAGATAGAACAAGCACAAACAAAAAAAAAGCATCTAGTAGAGGCTATTTGATATTAGTGTTTACAATTTATGTACTCAATAAATGTATATTTTTACACTTTTCCTTAAGCAGCACATGTACATATAATTAATAATATGTATACATATTGGTATGGACTAATTTCCAGATGATTACATGAACATTTTGGTTTTAAACTATTGACTGACGTGAACGTTCAAAATGTTGAGAAAGGTTATTGTGTCCATTGAGAGAAATCGTTTGCCTACCATGCAATGTTCCATCAAGTCTAAGCTTCGTTGGTCTGTGTGCAAAGCTAGAAGAAAGCTCGTGTGCAAAGTTGCACAACGTCCATTTTTTGTTGAATATTTTACAAAAATTGTTGCACGGTGATTCTAAACTCCTGCGTGGCGTCTGTCAAATATCTGCGCAGCCGCGCTGCTTAAAGGGAACATTGCTACCATGGTTCTAATGCAGGG
Source organism: Ampullaceana balthica (assembly GCA_944989445.1). Classification (NCBI taxonomy): domain Eukaryota; kingdom Metazoa; phylum Mollusca; class Gastropoda; family Lymnaeidae; genus Ampullaceana; species Ampullaceana balthica. The sequence goes on from CALYLW010000078.1 coordinate 308,901, forward strand.
GTTGGGAAAATTTTTGTCTGAGAGAGCCATAAACACCACATATTTAGAAAAGTAATTCTGTGAGAGCCATACTCTATGTTTAAAACTAAAAATTCAAGTAAATATGTGCATTTTGTGTAATTTAAACCCTAAGAGTACAATAATTATTTCTCTGAATTCTTGTTTAATAACATTGTGCAATTGATATGTAATTTAAAGAAGTCTGAATAAACTTTAAAAAAAAATCGAACATTTGTCGATGCAGCAGTCAAAAGAGCCACTTCTGGCTCGCGAGCCATAGTTTCCCGACCCCTGCTCTAACACTTCGCTTACATATCACATGCATACCAAACATTCACTACAGTATCAAAAACGTCAGCTAAGAAAATCAAAAGCTATGTGAACGATTGTTCAGCTCGGCTAGTTATGTTGTCAATAAGACCAGCTCATCACTTGAACCAAATAATGTCAATACACTTGTCTGTTTGCGTTGTTGGTTAAAAGATGTGATATGAAGTAGACATTCCAGTGTTATTTCGATTTTCGACAAGTATTTTAATAAATGTCACTTATGACACCATAAATTTCAATTTTTGGCTTAAACAAAATTAACGATTAATTAATTGTTAATTTTTTCAAAAGTTATCGATTAAATTTAAATTAATCGTTAACAGCCCTATTCAAAATGTTTCTCTTCGTGCCTTTTTTTATAGGCTCTAATAGATTTCATTATTGTACAAAAATGTTTCCCCGTTTGGGAATTTTTTTTAGGGATTCTGGTATTTTTTCTGCATTTAAATTTAAGTTCTATTATAGTATATATAATATGTATTTTTTAATGTTTATCATTCTGGTTCATGTAATTATATAATGAAGTTAATTGTCCTTCTGACCTTTTTTTTCTTCTCATAATAGTTATCACATAAAATCAAAGTTAGGGCTTATCAGATGAAACTCTTAATAAAAATCCATGTTTTAATCAAATCTATTTGTTGATTTTATTTTCACATACTAATAATTTATTATTTAATGTCATGAATGGACCTCTTAAAATTCCTTTTTCAAAAGAATGTTCATCTTGTAGAGTTGAAATTTAGTTAGAACTTCGAAAATGTGAAACATTTAAGTTGTAACATTTTGATGTCTTCAGTTAAGATGTTTTGCAAACAAAGTCTTTTGTTGATTCAGATAGATTGATCATCAGATACAATTTATTTTGTTACCCATTGCTTTTTTAAACGGTCATCAAGGGTTAATTTTTAAGCAGGATAAATTGTGACTCTTAATAATTTATAATGAGATGGACTGATGATATGTGCTGTCTTTGTGTGGCATTCTTTTAAATTTGTTAAATCTAAATCAAGACCTCTGTTACTTGTTAATGCTATCGCACAAAAGCATCATAAAATAGAAATCCATTGGCTAGCACCCCAGAACAGAATCTCATTTTTAAATCCCTTATATTAACTTCGCGGCCGTCTCTCTCTCTCTCTCTCTCTCTCTCTGTCTTGGGCTCGGCGGGCGGAAAAACAGAAGTAAAAAATGACCCACTTCCCATGATCCGATCGAACTGAAATTTGGCACACGGACCCGTCTAACCTAACAATGCATCGTATCAAAATTTCAGATCGATCGAACGTACCGTAATTAAATTAATGCATTTTTAGTTTATCCTTATATGAGGTATGTAATTTAAATTCACGGTTTGTTATTGTTTTTTTCCCACGTGAAATTTTGAGCTGACGCATTGAGGCGACCCAACGAAGCGACGGGCGCTTTTGTTTACATTTTACGTGTCACTCTGAGCTCGGTCAAGCGAATCGGTGACCAGACTTTTCCCCTCTCCCCCTCCCCTCCCCCCTAGGGTTATGAAGCAAACTTGAGTTAAGACAGATTCAGTCTGTAAATGTTTGAAAATAATCAATACTGTTAGTTATGTCTCATATATAAGGGATTTATAGTCAAAAACCTTGTTTTTACGGGTTTGTTTTATTATGACATTTTTCTTGGATGCAATTTTCAAAATAACCTTATCCTGTTTCAGAAGTTTAGAAATAATTTTCAGTCTAAATTTTAGTTATTATTTTTAAATATTCAAAGTGGTGTAGCTAGGTTCGGTTTTACCTGTACAGTAAACTCATGTTGCCAAACCCACTCCCCAAACTCCATTTTGGATTTTGTCTTGTTAAAATATCCCACGATATAATAATGACAAGAATTACTCTAAATTATTTGGAGATTGAATGTAATTATTTAAAAATTGTATTGTATGGGGCGTGATGGTCTAAGTGGTAGTGCACTGGACTATCGAACCGAGGCAGATCCCGAGTCGCGGGTTCGAGCCCAGGTACTGGCAAGGCCTCTGGGACATTGTGCTGGCCACACATTCCCCTGCTCGTTAGTGGTGGCTAAAAACTTGTGAACACTACATCACTTGCCCCATAGTCCGTCATGGACTGTCCCTTGGTGGAACATAATTTGTTCTTCATAAGCCTTAGCTTTGAAAAACCTTAAATCACACAAAACACAGACAGGGGGTAAGAAGTAATTGAAGGCTTAGCAAGAGTATTAGACGAGACTTAAACTTTTAGGAAATCCCATTCAGCAATGCAATTTAAAAATATCAAATCCCAGACCAGTCGGTGCTTTGTGAAATTCAATAACAGCTGCTTTTAATGAACTTCTAGGTTTTTGGTATTATTTTTAAATGCTCAACCTGGATTAACTTTCAGATAGGGGAAAAAGTCTCTAACAAATCTGCAAATGTCATTTTTATTGTTGATCTGATGTGAATTAAAAATGACAATACACTCCAGCATCTCCCCACTGTTTTCTTCTTGCAGAACAAGTCCAGCATCTCTTTAACTGTCCTCATGACATTCTCATCTTAAATCTTAATATTCTCTGTAATGAAATTTCCTTTTGATACGATTTTAAAAGTGTGATTTAAATAGCATGCTCCACCCAGTGACAAGAACTTCATGCGAGATTATTTTTTAAATTAAAGCTTCTAGTACTACATTTATCATCACTTTCTCAAAAGTAAAAGGAGGATATGGATGCTCTTACTCTAAATGTCCTCTATAACATCTCAAAAAAAGTTTCTTCTGGTCAATAATTCAATAGATCTAAATCTTTGCGGTAGTCTCAAATCATCAGATTTTGATTAGGAAGAAACATGATATCCAGTTACCCCTGCAATTTGAACCTCACTTTTTCTTCTTCCTGTCCATAGCAGTAATAATTTGGCATCATTTGCTTTATTTTAGCTTAAGTTCACCTGCTAATGTTTTCCATTTTAAAAGGCAACTGAGTTTACTCTTCCAGTGAGACATGAAAAATCAAAGTATGTATGTATGTCCTTTATAGCTGAAACCATTCATCCGTTCGTCATGAAACTTTTGGAGACTTTTGAGTACGCTCCTGGGATGGTAATAGGCAACTTTTTTGCAAAATTTAACACTCATGGGGCGCCGGGGGCCCATATTAGGATTTTTGTCTTATATGAGCTATATAAAAATTAGTTTAAGCGTTAGCTATTAGGTAAATTGATGGATCTTAAACAAACTTTGTATATAACATCCTGGTAGCCAATATTGAAATACTATAGGGCACTAATTTCCTAATGTCCATTTTTTCAGGGCTGGGGGCCCGGGACCCAAAATGTCTTTTTTCATAAACGTTTAAGATTTTATTCCCCATTCAATTATTAACTATCTTGAGAAATATAAATAAATATATCCATTATGAAATTGATTGAAATAAACAGGTGTTTTGAACTTGACATCTTGCACTAAATGGGCCCTGGGGCCCTTAATGTCATTTTTTGCTTATATGAGCTATATAAAAATTAGTTTATGCCTCATCTACTGAATAAATGAATGGATCTTAACCAAACTTTGTATATTTTTAAAAACTTGGTAACCCATATTAAAAAAAGGGCACTGCACTTCTAATGTCCAATTGTTCAGGGCCGGGGGCCCCAAATGTCTTTTTTTCTTTTATGTTTGAGATATTATGTGCCATTCTATTTTTAACGATCTTGAGAAATATATCCATGATGAAACTGAATTAAAATGAACAGCATTTTGAAATTTACATTCTTACATCGAATGGGCCAGGGGCCCCAAATTTCTTTTTCGTTTTTTTGTATACTCTAAGATATTATTTTCAACGACCTTGAGAAACATATTCATGATGAGACTGAATTTAAATGAACAGGTTTTCAAAATATACATCTTGAACAGAATGGGCCCGGGGGCCCCTCAATGTATTTTTTCCTTATATTAGCTATATAAAATTAGTTTAAGTGTTAGATGAGAAAATAACTTTTTTTCACCAAAATCGGTATATAAAAACTTAAGAGCCTATATTAAATTACTATAGGGCACTGAACTCCTAATGTCCATTTCCTCGGGGCTGGGGGCCCTTAATGTGTTTTTTTTTATACTAAACTTTTAATATTGTATTCCCCATTCAATTTTACACGATATTGAGAAATATAGATACATATATTTATATATTTGTTATGAAATTGATTGAAATGAACAGATTTTCGAACTTCACATGTTAAACTGATGGGTCCGGTGACCCTTAAAGTAATTCCTTTTTTATCTATATGTATTCCTTTTTACTGAGATCGTTGCAACGCACGATGGGTCTGCTAGTATTACATATTTTCGAGTCAGTTTGTCATTTATAAGACCCTTTTAAAATTTTGTATCATTTTTTTTTAAAACATTAATTGAGCACAAATCATCCTCAGACATAAATTGTAAAACAAAACTAAAAATTGTGTAGTTTAACTAAAAATAACAAATAAAATTTTCAAAGGAAATCAATTTCATACAATGACACCTTTATTTCCATCACAGAAGAAAAATAACCTTGAACTTTTATTTAATTTAAATTTTAAAAATTGCTGTCTTCCATAAGGCAAACAGAAAATATATCACAATGCTAACGTACTTCTATTTACATTGTGACAAAATAATTTATAAAATCTTTACACTTAACACATTACTGTAATTATTTAAACCTGTAGAATATAGACTCCAACTCTTTTACTTGCTGCTTATTTTTGTTAAGTGAAACTAATTTTACCCTAAAAATAATAAAAAATAGGTAAAGAATTGATTGAAATGGATCTTGTAAGATCGGAGCATCTGTCAATAATGTGAATTATGGAGCAGCCATGAAAAACATAAACTATGTTGTATGAACTAATATTCATGGATCTAATGGCTTTTAATAGTAAAATCACCATGGTAAGAAAAATGTATTTTTTTGTGTTTTGTTGCAACAAAAAAAGTTATTCTGATATCTTTGTATGTAAGCTATAATTAACATGCAACCACTGCAGTACACGCAGCTTATAATCTTAGTCAAAGTCAAAACTGTATTAAATAGTTGTGATTTGTGATCGAAGACCTGAAAATTATCAGTGATTTGACAAGGAAATGCGGCCTTTTGATATGTTTCAAACTATACTCAAGGAGAAAAAACTTAAGAGGTACTGACTAGTATTTAAATTGGGTTAAAAAGTTTGTTTCCTGGGCAGTTTTCTGCAAAACTGGAGTCTGCTTCAAAACCATTAACCAAATAAATTTAAATTATCAATTCCACTTTTAAAATATTTTTTTTTAAAGATGACTAATGTTAACAAGCTGGTTGTTATAAGTTATATCTTATAATTTATTTTTAATACATTTAATTTTTTTTATTTGATAATAAATATTCATGTTCTCTAAAGCAGTAATGTTATCTCAAAGACCAATAGGGAATGTTGATCCAAATATAAATGCATTTTTGCAAAAGACATGTATAAATCTATGAACTGAGGCGATTGACTTGTTTTAGAAAGGGTTATTAATTGTTACATGAATGGTTTCCAAGTTTAAAAAGCTTTAATAAACGAAAAAAATTGTACTGATTTTGTTACATGGTCATTGAGCAATAAGAAGGATGAATCATAATACATGCACGCACAGCAAAAATGAATTTTTGACTAGTTTTTAAAACAAGTTTCAAAAATTATAAAAATGTGAGAGATAATTATTGCACTTTTGTTAATAAAATGTGGTACACTTGAGTTTACCAATGACTTAGCCGACAGAATTTAAGCTGCAAGTATAGGTAGATATAACTTTATTTTTTTAAAGCTAGTATTTTAAAATGTTTTGACAATCCTTAAATGAATTCACGATAACAGTCAATCTATTTCTGTGCTGGCCCATATAGAGTAATTTATCTGCATTAAGCAATTTATTAACAGATAGAACTTTAATGAATAGTTATTTTTAAAGACAGCGGCATTGCATCTAATAAACCTATCATTAATGACACTGTGCAAAGAAATTATTAAATTGCTTTGCATATTTAGGGTGCTTTGGAATGACAATGTAATAATAAAATTTGAAAATTTAATTTGACATTTAAACCATTTGTATCATTTTTGAAAATAAAATAACATAAGACATGATACTTTCAAATAAAGTTGATGATGAACTTTAGAGTAAATGTATTTGATGGGCCACAACAGGAAACGGGGGAACAATTTTTAACTACAGTAAAGTACTTATATATTTATTTTGCACAGCATTACTATTGAAATTCAATATGCGATAAACAAAAAACTCACTTGATGAAAATGTTTACAGTCTTTCCAATCATAAACTGACTTCAAAATTTCAAACCTGATTTACATTAAAAAAGAACTTTAACTGATTTTTATTATGAGTATGAGTAGAATATCCTTAGATTGAATGGAGTATTAGAAGGTAACAAAAAAATTTAATGCAAGTTTGTAAAAAGTTGATAATGTACATATTGCACTAAACCAACATTTGGACTTATTGGAAAGTCCACTAATTTGAAACAGAAGACCCTTAAAATAACATACATTTATTAGCTTATATAAAATATTCTGAAATTAACTAAGTGGAATACAATATCAAGGTACCACCTTCTCCCCTGGTGTGAACAAATAAATGTTATATATTTTAATGAATGTTTAGAAGAAGATACATTTGGGCGAAAATTATGACTGGCAGGTTTATATGTTATGTAAAATGAATGAATAATGAGTTATGACAAACAAGCACCAAAGTTAATATTTTGTGTGGATGATTGAAATCATAATGTTATAAGAAAATAAACCGAGTTCTTGCTATTAGGGAAAGGAACACGGAACACATGTTTTTATTTGAATGATTTACTATACCACATTAATAAATTCTATTTACCTGAAGGAACATTCTAAACACAATGAAATACATGAATGGTGAATGAACACTTTGTCTTCAGAATCTGTACCGATTGGGGGAAAACGACAAATTTTTAAAAATTAAATAAAATATTTATACAAAATAAAAACTGCTAATGATATATATAACATTTAATATTCTCTCATGTCACAGGTGGGCAAACTTTAAAGGGAGAGGGCCACATTTGTGGGTCAAGAAACTCCAAGATTGAAAGTAGTCAGCCTCAAGTTAAGGGCAAACATTCACATTATTAAATTTGCTTGAAACAAAAGTTTGAATCCATTCATTTTTTAATTTTTTTTTCCCCAGCCCACAACAGAGCTTGTAGCTCTGTTGTCGGCTGGAAAAAAACCCCCCAAAAAAACAACAAACGTTTGAATCCATTCATTATATTTTTTCCCAGCAGACAACAGAGCTACAAGTAAATAAAAAACAACTTACAAAATTTTTTATTAACTTGCAGAGGCATAACCTTCAATGTAATCCATAACAACAAACAAAGACTTCACAAGAGAAATAGCAATCACTAAACAATAAATTAAACTGATACTCTCCCTGGACCACCCAGACATTCCCCATTAAAATGCTAAAATACGGACACAGACACTCAGTGATATAATAATCAATTATTCTGTAAGAAATGGAATTCTCTTTGGTTTTTGGCCAAAATGAAATTGAAACATGAATACAGGTAATATTAAAAACAAATAATGCAATATAAATTATTAGAAATCAGAAACAATTAAAATGGAATGGAAAAAACTACAATTAAAGCATCAATAAGATTATTGAACGAATGTTTAAACGCTTTCATTAGATAAAGTTTAAAAAAAAACAACAAAAAACAATGATTGTTGATAGCTAACATTTTTTGGGATTAAAAAATGGAATAAAAAATTCTCTAATTGTTAAAAGATTTTTAGAAATATGCAGGATAAAACAGTTTAAAGAAATTATTACATTATTAAAATGTTTTGAAGTGTGAAGAAGTGTCTTTAGTTAAATTTTATGCTGTTAGCAAGAAAAGTGATTCTATGCTAGAAATTAATATTTTTTATGTACAGGAATTCCAAAACAAATGATAAGGTTTGATGAAGTTGATAAAAAAAGAAGTACTTTTAATGATACATTTTTTTGTTTAGTTATTGGGAGCCAGTAATCAAAATGTTAGCAGTCTGTTTATAAAATATGAAGTCAAACCAAATGTCATGTATATTCATACTACTAGCTGTACAAGTTGACTTAACTACTGAGACAGTCATACAATATAGTTAAAGATTTACTTTAATAATTCCTGGCAAATGTAAAAACAAAAATAAAATGGACAAGTCAAAAAGGACTGAAAAGAATTATGCCCAGCAAAAATTAATGAAAATCAAAAAATCAAATTATAATACATATATACTTTGGGTAAAGGACTCAATAAATGTTTAAAAGAAATTATAAAAATAATACTTTCACCAAATTAAAGCTAAAATACATGAAATTCAATTTTATTTTTCTTTGTGCATATATAAACATGGTACAAGTTTTGAAAGTGGAAAATATTTATTGCACAATAACCAGCCACTTCTTTCTACAAGTCACAATGACCACATCACCTAGATCTGAACTTTTCAAGCTTTTATCTCAATACACTAAAACAATGCTGTCAAACCTTTGTGACTACAAAGCCAAGGACCTCAAACAATATCTCAAATGAAAAGATTCTTTCATACGTGTATACTCAAAATTATTATTTTATTAATACATCTTACCTTGTGCATAGTCATTTATCATACAGTATAATGGGTCTAAATATATAAACATGAGAATTTCATATTTTCCTCTTGATTGTGCCAGCTATTTCCCTAATTTGAGCAGCTATCAGTGGCATCTGACATTAATTAGATATTTAAATGCTCACCATTCAGTTTCACTGACCTATGGTGTTTCCAAAAACACAGAGAAATTTTTAACACAACATTCCAACATGACTGTGCTTCAATAACTATAAATTAACACATCTTGTATCATGTTTTATACTCATGGAAAGTCTCAAAGCCCAATCTCGTATTACAACGCACTTGAACCAAACACAATACAAGATGGACACACTCTTGCATACCGATTCAAATAACATGGAACCAAAATCGCATCACATTGTTTACTATAGTGGTTCAACTGTGACATCTTCAGTTCTCTAACTTCCACCTGAATTACCCTGCCCTATAAATATCATTCCTCTATAAGCAGCAGATGACTTGGGATGCTCACCTATCTCGTTCATCCTTCTTGGTCCATGAACATTTTCCCAATGACCAAAATGCTATACATAGGTTTTTTCTTATTCCTGTGCCATATGATCAAAATGCTATACATAGGTTTTTTCTTATTCCTGTGCCATATGACCAAAATGCTATACATAGGTTTTTTCTTATTCCTGTGCCATATGACCAAAATGCTATACATAGGTTTTTTCTTATTCCTGTGCCATATGACCAAAATGCTATACATAGGTTTTTTCTTATTCCTGTGCCACATGACCAAAATGCTATAAATAGGTTTTTTCTTATTCCTGTGCCATATGACCAAAATGCTATACATAGGTTTGTTCTTATTCCTGTGCCATATATAATGATACCTGAAATCCTGAGATGCCTTCTCCATACAAGTACAAGCTAAGGAAAGAAGGAGTCTATAGTCTACAGTATCAAATTCCATGTCACCCACGTTCCCAAATGGTTGGTCTGCTAATTGCTTAACAGAATCTTTCTACTGCTACCTGTCGAACCATCCCACATCTTCACTATTTTTTTTTACCTTCCCCTCGTCTATGTTGTAGCTTCTCCTGTCCTACCAGAATTACTTGAAATTATTTACCCGAAAATATTAGAACTTTTTACATACATACAGATTTCTCATTGTCATGCTATGGAAGGCCATTTAAAATCAATCAGTGAACAGGCCAACTATGACAACCTGGTTGAACAACACTGCACAATAGCTCAAAAATTAGTCAACAACCCACATACAAAAACATCCATTGTTTTGGTTTACAGAATATTTTTACAGCTTTGTACAATATTTCCCACAGTTTATACGTAAATGCTAACCAAAAACAATGTCTTGAAAAACTCTTGTAAACCTTTCAATACATAAGTATGATGTGACACAACATTGAAAATTGCTGATCTGGACAATGACACCAGATCAATTATCCAAACAAAAACTGATAAGCCATAACTAGGTCATAACAGCCAACATTACATAATAAATATCATTATATATGACATTGAGCTATCACGGTCATGATGGCTTATATATGACTATCACTTAATGATGTAAATTAAAAAAATTATTGTAAAATAAATAAATGGTTGAAATGCAGGTGTATCCAACTTTCATTTATCACAAGGTGATGCCGAAATGACAAAGCAGAAAAAAAAATGTAGGACAAAATTAATTGTAGTGAATTAGGTTGTTTCAATTACCGAACAATATTTCTTTAAAAAGTTTAAAATGGCATGGAATGATCAGATCCAAACTGACAGATGGCACAAGAAGGGGTTAAATGGGATAAGAGATGTAAAATGGGAAACAATGGCCCAGCAGTTGAACAATGGTGAAATAATGGGATTAAAACAATTACACCCAAAATACCTGCGAGGTCTTTTACTTGAGCACAGAATACCAAATAACAGGGAGTCTTTTTTTGACACAGTAAGGGAGATAATGAGAACGGAACAGCTATATTTAATTGAAAGAAAACCCAAGCCGGCATTCACAATTTGTTTACTAAACCTGTGTAACTCCCGATGATACAGCACAACAGACTATTAACCAGACAAAAATTGGATGGGTAACTATCAACTGACATTCACAAATACGTGATGGTACCTGGCACACTAATAAATGACTTAATAAAATGTCCTAAGAGGGTTGAAATGGGGAGATAACATTCCTGTCTATCAATAATTTGTTGTTCAGTTTATTCTTGGATTCTTTAAACATGAGCTGCTTTGATTGTAGAAGGACATTTTTTCTATTGCAAATGTGTTTTCTAGCTAAAAATTGTTGACCAATAACTGTTTACCATTAGTGAGGGTTTGTCAACTCAAAAAGGAGAATTTTGAAATTTCTAATAAAGGTCACCACCTTGAAACTTTTACAAATGACTAGACACGATCAAAGGATTTCAATTTTCTCAAGAATATTTGCCGTTCGTTTTTTTTGTTTGTTTTGAGGTGATAATGCTGAAGAGTTTGTCTTCTGTTTACTGATCTCCATAAACTGGTGAACTGGGTGTGCTGTTGTATGGACAAACCTCATCTCCAAGGTGACCAATGCATTCCACAGTTGGCACATGGCCACTGTCCCACATTCCAGCGTTGACCTGAGAGCAAAGACCATGAAGCGTGCATGGAATTTTCAAACGCTTCCTGAATTCATGAAGTAAACCTCTGGCCTATTGAATTTAAAAAAATGGGATGTGGGTTATGATACATGGGCTCACAGATATGACAGAAACTATGCTCACGAGATAACTAAGAAATGTAAAATTTATATTTTTTAATAGTATGCATTAAAAGAAGATTTATAAAAAAATATTTTAAAAAACCCAGGCCAGCTCCTGCCAGCATTTACCTTGCGTAATACTAGTCTTCCATTCATGTGCATTGCCAGACTGGAGAAATGGAGAAGTATTTCATCAGCTGGAAGCCTCTGTTCAACCACGTCGTCACCGTAAATGGCAACTATTGCCACACATACAAACAAGTGGAAGTAGTCCGTTTGATACCGAGCCCAACAAGCTTCCCAAATACGCAGAGCATCTGCTTCACAGAATTCTCGCTTGAAACACAGAAGAATCCATCTGAAAAACAACAGAAAAAAAAATTCAAATAGAACAAATAAAGTAAAAGGCAAGTATCAAACAGACAATAATCCAGTAGCTTTATTTGTAAACTTAAGTATGTATGATCTATCCATTCCTTATATGGCATGATTGTGGGGAGATACCTAAGAAACTGACCTATGACAAAATAAAAGCTCCATGGCATCCTGTCCCAGAAGTTTTAGATGATAATGGAACTTTGGTAGAGTCACTCTCAGTAATTCTCTCAGAAAGTTCTAAAAAGTATCAATAATACAAGGATTGAAAATAATCATTTCCAAATCTCTGAATCTAATTTACTAGATCTGTATACAACCATAATTTTTATAGTGAGAATCCCTACTGTATACTGTGCATGCTATTGCTATCAATAAATGCCTGTTTATCTTTGCTATAGAACAGTATAGATTAAAGTACGTCACGCTCCAGAGGGGGGGAGGGGGTGTAAGAAAGTGTGACAGTTTGTGACAGGGGGAGGGGGTGTCCCCGGCCAAGTGTGACGTCACGCTGTTTTATATTAAATTTTGATTATTTTGTTATTAAAAAACAACATTTTTGTTCGAAAGTGTGACGTACTTTAGGGGGGGGGGTCTAAGATGTGTGACAGTTTGTGACAAGGGGGAGGGGGGAGTTAAAAATGGTCAAAAATAGCGTGACGTACTTTATGGACACCCCATACCTATTTTTCAATAAATGCAATCTAATTTTTACAAGAAGGGGGTACCTTTCTTGTAATATATTTATAAAATATTAGAAATATTTGCATGAGTGATTAATAAACTTTTCTTTCATGGGCTTTTCGACAGTAGAAAGAAGCAAATAAAACAAAACAGTAGACTTGAGTAATTAAAACAAGAATAACATTTGCATTTAAAAGCACTTCAAAGTGTTTGAATGGCCCACCAGCTGTTTGTCCATATCGCTGTCCCTAGGTGAGCTGACGAATATGGTTCTTGTCATGAGTCCAGTGAAACACCAATACGCCTCTGCCTCTTGCTGGATAGCGGCTAGAACAGGAGCAAGTAAATCAGACATACCCTGAGTGTAGCCCATCTGAGGATTAGCCACTGCATAGTTCAACAGGATGTTTCTGTTGAAGAGATTTGTCCGATTTAAAGCCATAATATAATTCCTGATACAATTTTTTAAGATAAAATTAAAAGAGGATTTAATTAAAGACTGAATTTTTGTTTTTACTTTTAAAATTCCATTAAATTTATTATGTAATTACTGAATGATTTAAAAAAATATTTCAGAAAACAAGTTTAACAAAATAAGTAATATAGTTATGATAGAAACACTTGTGCAGTGTTTGAGAACATGTGTTAACAAACAAAATCTGGTTTTGATTTGAGAGTTGTCTATAACATTCTATACCACAAATGAATTAATACCTGCAATAATTATCAAAGCATGGCAATTGGTTTAGATTTATAGATGGTTGTATGGTGGTAGACACTGACTACTTGAAACCATATGTGTGACTATAAATATTACAAGTCTCTCCAGAACATGGCAGTCTCGTCCTTGTTACTTGCAAGACTTACTTTAACACTTCAATGTTAGGGTTGTTGTCTCCCTTGAAGTAGTGATGTGAGCGGTCAGTTCTAACAACATCTTTTTCTACAATACACTGTATGCTTCTCCAGAACAGTTGCTGCGCTTCAGGGTCCATTGACTCTCTAAAAAGTAAATTTTTAAATGTATATATCCTTCTTAAAAGTAAACATATCTTGATAATTAGACTTTCAGCTCTACATCAACTTCGGGGATCTATAGGCAGTCAACAAATATATGCAAAATCAAAATCAATCAAAAGGCTGATTTTACATTGCCCCATTGTGTACCTCGTAACTTACCTCAACTTCCTTATGTTCTGATATTCAATGTATTTGTCATTTCGAATCTGCTCCCTTTGTTCAAAGGTGGAGTTAAAAGGGAAGTAATGGAGTAGGAAGGGCCAGACCTCATGGCGAATTGTTGAGTCGAGGCCTCCAAAAAATATGGCCTGTAGGAAGAGCTCTTGTTAGTTTCATTTAAAAAGATAAACTGAAGCTTCTATACACAATGACTAAAAATGGATTTATATTGTAAGCTGCAAGAACTTGGTGATGGCATTTAAATTAAATTTTCCCTCTCATAAAGGTCACTCACCAAGTTGTAAAAAGTAAACTTCTGTACAAATGACATTCTTATAAAAAGTCATAACAAGGCGTGTGTTTGTTATTAGAAGATAAATGCCATCTTAATTTTACCTTACGTAGTTGAAAAACATCTTCAATGCTGCCATCTGTGGACATGTGCTCCTTCCAAATCTCATCAGTTACTTTGGGGAAAAGATGTTCCTCTGGGTGGCACTGGTCATCCGTCAAATGAGGCTTGACCACAAGAAACTGTCTGTAAGGTTTGTCTCCTTCTGATCCCTGAAAACAACTTAGAAAGGTCTGTGTCAACAACCAACAAATACAGACTTGGTTCAGATGAAAATCAGTTATACAACAATGACTATCTCAAAAAAGGGAGAGATTATTTTTATCTTGACAAGTCATTAGAATTATAGAATTGAAAATTTAACAAATGCTGTAAGTTATTGTTCAAAAACTTGAGCGGATGTAAGGCGGAGAAATAAAAAAAAACTTACTGGCTTCAATTAAAAACCTGTTTATACATAAAAAAAGCAGACATAGTGAATTTACAGCAATTTACCGGCAGAAAAATGACTAGTGGGCAGTGAATCAAATTTTAACATTTACAGAAATGATACTTTTTACAAACTACAGCATTTTTGTTAAAGGATTCTCATAAACGTTCCAGGACCATCTTGATATGATGAGGACAAATTCTGTGACAACGTATTGTTTGGCTCTCAACTACATGGATAGTCTGACTGAACATTATATTGTACAAAAGTTAAAAGAGTAAATCAAGTGAAATATTAAAGTGTAATGCAAGTAGGGGCGTCACTAGGGGGGGGGGCGCCCCGGGTGACACCCATCAGGGGGTGACACCCGAGCCTAAAATTTTACTGTGTACGATTTTATGTCAGAAAACAAAAGATGACAAATTTTTTTAATCTAGAAAGAAATTAAGAAATACAATGAAATACGTTAAACGCGAAAATTCTTATTAAAAAAATATCAGTTAACTTGCAATAATAAAACAGTCCCAACACACCAACGACATTAAAACAAATTAGGAAAAAAAGAAAAGAAATAGTCGCAGCAGAGAGATCTTTAAAAAGGCTGGAATGAAAGAGGCAGTATCTTCTGTTTTAAAAGATATAAAGCCATTTGGGCTTGGACACACAGACAGCATGAACGAATCCCACCTCACGACTCCTTCCACCACAGTGGGGTGGGGGGAATACGATTTTTATCACCACCCCCCCCCCAAGAAAAAAAATCAAAAGATGGGTTTTCTTTGTTGATGTTTTTCTTGAGGGAAATTATGATTTCAATGTCTTTAAGTTAATATTTTTATATATATATATTTATTAAAGGCGTGAAAGCATAGATATGCATGTTTATATACAGGTAGTCCTCCGGTTACGACGGTCCCATCCCGACTTACGCTGTTTAGTGCTTACGATCGCGCCCCCGTAAAGAATAGTATTACGCGTTATTCCGTATTTTAAAAAAAATTTCATGAGGTAACGAATTCTTTTCTCTATTTGAAATAACAAAAATTATTGAAAAATATTTATGATTATTATTTCAACCTACAACTTTCGTTTGCGAATTTTTCAAATGACGAAGTTTTCAATCAAGTCAATAAAGCTGAGTAAGCTTACAAGTTCCTTTTCAATGCTCATTAGAGAGAGCATATTCAGCCTTTTTCGTCCCATGCAAATTCTAAATCATTATATATTCTTTTCAACTTTGAAAAGGATCGCTCTCAGCTGCAGTTTGATGTCATCATTGAAAGATAGATGCGAAGTGCAATGTGTACATTTGTAAAGGACTGTGTGAAATATAGCTCATTCAAAAGCAGCAAAATTTTTAGCTCTGTGCAAGTTTTTTGAGTTTCGCTTTGTGATAATTCCTTTTCCTTACCCTGAGCCTGGGGCTGGACAATAACTTTTTTAAGAGTTCTGAAAATTGGACTAATTCTGAAGGTAAGCAGTCTTCAAAATCACTCATGAACCTACATGTGGAAGAAAATCAGAAGCCCCGAGCCTAGTGCTCTTTATGGGTCTTCCTGGAAGACCCCCTTAGCCATCTGGTCACCAACGGGACGTAACAGCTAAGGACAAAAGCGGTCACTTCTGAAGCGGCCACCTGGGCATCAAGGACATACAGTCGAAGATGCCTCCCACTAAGTTGCCCTCACAAGGAGGTGGTGGAATTTCCTACTACGACCCGCTACCACTTTGGCACCATCCCGGCAAAGCACACGGGTCTCCATGGTTAGGACCGCCGCAGGTCGGGGGATCATCAAAGACCTACCTAGGGTGCAACCCCCACTGGAAGGTTTCCTCAGAGCTGGCGACCAATGCGTTCTTCGCGACACTTTTTGCTAATCCGTACTGGCGCTCCTGGCCCTAAACCGGCACCGCTCGATGGCGTTGCTAGTAAATTGAGGGGGACGAAACGGTTGCTTCGGATTTACCCGACCCCTTCTTCGAAATCACTTGAATGTTCTTCCATTAACTTGGCTGCTGCCCATCGGGTGGCGAAAATGCTGAGCTCAGTTAGGTTTGTAAGAAAGCCAAATTTCTCATGGATGTACTTATATTTTATATGCACCTAACCAATGTTGTAGGGCTTAAGAAAGTTTGTCAATGATTACCAGAAATACCTCAATCTTGAATTTTTGTCTCCAGGAGAATACTGTTTTGTTGATGTCCCTTTATCAAACTGACGCTTTCTTTTTTGTTTGATAGTATTGAAGATTGTTTACACTGTTTTTACCACGGACTTTTCCTTTCCTTTGTCTTCATAAGAATAATATTAAGAATGCTATTTTTTAACAAACTCAATGAGAGACTTCATTTCTAAAATTGTTTCCCAAATTTCAAGTAAAATAGCGACTTCCAGTTGTTCAATTTCATTTAGAAATCCTTCTTCTTCAAGTCGGCAGTCACGTGGCTGATTTTCATTCGTTGCTAATTCTTCCAGTGCTGCGATATTCTCATGGTATGAGCTATTAACAGACCTTACAGCATAATGTCAGGCTGACCATCTTGTGTCAGACAAGGCTCTGTTAGCATGTATCAATTTCATATGTTTTTGAAGTACCTGTCAAGGATGAGTAGATGCAACAAGTCGAGTATAAAGATTTTGCAGAAGACACGACAATCTGACCGCAATAGGACAACCTGCTGCTCTTTTACCAACCAAATTAAAGGAATGAGCTGTGCACGGCACATAAAGAGCTACAATGCACTTCTCACGAAGAATAGCCTGGTTTCCGTTATACTTCCTACTCATTTGCAGCATTGCCGTATGACTGTCCAAGGCATTTTCAGGGATTCGTACAAACATAATGGCCTGCATCTTTATTATACACTATAATTCATAAAAAGTTTGGGGGCCCTTAAATTATTGGGGGCTTTAGCCCGTTCAGCAGCCCCCCCTTTTAATCCGCCATAGAGGGGGGGGTCCACGCATCTGAGACGATGTGGTACGAGGAGGGGGGTGTTTAAGAAATGTAACGTCACATCAAAAACACGAAACTTAAAATAAAAGTTCCACTTAAATATTTGATTGTTTACCATTTATTTAATTACGTTTTCAATGACTTCACGCGTGTTACGATATTACAGTACAGACTTACCCTAAATACATATATAAATGACAAAAAATAATTTGCACCATGCTTATTTTTATTGAGAAAATACGGCTTGGGGGAGGGGTGTCAAAGCTTTGTGACGTCATATCGTAAAAAAGGGGTGGGGTCTAAGTTAGTTTTTGTAACAAAGTATGACGCTGGGGGAGGGTGGGGTAAAAATCGACAACCATGAGCTACCGCCCCGGGTGACACCAACCCTAGTGACGCCTCTGAATGCAAGAGTAGTGTATATATTTTTAAAAAAATGTGGTTTAAAAGAGTTTTAAAAAAAAATTATCATTATCTTCGGATTCATTTTTTTTCTTCCAAAAGAAAAAGTAAATGAATTTTCAGCTCATGTTTAGTTGAGCAATTGTGTGGTCAAGCACATGTCCAATGGCTGAAATCAGTCAAACATCTAATTTTTCTTTAATAAAATACTCTAACATAAACAATAACCCCATAAATCATTTTGTACATCTCATCGGCAAGCCACACTTTTAATTTGACATGTGATTGCTTACCTCATCAGTTTGGTGAGCAAAGAGACTCCAGTCCTCAAATATCTCAGCTAACTTGTCCAGGCCTCCATTGTGAAAATGTAAGATTTTATACTGGCTTTCTCGACTGGCAATTACCACTTGACCCTGAGTGCACGCTCTGTCATTGTAAAACAACCGTAAGGAGCGCATTTGACCTGTCCAAAAAGAAATATATCTTTTTTTTTAAAAAAAATAAAATAAAGTTGGTTGTATGTACACATACAATTTCTGAAAATAACATTTAAAAATATAAGAAGTAAGTAAAAAAACAAGGAACCATTCAGTGTGACACCTGCAATGAATGGTACCACATAGCATGCCTCCATACTAACACACCAAAGCACATAGCAATAGGCCTAAGAAATAAATATGCATCTTGGCACTGCATACATTGTGGGTTGCCCCAAATCAGTTCAGATTTATTTAACTATAAGGACCTGATCACCACAAACCCTTACAGTGTTTTGGCTAATCCTTTTATAAATAAACCATTAGATAAAATGAAATCTACCCCACAAACCCATAAAATTACCCATAAAAAATCTAATAATAATAATAATCAAAACATTCTCAAAACACTAATAGTTAATTTCCAAAGCATAAAAAATAAAATTCCAGATTTAGAACTACTTATAAAAACAGAAGAACCAGACATAATTGCTGGTTCTGAAACTTGGTTGAACCCCAACATATATAACTCTGAGATTCTAAACACCAATTATAATATTTTTAGGAAAGACAGACCAGACAATTATGGAGGAGTGCTACTTGCAATTAAATCAAATATCATAGCTGAAGAAATTACTACACAGCCACATTTTAATATAGAGTCTATTTATTGTAAAATAATTACACCAAACTCATCCCCACTTATTGTAGGCAGCATATATTGACCTCCGAATACAAACCTAGAATACATGAACAATCTTTGTAGTCAATTAACTTTCATAAAAGAGAATAATAAAAATGCAGTTCTATGGATTATGGGGGACTTTAATCTTCCAGATATAAATTGGAAAAATTATACAATTGATAACCATCAAACTAACAAAGAAATTAATGAACACTTTTTAGACACTATAAACAACATAAACCTAGAACAGATAGTAAAAACAGCAACAAGGAAAAATAAAACACTAGATTTATTCCTAACAAATAGACCAGGACTAGTGTTAGACTATAAAATAATTCCAGGACTGTCCGACCATGATATTGTTAGGGTCACCAATACAATAAAAACTAAAATTAATAAGATACCTAAAAGAATAATCTATCTTTGGAATAAATGTAATTCAATAAAACTACACCAATCAGCGGCTAACTTCCAACAAACTTTCCTAAGTAAATTTAACACAAATAGCCCAGTAGAAGAAATTTGGAAAGATATAAAAACAAATCTAAAAACTATAATGGATGAGAATGTTCCAACAAAACTAACATCAAATAAAATTAACAAATGCTGGTTCAATTCTAGATTGAAAAAGCTATGCAAACAAAAAGAGAACTTATTTAAGAAATATAAAGCTACCTATTCATATAGGATACACAAAAAATACTTAAAGATTAAACACTTGACACAAAAACTTAGTCGAAACCTCCAAAATGAATATATAAACAATGTAATTACTAAAGATAACAATAAAAACTTATGGTCCTTTATTAGGGGTCTACCGATATATCGGCTGGCCGATATATCGGCACCGATATCTGGATATCGGCATCGGTAGCATGTAAAGGTCCCGATATTGACGTCACCGATATTTCATAATAAGTGACATTTTGACCCAAAAAAAAACGGAAACAAAAAAACTATCATTTAGATATACAATATCTCGACAAATTACTATATCGACCCCGATACCGGTATTGAAATAGTCAAAAGAGTCCTAGTATTAATATGTGCAGCCACGATACAGTGTGCCATGTGCTTTGATATTGCTTAGGTATTGGCCGATTTTCGTATACTCAGAAATACTGTGTAAATAATGCCGATGCCAAGTATACCGTAATTGCTCTAATAAATGTATAACATGTAAACATTATGTTCACGTAATTGCTCTAATAGCAAAGATGCACGCAGAATCGCAGATGTCTAAAACATTTTGTTTCGTATGGAATAACAAAATGTACCGTGTGAAGACTTGTTGTCATTGGCAACCATTCAACCTTCAGCCTCATTTTCACTCTATTACTATTGTACTTTGTTCTCATTGTTTCATTCATAAAAGGTGGCCGTGTGCAAAAGCCATTAAACTATTGGTTAGAATTAATAATTATGAGTCAAGGTTGAAGTTTCAAAAGGAGTACCTAATATGCTTGTACATTTTTATAAAGGACGGTTTGTTTTGTTATGAGTCCTATGTAGGTCATGAACTGGAACTTGTAAACACATCGGAAACTTCGTTTCGGGGAAAAAAATCTGTAATTTCGGCAAAACTGGATATCGGTAGACTCCTTAATTATAAAATATAAATAATTACGAGTGATAAATTTAAGAATGACGTCATCAAATATGACAGCTGTTATTTTTGTCCTAACAAATACTCATATCGGCAAAAAATATCGGTAATATCGGCATCGGCAAAAATGCTTATCGGTAGACCCCTAATATAAAATATAAATAATTAGGAGTGATGAATTTAAGAATGATGTCATCAAATAAGACCGCTGGTTTTTGTCCTAACAAATATTCATATCGGAAAAAAAATATAGGTAATATCGGCAAAAATGCGTATCGGTAGTCCCCTAATAATCAAGATAAATAATTACGAGTGATAAATTTAAGAATGACGTCATCAAATATGACCGCTGGTTTTTGTCCTAAAAATACTCATATCGGCAAAAAAAATATCGGTAATATCGGTATCGGCAAAAAGGCATATCGGTAGACCCCTATCCTTTATCAAATCTAAAAAAATGGAACCTTCAGGAATAGCCACACTAAAAGGCTCAAATAATAAAACCTATAATGATAATGAAACTAAAGCTAATATCCTTAACACATTTTTTGCATCATCTTTTTCTGCCCCAGGCGACAAGGAACTTTTAATAAATTTAAATAAAATGGAGGAAATAGGTAACATAACTGTAGATGAGATAGGTATACATTCACTCCTAAAAAACTTAAAAATAAACAAAGCTACTGGCCCAGATGATTTACCTGCAAGATTATTAAAAGAACTAAGCAATGAACTGTCCCCAATCCTTGTAGTTCTCTTTCAAGCCTCTCTAAACCAGGGTCAAGTGCCCCAGGATTGGAAATTAGCTAACGTAACTCCACTCTTTAAGAAAGGGGATAAATCAGACCCTGGTAATTACAGGCCTGTATCACTTACTAGTATCACCTGTAAATTACTAGAACACATAATATATAGTAGAATAGTTAACCACCTTGACAGATATAATGCCCTATGCCCACATCAACACGGCTTTAGAAAAAACAGATCATGTGAAACACAATTAATAGGTTTAATAGATGAACTATCAAAAGGCTTAGACAAAAATGATCAAATAGATACAATATTACTAGACTTCTCAAAAGCATTTGACAAAGTTCACCACCTTAGTTTACTTAAAAAACTTAACTACTTTGGAATCTCAGGTCCCTTACATCACTGGATCCAAGACTTCCTTTTGGGCAGGGAGCAAACTGTAATAATTAATGGATCTAAATCTGCACCAATAAAGGTTAACTCAGGAGTTCCACAAGGAACTGTGCTAGGTCCCTTACTCTTTTTAATTTATATAAATGATTTACCCAACAACATCTCAACAGGTACAAAAGTTAGGTTATTTGCTGATGATTGTATAATCTATAGAACAATTAAATCAGAACAAGATAGCAAAATTTTACAAAAAGACTTAGATGAATTGATAAAATGGGAAACTAACTGGAGTATGTCTTTCCACCCAGAAAAGTGTCAACTGTTAAGAGTAACAAAGAAAAAGAAACAAATAAACTCAAAATATTACATTCATGGAAAAGAACTGACCCAAACTAAAGATGCAAAATACTTAGGAGTCTTAATAAATGAGAAACTATCATGGAATCCCCGTGTCAATGAAGTTATTAAAAAATCAAACAAAACCTTAGGCTTTATAAAAAGAAACTTTAACAAATGTAATAGAGATATAAAACTAAAATGCTACCTCACTTTGGTGAGACCTGTACTAGAATATGCATCTTCTGTATGGGACCCATCCACCAAAGAAAACATTGATAAACTAGAACAAATTCAAAAAAGAGCTGCCAGATTCATTACTGGAGAATATTCAAAACTGACAAGAATAACACCATTAGTTAAATCATTAAACCTTGAAACACTAGAGGATAGAAGAACCAAGAACAAAGTAGTAATCATACATAAAGCAATTAATTCTAATTTAGAAATACAACACAAAGATAACTTAATACAACCCTCAGATAGACATAAGGACAAAAACACCTTTCTTATTCCGTATGCAAGAACAAACACATACAAGTTTTCCTTCTTCCCGTCCGGAATTCGGGCGTGGAATGGGTTGCCTAAAGAATCCAGGAAAACCAACACTTTATCAACATTTAAATCTCTAATAAAAATGCAGGACTAAACACAAACCATAGATAAGCGTAGGACGCAATAATCTTCTGTATAGAAGGAGCGTCTATAAACAGATAAGATAAGATAAAAATGTATATGTGTCAGATAAATTTTTACAACTACAACGTTGTTTACCCAAGTCCACTGAGAATACCCCACATAACTGATCTCTTGCACTGCGTTTCTCTCTGTGAGCTGGACTGCCAGATGTTGTCATTGCATTTTCTGGGAAAGTTAAATTGTGATAGCCAACAGAGCTGCAACTACTGGGTGACTCAGGCTGGTCAGCTGACCACTCATGGCCTGGAGATGTTGGACCTGTAAGATAAAAATAAATAAATAATTGTAAAGTGTAAGAAAATTCAATCTGGAAAAACATGTTTATTTTTCATTTTAAAAAAATGCTTATAATGTTATTTACCATTAAAACAAATACTATTCCTCCATTACTTTATTTAACCCAGATAATAATTTTTTTGACAACCTTGATAGCTAAGTAATAATATTTGAAGTGCCAGAAATTTTCAAAATCTTAGAAGAAAAAAAATGGTAGCAATTTATTACAGATAAATTATAAAGACACATTATTGTCACGTCAGAAGCTCTCATTAAGCATACTTATTAGGGTTATTGTCAGTATATAACAACTGGAAGACACACAACCCTGAAAATCTATTTTTAAACAAAATTCTCACAGATATGATGTCACAAACCTGATTCTCCTTCAGATGTGCAAGGTGAAGTTGGGCCAGAGTCAGGTCCAGACGTTGTTGTTGATGAGCTAGATGAACTTCGTGATTTACTTTTCGTGACATTGATGTCTGGGGTGATGGCCGGTGTATTGGGTGGAGGACCTGTGCTTGGAGGGATCTGCAGGTCTAGAAAAGCCTGAACAGAGAATATTAAGAGTCAATTTATATGTGTAGGCTGCTGGTTTTAAAAAAATATAAAAAATTTGAATCTTCAAGTTTTTACACTTGTTTTAATGATACAAATGCAATTTTTTTTCAAGCTCTATCTTTAATTCAAAGGTTTTATAATAATTGAATACATTTATTAGTCAAACTTCTTCGCAGCAATGGTTTTATCAGACTGCAAAAAGATAACATTTGTACTTTATAAAATCAAATTTATTTAACTTGCCCAATCAATAAAATGTAAAATAGAACAAACAATGGCCATGAATCAGCTGATAAAACCCAAATGACGAAGAAGATTCCACAGCTCACCCTGGATATGCTTGTCAGAGCACTAGATTCAGGAAGACTAAGGCAGCCCTGGAGTCCATCCTCTATCACCAAGTCAGAATGGAGGCCAGCATTGGATGGGCTGTGGTTGTTGGAATCGGAACTCAGGCTCTGAGTGTCCATGTCTGTGGACTGAGAACTGCTTGTCTCAAACTTGCTCTCGTTATGGTTGATGTTGTTTTCAGTGATGCTGTTGGGGTTGGGTGTGCTGGGACCTTCTTGTTGCTCTGTGACAACAACAAGCTTATCACCTTGGATTTCAATACTGACTGCTTTTATATCTGTGTATAAAAGTACCCATGACATGATCTTTTTTTTGTGTGTGCTGATGAAACAGTTAAATGAAGTTTACGTTCACATATCAATCACGCTACCTATTGTGCAGGTTAAACTCTAGAATATCACTAGTGTCAGAAAGAAGAAAAGACATTAAATCATTTGAAGATTATGTAAAATAAACTTAATAGTGAGAGTGTAATGCTGGCAGTTCATGTGTATCGTTTGAAAGATAAAGGGGCTGGTAATACACTTTAAAAGTGGCACACAAATTCCAACGTATATTGTAATAAAGATAAATAACTTACTTGAATCACAAGAATCTTTAACTTTAGCATGAAGCTTGTTCCTGTTTAACATAGCCACTAGCTGCTCCTCTGACGTCAACTCATCACAGTTTGGACTGAGATCATTTGATGCTGCCAGATTCTTCTGGTCTGATTTGGAAACTTTGCTGTTGAAGTCATTGACGTGAAGACCCACCTTTGTAGGCTTCATGCCCAGCTGCAAGCCTTTCTCATTGTTTTGGACCTGATTATGACAAGAGAAGGCAGTGTGATGCTGATTGGTTTCCTCACTGCCAATGCCTGAGTCAGTCTGCGACTTGTAGCTGCAGCTCAGCCTGCTGGCGCACTCCTCCCCAACGTTGGAACTGTCCAAGCTTGGCGAGTCATCCCGTGAGCAAGTGGATGCCTCGGAGCAGATGCTCGTTGAGTCGGTGCTCAGTTTCTTGCAGTGCTGATCAGAGTAGGAATCCGGTGCACTTGGAGACGGTGATGGCGTCAGCGTCACCGACTCATCAGATTTAGCAAACTCTTGTTTAGGATTACGACGTGGACTAACCTTAGGCGTGCATGACCCAGATTTGATTGGACTGCTTTCTATGCTGTGAGGATTTTTTTTCAGCGTTGTGTTTGGAATCCATGTTAAAATAAGCGTTGGACGGCATGACTGAAACAGTGGATAAAATAAAACATGATAATTTGGCAACTATACAGTATCTATAAATAATAGAAAACTGTATATTCACTATCTGTTTGGCTGAAAATTTCCTAAATTTAACTCATTTCTTAGTAATATTAATTTTTTAATGAAATAAAACCAGTATGTCTCACATTCTGATCATGAATTAAAAAAGTTAACCCACAAACTAAAATAAATATTAAACAAATAGAGAAGAAATTACCTTTTTAATGAAACAAAAATGTAATAGAATTGTTCAATATAATTTGATAAACCAAGGAAAGAGAGGATAGAACTCAGAACATGTAAGGGAATACCTGACTCTGCTGGGCTCTCAGTGTCAGATAGCCTGGGTGATGCTCAGTATCAAGAAGCAGGGAAGCTGGTGGGTGAACGCAGACATTGTTCTTACAGTAGATTATTTCCCCATCTAGTGGTGGGGGGCGCAAACTTTCTGAGCCAGAAAGGCCAAAGAGATTGGTTGCCTTTTTGAATATGTTACTGAACGCCATTGGCTGGAATGGGTCATGGGTCACTTTTCTCGGTCACCAGTATTTTTCATTTTGAAATCTGGGTGACAATTAATTTTAATATCTGGAAAAAAACATATCTTGTTGAAATTTTAAAATTAATGTTTTAATAGTTAATATTTTTTTTATTTTTTAGAAATACACAAAATGTAACGTAATGGATAAAACAATGCAAGACCTGAAACTTTATTTTTACTATAATAACTGTTTCAATACTATCACTAGTAAAAGAATAAACTAGTGAGAAAAAATGCAGAAATTAATAACTAAAGAAGTGTCAGTATATAGAAATTTTGACGGTAAAATATGTTAAAAAAACAGAGAAAAAGTAATTTTATTCAAAAATAAATTAAAATTAATTTTTATGAAATATTCTCATTTAAAATATCTCATTATAAACAACCACATCATGAAGTGTCACTGTATTTGGATGGCTAACAATTATTTCTACTAGACACAGCTGTTGGCAACACAAGGCGTGAGCAATTAATCTAATTCACTCAGCCAGCTCAGTGTTAGGTTAAGGTATTTTATAACCATTGTACGTAGCCAATAAAAAAAGTGCATACATATTTGAACAACCAAGCAAAAGTTTGATTCAAGAGTCTTATTGGGTAGCAAGACACAAATAGTGTACTAGAAGAAATAAACATTTCAAGTCAGGTTTCTGCATCTCTAGACTTACTATTAGTTTAAGATTTTTGTTCTAGATCACATAATGATGATTAACATGTATATAAAAATTGTTAATGTGTTTACAATTTGAACACCATGTCATCTCTGATAAATACAATTTACAAATGCACATGGAAATTTGAATAACATTGCTTATCCCTAAATGTATTTAATAAAAATATAACTTGAGTTTTTATGCAAATAATAAATTTATTACAAACGCAGGCCTATGATTTTTTTCAAGATCATAAAACATAAAAACGTATTAAAATTTTTTAATTTTCAAAGATATTGTAAAAAGCTTGAATAGTATTACAATTATTATTGGTGATTTTCAGCATTCAGATTCTTAATGAATGTACATATAACTTATAAATGGAGTCTCTTATATGTGGTTCCCTAATTGATGAAAAATTACTTGAAGTTTTTTTAAATCTTAAAAATAAGTTAGTGGACATTGACCATGAAATCTTTAATCTTCATATTTGTTTGCTATTTCTGAAACTTGGCTGTGTTTGCACAGATGGCTGATGAAACTGACTTTGGAACGTAATATCTTGAGCAATAGGTGCTTATTTACTCTTCATAAAAAAAGTGGTGACCCGTCAAAACAGCCCTGGTCAAAACGGCCCCAGACAAATTGTTAAATTTTTTTTAACAAAAACTTTAATTTTTTTTTGCATTTTAAGCTTTTGTCAATTTTCCACCATTAAAAAAATAGTAAAATTGTAAAATTATTTCTTGTGATGTTATTATATTGTTTCTTGTCAACAAACAACTGTGATTGGTACCATTTCGCGTAAAGGCTATTAAATTCACTCTTGTGATGTCATTACAGGTATTATTGTTTATTGTGAGCTAAACCTGACCCTGAATAGGTGCTTAAAAATACGAATATAATATTTGATTGTACATTTTACTATTAGTCCATCTATTAGTCCAGGGCTCTTTTGTCGGGGCCGTTATGTCGGTGAACCTAGACAACCCAAAAAAGCTTATAAAAAAATATATTTTTGGGATTCATAAACAAGTTATTCTCACAGAAAGTGACATTGTCATCTTTCAATCAGATGAACAGATTCTTATTTAAATTATCATCAGTTTATTTGGGTTGTGGTGGTGGTTATCTTTAAAATTTGTAGTTATATGCATTTTCAATGTAATTTTATTTTTTAAAGATTTCTACTTTCACCTTTCAAATATAAAGTATTGGTTTACAATTTTACTGTAGCATTTAACTAATTAAAATGCAATAATCATACAATTTGTTTATTTGCCTTGGTAGGTATTTTTTCTCTTTAAATTTTATGATTTTATTCAACACAACCTGAGATAGATTTTAAAAATACAAAATCTGGATGTCATGTAAAAGTTTTGTTTTCATTATGTGGTGTATTAACTAGTAATTTGTTTAATGAAAATTTGGTGCTATTATCTCTTTAAAAAAACTGTGGGCCAAATGGGGCAAAAATGTTAAATGTTTCACACGTTTGTGATTAAAAAAGTACAGTTAAAGGTGGTGAGGTATGTTTCCTTAAGTTTTCAAAACCTACAAGAGAATGTAAGGAAGTTAGCAAGACTCCCCCACCCACTATGCCCATCTGTCTTTTGGTTGGTTGGTGGAATCAAAGGCGCTAGATGATGTCACCCCTGCTAGTGCTTAGATCTCGTGCACAATGCCCATCAACCCAGGGAATTACAAACAATAAAAATTTAGCAGTGATGATAATGCCATTTAAAAAAAAATAATTGTAATATTATTTTTTAAAATCACCAAATCACTTGAATTATATTTCAATTGAAATTTAAAATATTATTTTGTTGATTTGTCATACCAAAAATATGAGCTCTGATAATAAGCTAAAACAGATGAATTGAATTGAAGCTGCAGTACACTAAACGGCTTTAGATTAAACAGGACCTGTTTTGATCTTAGGACCATTTAACCGGTTAATCATTAAAAACCTTAGTCAAGTCTTGACGCAAGATTATGATATTGATAAAAAAGGCCTAGGGCCCAGGACTAGAAGACCCCTCAGCCGACACCGCGCGCCAAATACGCCACAAAATTTTTGTCCGCCGAAAATATGTGGCGCGCCGCATTAGCCGCTGTATTTTGTCAGCCGTAATTCCGCCAAAAATGAACGAGCCGCCGTAACGTAATGTTTTTTTAAGTTTCATTGCGTTCCGTTTTAAGATCAATTAACTAGATACTAGATTAGTCAATAACTGATGACTTTTAAGGGTGATCCTGAAGTTTTAGCACGTAAATTTTTTCTCTGCGAATTTTAATTTTCTCGTAAGAACTTTCATCTTTAATTTATTAAATGCATTTATATATGTCATATTTTAGTTATTACAGCGCTAATTTGTAAGGCTTTTTAATTTATATGGCTTTTTCGGCCCTTGACGCTACATAATCGGAGTAGGATACATCATTTTGTTTATCTAGCACCCTGCTAGCCAGATTTTTTTTTACCTGGAACGACCCATGCTAAAATAAATTTCTTGACTGAAGATGTTTTTTAAAAAAAGTTTCATTCATCTGTTTTAAGATTCTTAGAAGATCAATATATATTTTAATGAAAATTTCATCATTAGATGTTTGATTCTTTTTTGTTTTTTTGTAAGTGAGATTAGGTAGCGTCAAGGGCCGAAACCGGCCTTATAAATTAAAAAGCCTTCCAAATTAGTGCTATAATAGCTAAAATGTAACATATATAAATATATTTAATAAATTAAAAACGAAAGTTCTCAGGAGAAAATTAAAACTCGAAGTGAAATAATATGCGTGCTAAGACTGCAGGATTACCTTTTTACGTTACACCATTTCTAATGTAACAACTCTTTATGACTATATGATGATTTTAGGCGAACTCAAATGTCAGCAAATGTCATCTAAACCGGGAAGAGAGGCAGTACATTAAAAACCTACAAGTAAAACCTAAACCGCCAAGCCTACATGGAAATTCTAAAGCACAATGCTGGAAATATTTTTGTGGCCTGTTCTCTGCTGATGGGAGAAATTTAGACGAAGATCGAGTGTATTGTCAGCTGTGTCTCACTGCTCAGCAGTCATTGGGTGACAAGGGTCACATTTCAAAAGTAAAATTTTTTGCGGCAATTACATCAATTGGCATTATGAATCATCACCTAAGTGTCAAGCACAATGTGTCAGTACAAAGTCAAGAGAAGTCAAATAAAATTTTGGGATATTTCCGTAAGTATGGAGAAGGCAACAGTCAATGTCAGGCAACATCAAGTCATGAAATGACAAGAGATATCGTTATCTGGTTCTGTAGAGACTTGCTCGCCTTTGAAAATGTGGCTAAAGATGGTTTTGTTGACTTCTTCAAAATTAATTTCCCATCTCTCAACATACCGGCACCTGTAATAGTAATACTTGCTGGAACAGCCCTGGATGATGTTTACGAATATTTTGTAATTAGCCGAAAATCAGCTGCAAATGTCAACTTACGGAGAAATCCGGCTAATCCGGATATCAGCCAAAAAATTATGTCAGCCAGCCGAAATTTAAAAATCCGGATATCAGCCGAAAAATTATGTCAGCCAGCCAAAATTAAAAAAAAATTCGGCTGGCAGGTCTACCCAGGACTATACCATACTATTTATATATCCACTGCTGCGGTACACTTAGCGGATTTAGATTAAACAGGACCTGTTCTGATCTTAGGACCATTTAACCGGTAAATCATTAAAAATCTTAGTCAAGTCTTGACACAAGATTAATTTGATAAATAAAGCCCTAGGCCTATACTATACTATTTATATATCCACTGCTGTGAATGTAATGATGTGGATAAAAAAACTTTCTCAAAGTCTCAAGATTCTATGTCTCAAATGCCTACATGGATATGCATTTCTGAAATTATTCAATATCACATTCTTATTCTTTAACTTAAACAACTTTTAATTTAAGAAGACTTAAGTTACAAATTAAAAGTTGTCCCCTTTGCTTTACCAGAATATACATTTAATGAAATTAGGCTAACTATAGACTATATCATAAAAAATATATAAGCACTTTAGCCTATTGTCAAATTAAAAGTCTTTACTTTGTAAACTTTTTTATTTCAATTAAATTTTAAAAAATACAAATAAACAATCCAAAAATAATTTATATAAATTAGGGTAAAGAGGGGTAATAGGCCCTATATGAGGCAATAAGCCCCACTTACAGGAGTCATTTATTAAAATGCTTGATGCTATGTTTTAAAGAAAGAGAGGGATTAAGCTCTACATGGTGGAAGGAATCTAAATAATCAGGGAATAAATTACATGTACAACCATGTTTGGGTTTTTAGCCTATGGAAATTGATTATAACTTTGCATCTTTGTATGATTGATTTTTTTCTGAAGTTTCCTGTTTCATTCAAACATGTCTTAAAACTTTTGCTCAGTCAGGACATCTTTGTTTTGATGATGAAAGAATATTTTTAAGCTGAGATTTTCAAATTTCTCTCTAGTTACAAGTACATCTATACTAAGTAAGTAACTTTTTTGCAGTCTTTACAATCTGTGTATCTCATTTTTTAGTTAAAAACTTATATTTGTAGGCCATGTTCTGCTAGTGAGGAAGCCATTTGTTTTTGCAAAATAAAGTGGATCTTAGATGAAGGATTGGAAATTGTTTTATAAAGAGCTCTAATATTAACATAAATGTAAAACTTTCCTGTATTATTTTGAATGGAGATCATTTGTGAGAGGCTTTTAGTCCAATTTCTCATTAATTAGCTTGTTTAAATTAATTTATGAAAATCCTAAGGCTTAATTCCCCCAACTTTAAAAAAAAACTTTTTAAAAAAATGTGAAAACCACCAAACATTATTGATAAAATAAAGAAATTTAATATTTTAAACTAATTGACAATATTAAAAAATGTTTTAAAATGAAAACAAAATTTAATAATTTGTGGAAATAATTTTTTTTTAAATTTGTTTTTGCATTTTCGATAATAGATCCATTAGTCACAATTCGCGGCTCGTTGACCTAGTTTTCTTGACTAGTTGTGAGGCTTTCTGAGGTACCATCAACAGTGGTCCCAAGAAAAACAGAGCACTATGCAAGGTCTACAGCTATTGGTTATGGAGAAAAGGTTTGAACTACACAAGAATACTTAACAGAATGCGGAAATTATGTGGTCACCCCAGTCAGAAATTTATCTGTGATGAAACAGACTTAGTCACTGACAACAAGACACAAAAAAGGGTGAACCAAAGCATTTGGTACCATGTTAAATGCATAGAAATCCAAGAAGAGGCTCATATTTAAGACATGGAGTGGAACAATGAGAGTTGTCAACAGCCACTGTGAAAATATATACCTTCTACAAAATGGGGCTTATTACCCCCATTGACAGCCTATATTGCTTCATAATTTTACTGAATAAAATTTTGCCCTTCTGGAAATATGGGTTGCCTATGACTTTTTTAAAGCATTAGTTGTTTGGGGACAGATTGAGAGACTGGCGCAGGACTGGGATGCCTGGAGAGACTTTGTCCGTGGCCTATGCCCCAGATGGGACGAAGGGCGATGATGACTTTTTTAAAGCATTAGTTGTTTGAATGTAATAATATTTATTGATTTCAAAGGAAATTTTAAAAAACCAGTAAAAAAACAAAGTTTTTGACTATAAATCCTTTATATACGAAACATAACTAAAAGTATGTACATTATAATATGCATCGAACGACAATCCAAAAATCAAAAATTTTACTTATGTCTCATATATAAAGGATTTATAGTAAAAAAACAACTACAGTCTGCCTGCTAAATTTCCGCTCGATTTGATCACGGGAAAAGGGTTATAAAAACATGTTTAATATAATGCACACCGCACGACAGACTAGCATAAACATTTACAGATCGGGAATATATTTTTAAAAAGTATGGACAATATAATGCACACCGTGCGACAGGAAAGTATTAAAAAGGTTGTTCTATATAATACGCACCGTGACAGTCTAGCAAAAAAATTTACATGCTACTTAAAGATAATATAAAAATTTATTAATTTAATTACAGTAGATTTGATCGATGTGAAATTTTGATATATCATTTTTATTGTCGCCACAAGTCTGCCTGCAAAATTTCTGCTCGCTAGCATACGGGGAAGTGGGTTAAAAATCGATCCGTTTTTGAGGCAAACAATCAACCAGACGCCATGAGTATGAGTTAATATAAAGGATTTAAAAAAGAAAACATGTTGAAAACCTGGGGCTTATTACCCCTCTTTAACCTACTTAAAAATATAAATAAATAATTTAATTTAAATATAGGAATATAATATAAATATAAGTATAAATAATAATAATAATAAGTATAAGCTTTACAAAGGCATAGGCTTTACCTACATACAAACAATTCAATTATTATTAATTACCGTTACCATATATACTCGTTCTAAAGTCTAAAGCCAACCTATTTTGGACAAAATTTAGGGTAAAAAGTTTGTGGGCTTATGAGCGGGTCATAGGTGATTTTTGCATGGATATTGAATATCGGTGTTGTTATTGTAGATCATCATGATCAAGGTCCTTTTCTATATTCTACAAGATTCTACTTCTACTGCTCTACCTGAAGCTATATTAATATATTATTAAACATCTGCGCTTACATTATTTAATAATTTTATTTATTTTTGTGAATGTTTTAATAAATTGCTTAACAAATTTTGTTTTCAACAACGAATTTTAATTTAAAAAAAAATACTTTAAATAAAGGTAACTTTTGCCTAACACTAACACTAACAAAGACATAGTACAGGCATTACAAAGTAAACAATCATAATGACCGATTTAGCTTTTAGTAGAATAGTTAACCACCTTGACAAATATAATGCCCTATGCCCACATCAACACGGCTTTAGAAAAAACAGATCATGTGAAACACAATTAATAGGTTTAATGAACTATCAAAAGGCTTAGACAAAAATGATCAAATGGACACAATATTACTAGACTTCTCAAAAGCATTTGACAAAGTTCACCACCTTAGTTTACTTAAAAAACTTAACTACTTTGGAATCTCAGGTCCCTTACATCACTGGATCCAAGACTTCCTTTTGGGCAGGGAGCAAACTGTAATAATTAATGGATCTAAATCTGCACCAATAAAGGTTAACTCAGGAGTTCCACAAGGAACTGTGCTAGGTCCCTTACTCTTTTTAAT
Source organism: Ampullaceana balthica (assembly GCA_944989445.1). Lineage (NCBI taxonomy): Eukaryota > Metazoa > Mollusca > Gastropoda > Lymnaeidae > Ampullaceana > Ampullaceana balthica. The sequence goes on from CALYLW010000078.1 coordinate 342,794, forward strand.
TTATATAAATGATTTACCCAACAACATCTCAACAGGTACTAAAGTTAGGTTATTTGCTGATGATTGTATAATCTATAGAACAATTAAATCAGAACAAGATAGCAAAATTTTACAAAAAGACTTAGATGAATTGATAAAATGGGAAACTAACTGGAGTATGTCTTTCCACCCAGAAAAGTGTCAACTGTTAAGAGTAACAAAGAAAAAGAAACAAATAAATTCAAAATATTACATTCATGGAAAAGAACTGACCCAAACTAAAGATGCAAAATACTTAGGAGTCTTAATAAATGAGAAACTATCATGGAATCCCCATGTCAATGAAGTTATTAAAAAATCAAACAAAACCTTAGGCTTTATAAAAAGGAACTTTAACAAATGTAATAGAGATATAAAACTAAAATGCTACCTCACTTTGGTGAGACCTGTACTAGAATATGCATCTTCTGTATGGGACCCATCCACCAAAGAAAACATTGATAAACTAGAACAAATTCAAAAAAGAGCTGCCAGATTCATTACTGGAGAATATTCGAAACTGACAAGAATAACACCATTAGTTAAATCATTAAACCTTGAAACACTAGAGGATAGAAGAACCAAGAGCAAAGTAGTAATCATACATAAAGCAATTAATTCTAATTTAGAAATACAACACAAAGATAACTTAATACAACCCTCAGATAGACATAAGGATAAAAACACCTTTCTTATTCCGTATGCAAGAACAAACACATACAAGTTTTCCTTCTTCCCGTCCGGAATTCGGGCGTGGAATGGGTTGCCTGAAGAATCCAGGAAAACCAACACTTTATCAACATTTAAATCTCTAATAAAAATGCAGGACTAAACACAAACCATAGATAAGCGTAGGACGCAATAATCTTCTGTATAGAAGGAGCGTCTATAAACAGATAAGATAGTTTTAAAAAAATGTGTACCCTTTTGTTTAAGCTGTACTATTACTTTTGGGGGGTCGGCTTGCGAGCGGGTTATACACTTTTAATACTTTTCTCTTCCAAAAAAGAGGGGTTGGGGGGAGGCTTATGAACGAACGGGCTATAGAACGAGTATATACGGTAGTCAATTAACAATGGCAATATTTACATATTCTGAATTAGAACTAATTAATACATTTTTAATAATTAATACTTAACTTTGACTTTAATTAACTTATTAACATTGACATTGTTAATTTAACAACGACAACAGTGTTGTTGTCAACACACGGTAATTTCTTATTTCAGCGCAATTTATTTTTGTATAGCAAAAAAAATAAGTAACTTACTTTTACTAATTTAAACACATTCATTAAGTAATAAAATAAGTATTTAATGGTTAAATATTAGTTTTCCATGTGTTTTGATGAGTTTAAATTACTTTAAAGGGGGTTTTAACTATTAAAAACTGGTTTTAAAGTCAGACTTCTACGAAAATCGTTTTTTGTTGATATTTTTAACCACAATTGGCCAGATAATTTCACGGCCTCAGATCAATCTAAATTTTTATGTTAGCAGTAAGCTAATTACTAATCAGATTCAGAGGCGTCACCTAAAGGGAAAGTCATTTACGATAAAGTATTCCCGAGTCCCCCTCCCCATTAATTAGATAAAATTAGTACTTGGGAAATAAGCATGTTCAAGGTAAGATTTAAAAAAATATTTGATAATAATAGATATATATCTTTTGTAATGTATTTCTTGTAAATGTTTATTGACAATGTTAATGGTTGTAAAATAATGACACCTAAGGGGGGGGGGTCCGTACATAGATGACGTCAAGTACCTGGGGGACGGGGTTCACACATTTGTGACGAAAATGGGGGGGGGTGTTTAAGCCTGTTCAGGGTAAGTTTTTAAAAATGTTTGATGATGACAACTACATCTTTTGTGATGTATTTCTTCTATGTGTTTGACAATTTTAATGGTTGTTAAATAATGAAACTTAGGGGCCGAACATAAATGACGTCAAGTACCTAGGGGGAGTGGGGTTCACACATTTGTGACGACGGGGGAGGTGTTTAAGAACAGTGACGTCCAGGGCCGGCCTTAACAATTGCTGGTCTCTTGGCGGCTTAGTATGGGAACCACTAGTAGGAGATAACGTGTATTAAAAAAGAGACACATGAAGTCACGCGGTTTTGGACAACCCCCCACCTCCCACACTTGTTACGTCAGTCCAAGTAAGCCTCCCCCCCCATAAAAGCCGTATTTCCTATTTGAAAATGAGCCTGTTTCAAATTTTTTAAAAATTGCGGGCATTTAAGTATGCATTCAGTGAATGAGCATGTTTCAAAACAATTTCTCGTCATTTTAGTGTATGGATTCACTCTAATATCATACGTGAAAACAAAAATAAAAAATGAGGCACAGGAAAGCTGAAACATTTAGTTTAATTGTTGAGCATTTAGATGTGACGTCACAGTTCTTATAAACCACTCCTCCCCCCTGGTAACACATCTAAACAAATATGTGACTCCTCTCCCCTCACCCTAGATGCGTGATGTCATTTGTGGACGGCAACTTATGTTATCTAATACTAATATTCGGATGAATAAAACTTTGTGTGTAAAAATTCATGTCATGCATTATCGTCAAATATTATTAACCAACAAGTACCAAAAATCCTAGGGCTGGCCTTAGCAATTGCGGGGCTCTTGGCGGTTTAGTATGCGGATTGCGCGGTGCCCAGTCTGGGTAGGGATAAGGAATTAATAAGTGTGGGGCCCATTGCTGCCGCATAGGTTTGCAGTGGACTAAGACCGGCCGTGGTGACGTCACATATTAACGCTCAACTTTAAATAAAAGTTGCACTTGAACATTTCATTATTTACTATTCATCGGATGACATTTTATATGGCCTTACGCGTTTTGCCTCGGACGTTCGCGGGGACAGGAGTATCGGTTCCGACACTGTAATCAAAGTCCGACTAGGTGGTCTTTTGCGTATTAAGACATAAGAGTGCAGCCTTACTTAAATGGCAATAACGTGAGTTCAAACATGCCATGCTCAGGAAATTCGACTTTTAGAGGCGTGCAAAGCTTTATAACGTCACATTTGAGGGGGGGGGTACTTTTTGTGACGATGTGTGACGAGGAGGGGACGGTGGGAAATCAGCCTAAATTGCGTGACGTCTTTAGGGACGGCCCCCTTATAGTCGTTGGAATTTTATTTTCTCCCCGCTTTCTTCCCATTCTTTTTTTATTTATTTATTTATTTATTTTTATAAACGTTGGTTGCTTTGAAGACTAGTATGGGGTTGGGGAGAGAGAGGGATGTGAAAACGTTCATCGCTGACGCTCAGGAGCAAATTATTTGCCATGAACCATTGCAGTGGTCCCCAACCTTTTTATCGCCACGGACCCCTTTTTGACAATCGGCATGTTTAAATTATAAATACATTATGACTAAATTTTTTAAAAAACTTCTAAAATATAAAAAAAAATTTAAAATACATTTATGCAAAAACAAAAAAAAAGAAAAAAAAAGAATATAAATATAAGGAAGTGATTTAACATTTTAACCCGGCTCACCGACAAAACAGCCCGGACAAAACGGCTTCGACATAACGGCCCTGGACTAATAGATGGATTAATAATAAAAATTACAATCAAATATTATATTCGTATTTTTACTCACCGATTCAGTGTCAGGTTTAGCTCACAAGAAACAATAATAATTACACCAAAAGAATGAATTTAATAGCCTTTACTTTACTCGATATGGTACAAAGTCACGGTTGTTTGTTGACAAGAAATGGGGATACGGTGGTTGAGTGGCAGCGCGCCCGACTGGCGTACCGATGGACACGGGTTCGAATCCATGGGAAGTCAAGGATCTGTTCCCGGGGCCTAGGGCGTCTGTGACGAAATTAATGGAGATAAAGTCATCTGCGCACGGGAACTGGGTAGACCAAAGGGGAAACTCACATCTCTCTTTTCCGCCCCAGACGTCCGCAGATTGTAGTACCAGTGTGACCATATTTCGTACAACTACATCCATCCTTGTAGTGGAAGGGCCGACATTATTCTTGCTAACCAGAATCCATCCTGGCTTCTGGGCACACGCCAGTACCGGGACAGAAGTGTCGTTAGCACTCAGGACCAAGAGCTGGACCCACCGCTGTCCCAAGCGACTTGGACTGACACCCTACCTCATCCCTGCACCTATCGACAGGACCCTGAGGAGGACAACTCAGCAGTTACGTCTAACGTAAAATGACGCCGACTAACGTACACTGCGTATGTCGAAGCCTATACGTGTGCACGCACTACACGTATAGAAGCCGGTCATTCACACTTCCGTGATCACCGATGTCACCTGGAACAATAGGTGAGAGAGTCTACCGAGCTCAAGGAATCAAACGATTCAGCTAGAGGGACCTTGCAGAACCAACTACACACTCCAGCACGGACGGAGCCTTGTGTAGGGCAGCGCTATCCAGCTTCATCGCACACACTGACCAGGGGAGCGTGCAGAACCAACCACCACACGGAGCGGGGCGCGACGACCCCATTGCAATTAAGTACCTGCACTATAAGCATAAGGTTACAAGGCATAGCCCTAATGATGATAAGGCTAGGCCAAAGAAGGGACAGTTAATTTGTTATATCACTATTATCATTTGGAACCAGTTTCCACTATTGTATAAATAAATTTATTGTTACATTTTTTACCCCTTTGGTCTGTTGATTATCGAGTGCAAGAGATCACTAAAGTTTATGCGTTGTGAGCGGGAAGGTGTTAATTTAAACATTACACCCCTAGACAACTTGCCAAACCTAGATACACATCTTTCTCGCCACAGCGTCCCCGAGTCCACCCAGCTTCGATTGGGTACCTAACACATAGTTAGGGAAATAAAATGCGGCTGGGTAATGCGTGGAACCCTTATAGCCGTGGCATGTGAACGCTGCATCACTTTCCAAAATCAACTGCTGCCTTGCAGATGGTCTTGGCTGACCAAAGGCTATGGAAGCATATCCAGAAAAAACAGCAGGCTGAAGTCGGAGACCACGGGCCAATTGGCGCAAAAACTCGTCGGCACGCAAAACTCAAATTGAGAACGAAGAAGAAGAAGAAATTGACAAGAAATAATATACAATTGTACCAGTTGTTTAAGGAGGGAAAAGTTTACCATTGCTTAAAATGCAATTTTAAAAAATTGTGTTAAAAATGTAAACAATTTGTCTGGGGCCGTTTTGAGGGGTCACCTTTTAACCCACTACAACGTGTTAATTTGCAAATATACGAAACTTCGCCATGGCTTTAATCCAGATGACTGGCAGAGTTGTCTCGAACATTATTTTAAGGCTGCCGCCATCAAGTGGTTGAACTTCTTGCACATGAATGCTAGATTCGTTAGTTGACACAAGGGTCGCTGATCCATTCCTCACCAGCTCATGGTTCTTTGGTTGCAGTGGCGTAGCTAGGGTCATCTACGCCCGGGGGCATAACCCAAAGTCTGCGCCCCTTGTCGGACCCACAGATTCTGGGGGGTCAGTGAGCCCCCAAGAAAATTTATAAATTTTAATGTTTATATGGTTCATTTTCGAAACATCTGGTATTGTTTGGAAAGCATTTACTAATACTAATCGGCATCCTTCCGTCTCGCTAGACGATGATCATCACCGTTGTGTTGGGTTGCATTTCCTCGTTTGGCTGTGCAGTACTATCCTTGAGTGACAGCCTTTACCGCAGCTTTCGCACACGCGTTCTGTGCTTCCCAACGCTTTGGCCTTTCTCCTAGCTCTTTTGTCTGTAGCCTCCTCCATCCTTCGCTCCTCGGCTACTATGATGCCTTCTTTTACAACTGTGCGCCACGTAGATCAGTCTGCTGCCTTTCACTCCCAGTCACTTGTGCGTATTCTGGCTGCTTTCGTGTCCCTTTGACAGACATCTTGAAATTGCAGACGTTGGCGACATGTCTTCATCTTTCCCGATGCCAGTTCTATATATAGGGTGTCCTTGGGGATGCGACCTGTGATCATTCTTTTTAAATGTCCAGCCATCTCAGGCGACTTTCACTAAGGATTGAGAACATGCTTTTGGTATTGGCACGCATCAGGACCTCACTATTTGGCACTTTGTCCTGCCATTTAATGCAAAGGATGCGACGCAGGCACCTCAAGTGGAAGCTTTTAAGCTTGCGCTCAAGGGATGTATAGGTTATCCATGTCTCGCTTCCGTATAGCAGTTAACAGCGTACTGATGACGCAGGCTCGATAGACACACAGTTTGGTTTTCTCCATTTTCTTGGTGTTTTTCCAGACCCGTTTATTTAGTTTAGCCATTGTGGCAGCTGCCTTGCAAATTCTACTGTTTATTTCGTCCTCGATGGACAGTGTATTGGACCCCAATTAGGTGAAGATGTCCAAAGCTCCAATTTTTCATTGTCGAAATTGATGGTAGGAGGAGAACGTGTGTCTTGGGTCATGATGTTTGTCTTTTTCAAGCTGATTTGCAGAACACATTCTTTTCAGGCGTCGGAGAAGCTTGACACGAGTTGTTGCAAACCAGTTTCTGTGTGTGTTATCAGTGTCGCATCATCCGCAAAGAGTAGCAAACGAGTTAGGACATCGTTTTGATTTTGGCTCGGAGGCGGGCAGTGTTGAAAAGTCCTCCATCAGCTCTGGCGTGTAACCAGATTCCATCACTGCTGTCCTTGAATGCGTATCAAAAGCATATAGTACCGTATATAATCTCATTCAAGGGCGTTTTAAAACTGCATCCAATATTCGCGGTTATTCGTCATTCGCGGATAAGGGGGGGGGGTAGAGAACATAAATCCCCGCAAAAAGCGAGGGAATAGTGTATTATGAACTTGAATGCACCAAAAAGTTGACGATACTGGGTGGGGCGGCAGTTGGTTTATCATCATCCAGATGGCGCTCGATGACACTGGTGTTCTCGCCCTTTGCCAACAAAATGTCATCAGAAAGATTGCATTTTGCCGTGTCTCTCTCAACTCGCTTGGCGTGATTCCACACGGCCGACGTATTACCCATCTTACACTGTTAGTAACTATTTAATTTATTAAAATCGTTTTTCTGCTAGGCATACACGAGTTCACGAACACAAGAAACAAACAAATAGATACGATGCGGGTTATAGGAGTGGATAGGGGAGTGAAGGGGGTTTAGATAAACATAACTGGCTCCTCTCAATCGATAACTCAATGTTGTCGGTGTATTTCAAAGCAAAGCTAGTGTCCTTTCATATAATTAAAGCAGGGATATTATAAATATTAAAAAATACCGTCTCTTTCATTTCTATGCAGTCAATCCTTATTCTCGGCGGCGCGCTCATGTTTTCCTTATTTGATTTATTAAAACATAATTGTGTTAGCGACTTTTGTTTCATGTTCAGAGAAAAAAAAAGATATACATGTGTATCAACATAAGTTGTACTTTGTCGGGACCGTATTTTATTTCCTCTTGACAGGTATTTTTTTTCTTAAGCGTTTGCGCCCGGGTACCCATTAAAATTGGGCTGAAATGTTTATACCAACTGTGGCATGCAGTTCTTCGGTGTTCACATTGCAGTTCACGAACAATTTATCAATGAAAACTTTTGATTTGAAATTTATGCTGTTTTATCCGTTTAACTTGAAAACGCTTTGAAAAACTGTAAGGAGGTACTGAGAGCATAAAATAAAGAAGAGAAGATTTAGAAAAACTGATATAAAAAATTCCAGGGGCGCTGTTTTATATTTTTTATGGAACGGGGTGGTATACCTAAAAAGTTTTGGGAACCACTCGAAGGAGATAACGTGTATTAAAAAATGAGACACATGACGTCACGCGGTTTTGGACAATCTCCCTTTCCTACACTAGTTACGTCAGTAGAAGTTAGCCTCTCCACCCCCCCCCCATAAAAGCCGTATTTCCTAATTGAAAATGAGTCTGTTTCAAATTTTAAAAAAAATTGTGGGCATTTCAGTATGCATTTAGTGAATGAGCACGTTTCAAAACAATTTCTCGTCATTTTAGTGTATGGATTCACTCTAAAATCGTACGTGAAAACATGTATCAAAAAAGAGGCACAGGAAAGCTGAAACATTTAGTTTAAGTGTTGAGCATTTAGATGTGACGTCACAGTTCTTATAAACCACTCCTCCCCCCTAGTAACACATCTAAACAAATATGTGCCTCCTCTTCCCTCACCCTAGGTGTCTGACGTCATTTGTGGACGGCAACTTATGTTATCTAATACTAATATTCGGATGAATAAAAATTTGTGTGTACAAAAATCATGCCATGCATTATCGTCAAATATTATTAACCAACAAGTATCAACAATTTTTAGTTTAAAAAAATATTTACTTTTTAACAAATTATTGCTTCATTATTATTTTGTACAAATATTATTGCTCTTTGTAGTTTTAAGTGGAGTGCCGTCTTCGCAGAAACTTAGCATTGACATATTACCTTGTTCCAGGATATGTCAATGTAACACATATCACAAAAATACACCCCCACAGTTTTTAAAAAATTTAAATAAATATCATTTTTATATGATTATCTTTTTTATCATAATTTTATGATAAATATTTTTTAATTTAAATTATTTACTCAGGCAAGTGCCGCCTTCGCAGCTCAGCTGGTTGAGCCAAATTATCCAATCGGGCAACACAAAAAATAATAACTTTTAAGAAAGAAGATTTCTCCATTGGCATGCAACAATGGCGCCGTAAATCACAGAAGATGCATGAAATATACAATTTTTTATTTCGTATAAATTATAAAACAGTAGTTTAATTTGAACAAAAATATAATATTTTAATGCTAAAATATATTTCATAGTAAGTTTAGTTGATTTTTTGGTTTTAAACTACTCTAAAAATAAATTGCGCTGAAATAAGAAATTACCTCAACACACTAACTCTAACTACTACTTCACTACTACTACTACTACTAACTACTAACATTAGGGCCTACTCACAATAACTAATAACTCACTTTAACCATAAACCTTTTAAAACTGGTATAGGAGAGCCTCTATTTTTTAACACTGTGTAACCAAAATTAGATAATGTATTGTTGTTGCTTTATTTATATTTATCACCAAACAAGTGTGAAAAGAAATTCATAAGAGACCATTCGTCATAAGATGAAATGGAATCAATAATATTCAGCCATTTTGATTAGTATCGCATTGAATTCATGACTGGATTTCATTGGTTAAAAAAATAAATAAAGTAGAGAGAATTGATTCCGTACTATGACCCTCTCATAGCAACAGATCAACAGCTTGAAAATGGCTGACGAGGAAAATGGGTTTGTAAAACTACACAAATCACGTTTCACTATTTTCACTAGTTAAAATAGTAAAAATAAAAATCTTATGCCTTCTTCGTTAAAAAATAAGTCCGCAAAAAAATATTTGAAATACAAATCATTTAGTATGTTATAGAACGTAATACGTAAAGTAATGTATTTCTGTCAGCCGTCAGCAGAAAAGTTGACGATACTGATACATTTCAAGTTTGTTAAATTTGTAAATTAATCATGATGATTTCAATATCAGTGTAGTGTAGCCTACTGTTATATTGTTATTAGATATGGATGTCACAAAGCATTACTCCTCTTAAATAATATTAGTGAATTTTGTCATTTACACTAATATTGAGTTATTGACACACAATCTCTACTGTCTGTAGGTCTAGGTCTAAGTTATTATCTTGTAGCTGTTACTATTTATACATAATATGAGACTGAGTTGATTTTTATCAACTAATTCATGTTACAGAAACAATTTTCAAGTTGTTTCTGGGTTTTATACAAGGTGGAAATGAAACCAAATTTAAATAATCATTATATAAGGGCGATAAATAGTTTATCCTTACTTCATCAATAGCAGGATTTAGGCTATCAAAATTTTAAAAGATCATGCTGAAAGTATTGCTGTAGTGGACAGGAAGAAGAAAAAGTGGAGGAATATCTTGCACAGGTTTCTGAATATCATAATCATATTGTAGGCAAAATCTAGAGCACACTCTGCGAAAATTAAGAAAAACTTAAATTGAAGAGACGAAAATATACAGTGGCAGGACCCGCTTAAGTCGACGGCCTCGGGGTATGAAAAATGGCGCCGAGATAACCGATCATCGAGTTAAACGAAAACCAATATGGCGGCAAAATATTAACATGCGCTTAAAATTTCTTTATATACATGATGTGCGCTAATTAGTGATGGGACGATTAATCGTAATCGTATCGGAATATCGGGACGCATTTCTTCACTCTTTCCTAAGGTTGTTAAGACCGTTTGTTTTTAAGAACCGTTTAAGTTTAAATCTAACCCTTTTTTGCGTTAGCGCAGTTTTTTTTCCCTAGTACATAACTATAACGAATTCATCTAGTCCTGCCCGCCACGCCACGTGCGACATCGTATTGCCGTGATTCCCAGGTTGAGAGATATGGTGTGGGAGATTGAGAGTGGGGGTGGGTAAACTGTCTGTAGTCTTTTATATTTTATATTTTAAAATCTGGGGGGCCTTGTTTACAGTAAGCACCCTATGATTTTGGTATCATCCCATCACTAGCGTTAATAAATGAGAATGTTTTTTTTACACAAAGGCGTTGCCGTTATTTGTTTGTCTATCAGACTATCATGACCTATATATGACTCATGACAAAAATAGCGAACTCTTCTCTATAAAAAGGTACTAAAATAAATTAGGAACTCCTTTTTTATTTTTGAACCTTCAACTTTGACACATTTTAATTAATTCTAACCAATAGTTAAATGGATTTTGCACACGGCCACTTCTTATTAATGAAACAATGAGAACAAAGCAGTAGTAATAGAATCAAAATGAGGTTGAAGGATGAATGGTTGCCAATGACAACAAGTCTGCACATGGTAAATTTTGTTACTCCATACGAAACGAAATGTTTTAGACTTTCGATTTTGCGTGTATCTTTGCTATTGGAGCAATTACGTAATACTAGGCATCGGCATCACTTACGCGGCTGATAAGTAACATTTTCAAAAGCTGGCGATTTAAGTTAGTAACACAGCGCTGAGAGCTTAACGCTCATCAGCAGACTCCGCGAGGCCGAAATTCAATGCGTGGCCTTGGTTATAAAAAATCGATATTTAACATTTTCAAAAGCTGGCAATTGGCATAGTACCAGAAGCAACACAGCGCTGAGAGCTGAACACAAGCGGGCTGTGACATCACCAGCAGACCTAGTGCCCTTGGTTATAAAAAAATCACGTCTAACATTTTCAAAAGCTGGCGATTGGTCATGGGGATCGAGATAACCAAGGCTAAGTGACAAATTTGGCCCTCTTTTGTGCTCGAGGTATTAGGGTTCGGCGACTTAAAATAATCGAATTAACCGATGAGAAAATGCAAAGACAAAGAGAGAATTTTGCGGTTCCCAAAAAAAACGTCGACTTAGAGCTGACGAGTTAACCGGGGCTCGAGTTAAGTGGGTCCCACTGTATTGAGATTGTTGAGATGCTATTTAAAAACGCTGGGGTGGTCATCAATGGAAGACTGTTTATGGTTGTTCAGGCTATCAATTCAATTCAAGAAAATTAATAGGCTGGTTCACTACTCCAGCATAAGGCAGAAACGGAACCCTCTTACACCTAAACATTGATGAGGTTATGACTGATATTTCACTCTCATAAATAAAACAACACAATACAGGAGTTGCTTGTTCTTGCCTTGGTTAATCAGTGACTGGAACAATGATCAGTTGAGGTGATAACATTCAAAACATTTGTGTCCATTGCTTCCTGTCCTCTAAACGTCAGTCCCCGATATCTTCAATGAGAAGTCCTGCAAAGTAGTTCCAAGCAAAATGCTTTTAAGATTGTTTCTGACAAGAAGCAATGTTGATAGGTGGAACATGCTATTGAAAAGGCTCTTTAAAATCATTCAAATATGGAATTTTGGTAGACAGAGGTTTAAGTTTCAAGGAGAGAGGGTTTGGAAACAATTAAGAGATGTGGGACTCTCTCTCCCAGAATCAACAGTAGGGAGATGCTGTTGTGTATTGACTCCTTAGATTTTGAACTCCAGATCATATAAACAGCCATCAATGTAGAAGCAGATTTTTGGGCTTTTCATCTCAAGAGTTTTCTTTCAGCAGAAGTTGAAGATGTTCCACGCCTAATTCAAATTATTCTTAAATGAGGTATCTTAAGATGGCCTTTTGAAAAAAAAATACTGAAGTACTTTGAGACATTGAATTTCTCAAAGCGATATAATGATCAGTATTTAATTTCCTGAAATTCAAAGTTGAATAGGTTTTCCTAGAATCTATCCAGTAATCTCATTAACCCTTCAATTATTTTGTCTGATCCATGTGTTTGTGGTTGCATATGAGAGAACTTTAAACTTACTTGTTAAAAACTATTTACTGTAGAAATTCAAGGCTTTCTAATTTGGCTGTACTATCAATAAATGGGATATAATGAAATATATTGATGAAGTGATTGATAGGTTTGAAGCTTTGGGGCCAGGGAAATAACTATTTTGAATAAAATGAATTAAATTTAAAAGAACTATAAATTAAATTTGTTGCATTTTGTAACTGCAAATACCTTCTCAATGCAATTAATTGGATTTTGTTAATTTTATTTTTATGCTGTAAACTTTTTGAGAGGTTTAATCAACAGCATGAGTTTACAACACTGAATGCCACTAATCCTAACTACAGCAGTGAATTTTTGGTACCCACAATAAAGACATAAAATGATTTTGTCTGCTACTAGATCAAGACATGAGTTTCACAAATACATGAGGTGTTCTCACAGTTATGATTAAATATCTAAATGGAATGTACATGTTAAGTCAATATGGCAACTACTCTTTGGAATAAGATTATAGAATCATATAATGGTTTGTTTAGGTCAGGTTGTTGTGGTTGGTACAACATTTTATCAAATATAAGATATATGTTGAGTCAAGAACTTCTATATCAGCCCAAAAAGTCGGCAAATTGATTTTTATTTTGTAATCAATATGCCTTATACTTATATTTCTATCTACTTTTTTGAGGAGAAAGAATTCATGGGGGCTGTTCGTTTTTAAGATTTTGGAACATGATAAAGGAAATATTGCTATTTTTTAAATAAATCAGCGTTAGGAAGTAGATCTAAAAAAACAATTAAGAAATATGCATTTACTTAGAATAGTATCTAAATCAAATAATAATCATTCAATTTCATACACAATTTTGCACTGATTTTTTGAAAAAATAAAGCTTTCCTTCAATAATACATACTTTATTGCCATCCTTAATTGCTACAAATTCATGCTGTTTTTAAAAGCTTTAAATGAATTAATTTCATAATAAATTATGCCACAAAAAGCTACTAAGTATAAATAAATGTCTCCAAATTACATACACCATTTGGCATGTACCATCTTGCTTTTATGAAGAGAATTTTAAAATTATTTTTAGAACAATGCTTAAAGAAATAACTGCATTGCATCTATATTACATGCCTTTTCTCTGTTCTTTGTATTGAAATGAAGTTACTTTCCATTTATCTTTTCCTATTTAAATGGAAAGAAAAGTTATTTTCTATTTTTCATTTTTAGCCAACGGGAAGAAGAACCTGTTGAGGGAAATGAGGAAATTTTTAGTGCTCAGCAAGCAGAAACATCCCACCGTGCAGAATCAGTGGAAAGTCAAGATGTAAGTGGCAACCAATGTTCCCTTTAAGCTGCGCGGTTGCGCAGCCGCGCAGACATCTGACTGACGCCGCGCAGCAGTTTAAAACTACCGCGCAGTAAATTTTGTAAAAATGTTGCACAAAAAATGTATGCTGAGCAACTTTGCACACAAGTTTTTTCACTTTGCACACGGACCAACGAACCTTAGAGGGAACATTGGTGGCTACTGAGAAAATGTCTTTAAAATTTAAATTTTGCACAGTTTTGTTCTTTTGAGCATTGTAGTTTTTTTTTATTGCATGAGCACTCTCAACTTTTAAAAGTTTATTAAAATTATTAAATTAATGCAATGTTACGCATATATTTTTTCTTAATTGAAGTAATTTGAACAAAACAATTAGTTTTGGCCATTTTCTGTGCATGAAGCAAGTTTTACATTAAAGGGATCAAAGTGAATAATTGGTTAGAGTTATATTACGGAATTATAATTATGGCATTTTGGAAAGTAAACTATTTTATTTTCCCAACTGCAATATGTCTATTTTCTGTCCTTAATGTTTACATGACTTTCTCAGGAGGAGACCGACAGATACGGTACTCCATCCCCCAAAAGAAGATCTCGCCCATCATCTGTGAAAGATTCTGTTCGCTTTAGTTTTGATGATAAAGATGACTTTCCTTTTCATAAACACTCTAAGACACCTAGTGGAATCTTGTCATTTGGATCTGTAGCTGACTTAAAAAAAGGTAAGTTCAATTTTCATTAAAAAAATATTTGTGTATATATATATATATATAATACATATAATACTTCCTGTAAAATTCTTTACACATGTCATTAAGAGTTTTGGTGCTCTTGCCACATAGCTCTGCCAGTACCAGTTTAAATTATTTTAAAAAATTATTTTACCAATTAAATTATCAAAGTGCATGTAATTATGTATTCTATCAAACAGTAAGTTGCATTTACTTTTTTATTGTTTTCTTTCATACCTCTGTTATAAAATGTATGCAATTTTTTCTGATAAATTTTGTAAAACTTTAAATTGATAACACTTTCTTATCCTGGAGATATTATTGCTGATACATTTTCTGTCTCCTAGTTTTTATGATGGATGTTTTTAATCGATCTTTGCTAAAGTGTAAGAAGTAAAAACATGTATTGAAAAATTTTGCTGCTCAATTAGTGTGTGATGCTTAATGACTTATTTTTAAGCACCCTCTGGCATTGTTCTGCAAACTTTCTAAACGTTTTTTTCTCTGCCAAGGCCATATATGTATCATCATCATCATCATCAGTCCCGCGAGCATTGCGGTCATTGGGGGGAGCGCATGGATACATCAACAGATAATGATCTCCACATTAGCCTATTTTGAGAACGGCCAATAATTCATGCAATGTCATCCCTGTCCATTCCTTTATGTTGTCCAGCCAGCTTTTCCATTGTCGACCTCTTCGCCGGCCCCTTTGTACAGTGCCTTGAAGGATAATTTTTGTCAGGGTATCATGTCGCAGTACATGACCGAACCATGCCATCTTGCGTCTCTTAATTGTTGTTATGATGGTTTCTTGATGACCCGCAATAGAGTTTATTCTGTCCCAGACATATTGATTGGTCTTATGTTCTAAATAGGAGATCTGGAGAATTTTCCTCATTCATTTGTTTACAGTGGCTGCCATTAGTGTCCAGGTCTCACATCCGTAAAGGACAATGGTTTTAACAAGAGCTCTGTAAAGCCTGAGCTTTGTTGGCAGGCTAATGTTTTTGCTGTTCCATATTTGGTCAACTTTGTCATTGCTGCCATTGCCGACCCAATTCTAGCTAGAATTTCAGCTTCACATGTACCATCTCTGGATATAATTCCTCCTAGATATTTAAAGTTATGTATCTCCTCAACCTTTTGTTGGTTCAGTAGGATGTTGGCCATACTGGCAGCTGAGGAATTAACCAATATCTTGCTTTTCTCTGAGCTAATTTCCATCCCATATGCACCTGATCTGTCTGCAAGTTTGTCAGTGAGCTCCTGTAGTTCTTTACTGCTCCCAGCCAAAAGATCTATGTCATCAGTGAATCTTAGGTTGCATAAGGGTCTTCCGCGTATAGAGATGGATGTGTTGTGATCACTGAGAGTTTCTTGCATGATTTTTTCAAGGAAGATATTGAACAGGACAGGTGCGAGAATGCAGCCCTGGCGGACTCCGATCATCGTTTTGAAGAAGTCCCCTACGCAGCCTTTAAATAAAACTGCACTGCTAGCCTGATTGTAGAGTTCTTCAATCACCTTTACCAGCCCTTCTTCAATGTTGAAACTTCTCATCACTTGCCAAAGTCCCTCGAGCCATACTCGGTCAAAGGCTTTCTTGAAGTCTATGAAGTTCTGATGGAGTTCGCGTTTGTGCTGTAGATGTTTTTCTATGAGCAAGCGACAGTTGAAGATCTGCTCGATTGTGCTTCTGCCTGGTCTGAAACCTGCTTGTTCTACTGCCAGTAATTCCTCGGTTATTGGCTTTAGCCGGCCGAGGATAATTTTTAGCATTACTTTGTTAGGGTGGCTGATAAGGCTGATTGTTCTATAATTCTGGCATTGTTTCGTATTGCCTTTCTTAGGTAATAGTATGATTAGCAACTGCGTCCAATCTTTGGGCCATATCTTATTTTCAAATATTTTCTGTCAGAGTTTTGTTAGGGCTTTCGTAACCTATGCTCCTCCATGTTTCAGTAGGGATATTGTCAACTCCAGGCGACTTACCCCCATTTATGTATGAGAAAAAATAAAGATCAACTATGAATAGTTTTTCCTTCTTGGAGATGTATCTCTGTGACAGAATAATTGTCCAGGGGACCATAGTCCTCTCTTTACCACAGAAAAAAAAACCTAACAGCACAGTTGTTTTAATTCTAGCTCCAACAGACCCATAGTGGATAAATACAATCAACAAAACATGGCATCAGCAATTCAATTACATTCATCTTTATTTTACAGTACATCAATCATGAATAACAATGAAATATTTTACAACACATGCTCCAAGTCAAAAAATGAACACCCTTGAAATATTTTACTGTCCTTGCTCCATATTAATAATGAATATCAGCAAAATATTTTAAAACTGTACAATGTCATAACCTATGTTCCCTTTTAAGCTGCGCGGCTGCGCATATATTTTACTGATGCTGCGCAGCAGTTTAGAATTACAGCACAGCAAATTTTGTAAAAATATTGCACAAAAGATGGATGCTGCACAACTTTGCACACGAATGTTTTCACTTTGCACACGGACAAAGGAACCTTAGAGGGAACATTGGTCATAACCCATTTCTCTAGTTACTCAACGCTGACCACACTCCCACGATCACCTGTCACCTCATCCTACTACCCTATTTATTCCCGCCCTAACTCAAAGTCCATCCTATCAATGGGCATTCTCAGTAAGGGACCCCTTTGACCAAGCAAGCCGGGCTCACTCACACCCCAAAACCTAGCTGACTTTAACATCCCACTGTATCCAACCATGTAAATCTGTAACACCTGTAGCCCAATGCATATCTTTAGTCAGTGGCCCCTAATATTGACCATTGCAGTTGGTAGACATTTAAGGTAATGGAATTTAGCAGTGTAGACTCTATATTAGAAAAAAGATATAGTTTTTAAAGTAATTGACTTGTAACTTATGTGCATCCATTTAACTTATGGGCAGGTTAAACCCCTAAATTGAAATAACAATTAAAGAAGACTAAAATAAAAAAACCCGTAAAAAACCAAGTTTTTGACTATAAATCCTTTATGTACCAGAAGTAACTAAAAGAATGTTCATTATAATACGCAGCGCAAGACCATCAAAAAATAAAAAATTGCAGTTGTGTCGTAAAACATGTTTAATATAATGCGCACCGATCAGGAATATGTTTATAAAAAGAGTTATCAATAAAATACGCACCTTATTGCGCGACAGAAAGGTTGTTCAATATAATACGCACCGCGACGCTCTATCTCAAAAAATAGCATGATACATAGGAATAAATAAAATAATCTAAAAAATCAATAATTTAATTACGGTACATGCGATCGATCTGAAATTTTGATACATTGTTTTTATTATCGGTACGAAACTGCCTGCAAAATTTCAGCTCGCTAGCTTATGAGCAAGTGGGTTAAAATCGATCAAAAGTTTTGGCGACAAGCAAGCAAGCAAGGGCGGGCGGCCGCAGACACCACGAGTTAATATAAAGGATTTAAAAATAAGGAAAACTTTTTTAAATAGAAAACTACTTTCCATTTGTTACATTGAACATTTAAGAAACCCTGATTAATTTTTTTTTGTGTATGAGCAATAGGTATTTAAAAAAAAATAATCTGAACTTGTTAAAAAAAAAGTTTTATTATCAAAATACCTATCCTGAATACACACACCTGTATTTTAGATTTGTTGTCTGTATTTAGTCTTCAAAAAATATTACAGAGAGTCACTTAATAATCATCTCTCACAGATTTGTAATCTAAATGTAATAAATGTGTGTGGTGTTCCTGACCATTACGTGTTACAGCATCCATTGACATTACCAAAAGAACAAGGTCTAAAATGTCTACAAGGGATGATTATCATACTGTAGCAGCACAGCCTCTCAGATGGGGCTCAGACACAGCTCTCGCACTTGACAAAGATGAACTTGCTAAATCTTCATCAGATCAGGACTTGGAAGGTAGATCACCAAAAATGATTGCTCCATTCGCGTTAATGCACTTGAATTTTCAAGATTTACAAAATAAATACACCAAGGAATGTACAAAATGATTTTGATTTCTTTGACTGAAGAATGTTTTATATACATAAAACCTGTATGAATTTTAATGTTGATAGACCCTTCTAATATTGATCTTTTAAATTTATTTTAAAATAAAGGATAAAGTTAACTATTGTTTCTAATAAAATGTGGTCTACTACAGATGTTTTGGAAGCTTAATAGCAGTATTAAATATAATTATTATAAAATCTGATTATGAAATCTAATACATAATAACTTTTGACTGTCAGTGAAAGAAAACCGATGTGAGGCACATTATTTTTTATATATTTTCTATGTAATTTTTGTTGCACAATTATCAAGTGCTAGTCATTTAAACATTAACGTATAATTATTAGAAATTTAGAGACAATAAATGGACATGTTTATTATTAGTTATACAATTATGTTTGACCAAAAATATGCACAGGAAAAAGTGTAGACAATGAGCCAGAGCCGATCCCACTTGGGGGTAGGGGATTAAAAAAAACAGCATCCATCATGAATGTGAGTCGGATGAATGTATTTGAAGATCTAACAGCCAGGGAAAAAATGTAT
Source organism: Ampullaceana balthica (assembly GCA_944989445.1). Lineage (NCBI taxonomy): Eukaryota > Metazoa > Mollusca > Gastropoda > Lymnaeidae > Ampullaceana > Ampullaceana balthica. Next base: position 361,778 of record CALYLW010000078.1, read on the forward strand.
GCTTCACTTGTGGACTATGATGATGGACGTGGGTGTAAACATTAATTCATTTATGTTTTGGCATTTGAGTTGCTTATTGATGTTAAGTGGACATGTTTTATTCATTGTATTGAGTATTAATGTTACTTTCAATTTAGCATTGTCTGTAAGTTGAATTTATCAAGATATAAATTTTATATGTTAAATTTCACATTTTATTTAAAACTATTAAAATAGAAGTGTAATGCAAAATGCAAATACAGATTTAAAAAAAAGATTAAAAAATATTTGGAAAGCATACTTTATAGTGATAAACTTCAAAATGAGCTAAAATTAAACAATCCTGTAAAAACAAAGCTTTTGACTATAAATCCCTATTATATATGAGACAGAACTCAACGCAACAAACATTTACAGACTGAAACTGAGTTAAGTCCCCTTTGCTTAAAACCCGGGGGGGGGGTAGGGGGAGGTGTGGTCATCGATGGCATGCGTGAACAACTCAAGTGGCATGGGACGCTGAACAATAACAAACTGGGAAATTGAATTACCTATAGTTATATAGAGATAAAGTAAAAGTGCATTAATTTAATTACAGTACATTCGATCGATCTGAAATTTTGATATGATGCATTGTTTGGTGACACGAGTCTGTGCAAAATTTCAGCTTGATAGCAGCACGGGAAGTGGGTCATTTTTTACTTTTGTTTTTCCGCCTGCCTGACCAAGACAGACAGAGACGGTGGTGAAGTTAATATAAGGGATTTTTAAAAAAGTAATAATCCACTCAAAATTGATTGAAATCAATCAATGTTATGACCCCCCCTCCCCCACCAGTAAATTTTAACTACTGCACATGTACTTAAAGTAAAGTACTTTATAATATACATTTTAACATAATTTTGTGATCATGAAGTGTTCTTGATGACATTAAAATGAAATTAAATACATGTACCTTGATGATTTTTTTACATTATGTTTAAAGCATTAATTAACGTGTAAAGAAGATAACACCAAAAGTATAAAAATATTTTGTACATAAATATTACAAACTGTTTAAACAATTTTATATGAATCTTTGTTGTATATGATACATTGGCTTTGTTAACTGTTATACTTATTATATTCAAACATTTTATTTCATTGTCTTAAGCAAATGTTTTGTCTTCTATCTTTGTTAAAATTTGAAATGTTATTTTTTAAATTATGAATAACTGTTTTAGTTTTAAAAAGTATCTAACTTCCACTATATATATATAGTTTTAGAAAATAATATAATTTCTCCTTTTTTTAAAACGAAATATTTTAAATCTTTTATAGGGAACATGGATGTTTCAGTTCTGATTTCAAGTTAATGGTCAATAAAAAATTTCAGAACAGTATAAGTACTATAAGAAAATTACAAAAATAAAGATAAATTATCAAATGTCTGGATCTAAGCTACTTAATTGAACTATTGATATGGGAAATAATATTTCCAACAAGTATGCCACAGATATAAAATCCAAGTCTTCAAAAATACAGAAATTTGAAGAATTTCTGAATTGATTTCAGATCAAATAATCCATATGAAATGAACAGAATTTTGAACATGGCCTTTAGGGGAAAAGAAAAAGGTTTTAAAAATATTTTAATAATAAAGATTCATGCAAATTCTCAATTATAAAAAAAAGTGATTAATATTAAGATTAGAAAAAAGCCTGATGAACTTTGGTCACCTTTTTACATACTGAAAATTACTTTCATACAATTTTTTTTAAAACCTGAAATCCCTGATGTTAAAACATTGATTGGGCTGCTGAGACATCATCAAAAACACAATATAAAAAAATGAATTTTGTAGACTGCCCTAAAGGTCTTATGTGATCATTTTCTTGAAAACTATTGGCCAACTATGTGATCAGCTATAAAATATTTTTAGTCCTTTAAGACAATACACTTTTTTTTATTAGGATAATGGGAACTTTACAGTTTTTGATTTTTGAATGTTTGACTCAGGTAGCTCCGATGTTGATACGTGGCCAGGTCACTACGGTCTTACTTCAATGCCCGCTGGAGGGGGACATGATGATGGTGGTGATGATGATGATGATGATGGTGGAGATGATGACCATGGCCATGGCAATGATCCCAGAGATCATGATGATTCTGATGCTAATAATGAAGAGCAAGGCCTTGATACAGATGAAAGTGAAAATGAAACTGATATGGTGGTTTTGGATCCAGATCATGTGAGTCTAATACTAAATAAACAGAAGCAATTAATTGAAAATGTGATTACTGTACACCCAGTTAATCAGGATAGTAGCACTTTTCTTACATTAACTTTTTCTGATTCTTTTGTTCTTTTTTTGTGGGGTTTCTTGCTTCTAGCAATAATTGTGAATATGTTGGGAATATAAAGAGATTAAGTTTTTTTGTGATTGTGAAAAACAAATTAGTTTTTCTTTTTACAAAGCTCCCAATATTATTACAACCCACAGCCTCCCCCAACAACATAATATAATATTTTTAGGTCTTGCCAGTGAATGAAAGACATACAATTTTCATGATGATGAAACATTAATAATTATCATTCAATTCTTATGCAGAAACATTGTTCCATTCATTAATTAATTAGTGAATCTCACAAAACAGAGGCTATTATTATCTGTGATTTACTAAAAGGAAAAGGCTTAAATAGAATATTTGGTTCTAGGGCATGGCATATTGTCTATACTTGTCAAAAAGGTGTGAGTTTGCTTATTTAAAAGTGTAAGAGATGAGTTAAGTGACATCATTATGGCTATACCACTCGGCTGGCAGAAATGGTATTGTTAAAAAAAAACATGATATACCAGTGATTACCAGTATATTATTGCTCTGTCTTGTCAAGGGTTTAAGTCTTAAAATTAATTTTTATAAAAATGACTTTGATATTTTTTGGCTTCTGTTAAAATCAATTGTAATGCATTTAATTTTTTATGATCACTCATCATTTACAGCAGCATAAATGTTGAGTTTCTAGTTGAGATTAACCATGATTTCTTTCTACTTATTGTACTAAAGGCCATCAGGAAACGCAAACAAGCAGCGTTAAAGCAGAGTGAAAATTTGCTAGATTCCATTAAATAAGTTATGTGTCCTCCAAATGTCCATTCAGATACAAATATATTAAATTTGATATAGGTTTTATAATCAGTAGAAACAAGTAATTGTAGAATGAATAAAATATTTTTAAAAATTCAAACGCTTCCCTTACTTGAAGACCTTTTTTTTTATATTATGTGGTTGTGTACTTTTGGTTTTGTTGTAAAATTTGTTAACCTTTTTACACAACAATTTCTAAAGATAAAAAAATCCTCCAAAGTACAGCTGACACTCATTTGACAAACAACTTATTCAAACATTCATTCTTGTAAAAAATCATATAAAGCCAACTGATAACTAATAAATTGTACACACTGCTTACAAAAAATATAAATGGCATCATAATATATACATATAAAATTCATTACCTGTTCATATTTTCTAGCTACATAGAGCTTACTTAGCAGATTAACATATTTGGTTTTAAGGGTTAAATGAACTGGTTACTATTTTTATCAAAATGAAATTGGAAATCTGTTAATCATTCACTTAAATTATATTCTAAGTATATATTCGATGACTTAACATTTTAAAAAAAAATTACTAATCTATTGATCTTTTGAGTTCCAAATAAGCTAATAATTACTCAGATCTATGTGCAATGTTCCACTTAGTATGCTTATGACTAATTAAATTCTATGATGCATAAACAATGTATCAACATTGAGAAAATCAATTAAAATTTGAAACTTATATTAAAATTCAGTAGAGTAATCACAACATTCATTCTTCTTAAGTCTTATTTTTAATTGTACCAATTCAAGAGTTATTCATCCTAGAATGGGAGGCATCCTTGATTTATTAGCCATAACAGAGAATAATAATGATGAAATCAGGTTCTGTAAAACATTTTTGTTCCTGGAACCATATATTCTCCATCAAGAAAACAAAACGATGCTTCTTTTCAGCCTCTGATGAAAAGATTTCAAGCAGCGCTGAAATCTCATCTGACAAAACAGAATGACAAAATGACATTGGAGCTGAGAGAACTGGTCAGTTGTTTTTTTTTCTTCTTTCATTACTTTTTGACTAAATTAGATTTAAACTTTGAATTTACAATCAAAGGGCATGTTAAAATATGAGAATTTTGACTCAAAAAATGAATGTTTGGATGCAAGAAATATTGTTTTCAGCACCACTTTCAAATGCTTGTAAAAAAATAATTTGAAACTGAAATCTAAGAAAAAATGTGTTTAAATTATTATAATGCTTACGCATTTTATTAAAAATATTTTATTCCACATTGTCCAGAATGAAAATGTACGCGTGAAGAAGAAGGAACGAGAGGATCTGGGTGTTGAATTATATGGAGTTCAACAAGAACTGGCTAGATATCAGGTGATTAAAACTTAAAGGGTATTTCTTTTTTGTTCGTGCAATTGGAGTACTTTTTGAATTTTTCCACTTTTGTTTGTCTAGTTTCGGACATTGAAAAAGGCGCAGATGTAATTAAATTAGGGCTGGTAATGATTAATTTAAATTTAATCCCTAACTTTTGAAAAATTGACGATTAATTTCATGAATTAATCGTTAATTTCGATTAAAGCCAAAAATTAAAATTTATGACTTCATTAAACTGAACATCTCAAGGGAAGTAACAAAAACAAGTAATTGACATTTTTTTGTTTTATTTAGTTATTTTCCCTAGGCTGAAGGTGGTACCTTAGCGATGTATTTGATCCTCTAAAAGGGAATTGTTTACGGCAGTGAACTCAGTAAACTTTTTCACCATCTTTAACTTGCCACCCGCAGTTAGCTTAAAGACAAAATGTTTGCTCAACTTTCCAATTATATTCTTAAATTTAACTATGTTGAAGCTGTCATTAGTCGCCATTTTCTGTTTATATCTGCACGTCTACATAAATTAATAAATTATAATAATACGCAGGAGAAATTTGTAAGTTAAAAAATATATAAATTATTATTAATTATTAATAATTAAATATTTTTTAATAAATTGGAAAAAAAAATATAATAAATATTTTCTTAAATTTTAATCGAATTTTTATCGATTAAAATTATTTGAATCTATATTTAATAGATACAATTTTTAACGATTAATTGAGAAATTAATTGTTAATTTCCGCGGCCCTAAATTAATTAAGTTCAATTTCTTAACATGCAATGCGAATGGTTCAAGGATCATTTGATTGATAAAGACTAAAAGGATAGTTTAAAAATGACATTTTAGAATTTAACTAGAATGCAGGTTCATCCTGAAAAAAATTTAACAAAACATATCACTTTTAATAAAGCTAATTTAATAGGAATATTGTGAGTTACACAGAAGTAAAAAAAAACGTAAAGTCCCCAGTGTTTACAAGATTTTATAGCCACAGCATACGAGGGGATTGTGTTGCTAGCACAATGCTCAGCTGCCTTTACTTCCCAACTGATGTTAGGTACCCATTTGGAGCTGGGTGGACTCGGGGACGTCCTTTAGCCTCAGGAACAAGACCCTGTTACTCGACGACCACGCTCTCAGTTACATAGAGGGCACTGAGAATATCAATTATTTTTTTATTTTAGTTCAGATCATTTTACTAGATGGAAATATGGAATAACAACCATAACAACAAGGTGATTTCTCAAATTTGAGACAGTATAAACCATGTGTCGGGAAACTTTTTTTCTGAGTGAGCCATAAACACCACATATTTTGAAAAATAATTCTGTGAGAGCCATAGGTTATGCTTAACACTAAAAATTCAAGTAAATATGTGCATTTTGTGTAATTTCAAAACTAAAAGTAAAATAGTTATGTCTTTGAATTCTTTTTTAATAACATTGTTATGCTGTTTTTTTTTAAATATGCAATTTAGATCAAATTGGAGTCGGAATAAACTTTTTTAAAAATAATCGAAAAATTTGTCAATAAACAGCCATCAACAAAGCCACATCTGGCTCGGGAGCCATGGTTTCCCGACCCCTGGTATAAACTGAAGTGTATGGATTTAGAAAAATATTTAAGCAAGCATGTGTCAAACATATACATAAGGTGAAAATTGATAACAATTTTATTATTTCTTTATGAGCAGATGATTCTTGAACAGCAACATGATCAAGTTGCAACACTGAAGCAAGAGAGACAGAAGGAAGAGCAAGAGCTCACTGATATCAGAGGGTTGTATAAAGAATCTCAGTTAATTGTCAATAAGGAAAGAAAGAAAGGTTTGTTTCAACTTACTGACTCATTTTAAAAATGTTAAAACCAGGTCACATTAAATATTGGTTTATTTCTTTTTAAAAAAAAATTCTTGCACCCTTCCTCTCCCACACAGATTTTTCCATAATGCACGTCTGTACTTTATCAGCTCTTTTATAGAAATGATATTAAAAAAACAATGGATTTTGAATTTAATTTATTAATTTAATTTATTAACTATAGCTATGAAATTTTCATTAAAAAATTCTTCTAATTTGAAAAATTTGAAACTATTTTTTACACAAAAGGGACGGAATTACAGAATGAAGTAGAAAACTTGGCCCTAAGACTATTTTACATGCAAAATGCCAAGGACAATGTCAGGTCTGACATATCAGTGATGCGTCGTGCAGCAGAGAAGGTTGAGACTGAAGTGGCCAAGGCTGAGATGCAGAAACAGAAGCAGGTGAGTGATGCAGCAGTAAATTATAGATGCAGAAACAGAAGCAGGTGAGTGATGCAGCAGTAAATTATAGGTGCAGAAACAGAAGCAGGTGAGTGATGCAGCAGTAAATTATAGATGCAGAAACAGAAGCAGGCGAGTGATGCAGCAGTAAATTATAGATGCAGAAACAGAAGCAGGTGAGTGATGCAGCAGTAAATTATAGATGCAGAAACAGAAGCAGGTGAGTGATGCAGCAGTAAATTATAGATGCAGAAACAGAAGCAGGTGAGTGATGCAGCAGTAAATTATATATGCAGAAACAGAAGCAGGTGAGTGATGCAGCAGTAGATTATAGATGTGATTAGGTGTCAACAATCAGCATAGTACAAAATTAATTTGAGATAGTGTTTAAGTTTGGGAAACATGTCCTTGATAAATATCTTACTTTTAGAATATTTTTTCTGTTACTTTTAAGATGATTTCGTGCTCATCAATCTTATTTATTCTCAGGATCTGTATGTAGACAGATTGGTGGAAAAAGTGGACAGGCTTAAAGAAGAAATCGCCATGTTTGAAGCACAGATTAGTGCCCAGACAGAGGAGACAAAAGCTGCTAAGGAGAGCTTGATTGAGGCTCACATGGAGATAGAGGTTAGGACATTTTCAGATACCAATATTTATTATTTTGCTTAATTTGCTCAGGAAAGAATAGCCCCAAAATTCAAGGGACACATGTTGTTTTTTTTAAACATATTTACCATATGAAAATCCTTATGAGTTTTGTTCAATCTGTTTCATTCAGCTAAAAGGAATCCTGCATTAGGTTAGAACAGAAAGACAGTCTTTAAGATCAAGTATATGATCATTTGATCAAGTGACCAAAACATTAAAATCTGGAACAAAGCTATTGGCTTCTACTTTCAATCTGGTAATTCGGTATATCTAAAGTAACATTTTAAACCATTTTATTCTAGTCCATTGAAATGGAGAAGAAAGACCTATACCAAAAGTGGAACAGTTCTTTGATTGGAATGCGTCGTAGAGATGAGGCTTATGCAGCTATGCAAGATGCGATGGTGTAAGTGATGACCTTAGAGGGAATTTTTTTATTGGTTGAGGAGAATGTATTCTTGTTATTACAATCTGATCACAATGTAAGTTGGGTTTCAAACTAATTTAAACAATTTGCATAACTGAATTCATTGATGGGCAACAATGATTTTCCTTTTCTCCAGGAAAATAAAAAAAATGGTTAAATTTTTGTAGTTGCCCATTTCTTGATAAAACAAGTATTTTGAAGCCAGATTTACAAACTTTAAACAAAGATTCACTGACATATTTTAATTACTCCATTTCTCGTATCCAAGTGTTAAAGAGAATAAAAATATGAAAGTTTGCTAACATATTGTGTGAATGTGTTCCCAGGCAACAAGAGCAATACATCTTAACTTTGCAAACTGAAATGGAAGGCTACAAGAAGTCTATACAAAAGGAGCAGGAACAGAATGAAAAACTTACACACATATTAAACAAGACTGACAGAGAAATAGAAGGAGCTAAAAAACACATGACTCAAGTGAGTTCTTGACCTGATATCATTTGTTTTAAAATTTAGTATTTCTTTTTGTAACTAATATTTTGAGAAATCATGGGACAATTTTTGTTCTTATATGATTCATTTAAACATCTGTTTTTCAATTTTAAATAATAAAATAATTCATCAATTTTAAGTTCAAATATATTTTTTCTAAAACAGGTTCAATCTAAACACGACAGCCTTGTGAATGAATTCACCACCTTCACTAGAATGCTTCAGGAGACAGAGGCTGCCCTTGCCAGAGCCATTGCTGTAAGCCAATGCTCACATTATTTGTTTATAATTTTAATCAGCCATTTCCTAAACCAAAGCTATATTAGTAAAAATTATGTAACAACAGGTACAGAATCTATTCAATATAGATATACTCTACACAAAAATAATTTAGCTAATAAATAAGTTACAAGTTAAAACTTCACAGTTGAATTGTGACCGGGATCATCAAAAACGTGGACTAATGTGCCATCCCTCTTACTTATTGTCTTGCATACTTTCTTTGTCTAGGACAAAAACCTAAGGACTGCAGAGCTTGCATCACTGAGAAAACAGATAGAGCAAGAATACCAAGCCAAAGTGAAGCTAGAGGATGAGATTCTAGAAAGGATGCGAGCCCAACTAACACTAGACAAGGCCACCTACTACAGCAAAAATCTTATTAGAAAAACAAGGGATGCCACAAAAAAACTGGTTGGTAAAATTTTAAAAAAATTTTTAAAGTGAGTCTTTGTCTGTAAAACTTTTTTCTATTTATGGTTAATAATCTGATTAGAATTTGTTACTCTACTAGTATTTGTATTCATTAAAAAATTTTGATTGCTGACTTTTTAGCAATGATTGATTTAAACTGTGTTTTTCACTTTTTTTAAATAATTATGTACACACATTAAATAGGAAACAGAAACAGCAGACGTTGAGAATGCCATTGCACAGGCCACCTTAGAACTAGTAAATGTCAAAAGCCGCACGGAACGTTTGAAAAAAATACAGGAAGGACTGGAGGCTCAAATAGCTGAACAGAACGCCATCATCAACAAGAGTGAGCAAGAGATAGTCAAGAGGAATGCTGTCATTGAACGAAAGCAGAGCCAAGTGGACACAATGAACAAAAAACTCACTCAGCTCATTGCAGCTGCTGGGGTAAGTTTTGGCTGTAACGCAGGGAATTATTTAAGGAAAACTTTTTTGTATAGTCACTTTATAACCTTTATTTTAATGGACTATGTCCATGTTTCTTAAACAAGACCTTTTAAGACACTCCATTTATATTTATGGTGACCAAAATGTTTATTGAGATTAAACAAAACAATTTTTATGAGATTATCACTGGACTGATTCTCAAACATGTCTATAAGAGCTTATTCAGAAGTTAAAAGCTATCTAGTTATCAAAGATTTTAATTAATAACATCATATGTTTAAGTGTTGTGCTATTTATGTAACTATTTTGCTATTGGCATGAGCATATTCTATACTATTTTCATCCAATTTGTTGCTCAAGTTTCTTGTTGTTTCTACAGGGAGTTGAGTTAGGTCCTCTGGAAATACAGGTCAACTCATTAAACAAGTCCATCGACCTGCGCCACCAGGAGGTGCTGGACCTACAGCAGCTGTGGCTCAGGCAGCAAAATGAGTTAGTGACACTTTGTGAGACAAAAGACATGGAGATGAAGGACCTGGTTGCTGCCAGGAGACAGCTGACAATCCTGTCTCAGAAGAAATTGAGAACAGAAAGTAAATGTTTAAGTAGACTATGGAGTACAATTATTGTATGTTGGCTGCACAGTTTTTTGCCTTGTCTGAATGAATTAAAACCACAGAGACTATTTTCAGTGTGTCAATGTTTAGCAATTATAATGCTGTCAAAATTATATACATGTTATAGAGAACCCTTCCACTTTCATTGTATCACTTCCCTACATTTGAATAATTTCTCTTTATGACATTAAGTGCATTAAATAAATTAAAAAAATTTCAGTAAATCATTTCATTGAAAGAGTGTATATAATTCTATCAAATATTTACCCTTCGTTACATACACATCAAGTTAAAAACTGTTGTTGTTAAATGTTCTACTTTTTTTTGTTTTATTGTTTTACTAAATTATATTAATAGCAAGTCCTTAAATTTGTTTCATTCTTTACTTCATTGTATATAATGCTATTTAAAAAGCAATTTAGAAATACAGTACTCACCTACTGATATTCAGAACAAGGTTAAATGTATGTTAAATTGACCACTGCATTTCAACATACATTTTAAAATTCCTCACCAGATGAAATTGAACAGCAGCAACATGCCATGTGTGAGATTGAGCGCAATGTTCGTAACATGAGAAATGACATCATCAAACTGAACAGCCTTCTGCACAAAGAGAAGTGCATAGGGGAGGAGTTAGAGCAGGGAAATGTTCTCATGGAGAATGCATTTGTAGCAGGGCTTCAGGTCTGTTCTGCGCTTATTTCTTTACTTTTCAAATAAAATAAATCAGTTTCATTTAAAGAATTCTTTTGCCTTGTGTGCCTTGATTTGAATGGGTTTTCTTTAAATCTAATAACTATATACTGTATTGTTTTACCATTGTCAAATAAAGGGAGCTGAACTGGAGTCAATACAATTCCAAGCCAGACTGGATGGAATCAAAGATGAGAAAGAGAGGCTTCTGAACAGCCTGGTAGAAGCAGAGTAAGTGAATGGCTTTAAATATTACAATACAGTAAAGATTATAGACATCACATTGCAGTATTTTTTGTAAAACTAGTTAAGTTAAAATTTATTTCCATTACAGTGTTGGTTAAACTTACAGCCAACAAAGTTTAGCTTTTTTTTACCTGCCACAACTTCCTCTTTTAGCATTTCAAATAAAATTAAAATAGGCATTGGTGTTAAATTCATTGTTTGTTCTTGCCAGTCTAGCAAAAAGTATTCTAGCTATCAATACAAACATAAATATTTTATTAAAACAACACTAAGTTAAAATCTGTAAATTATTCAGCCCTGTTTGGCAAAGTGTAATCGATGAGAAACTTGTACCATTAAAAATTTCATCTATTTCTATGGTTTTGGTCATGGCATGTTTTCTAACTTACCATTTCCTGTAAACTTTTGTGAAAACTAATTTTTAAAAATAATGAACACATATTTAAAAAATTTAATTATGGATGAATTTCTTTATCAAGCACCCTGTTTTCTAGAATTCTCAGTTTGAAATTCCATTTTCTATTTTTAATTATGTAACTTGTTATGCGCTCACATTGTCCATAATCATTTCATTCAAATAAAGTCCAATATGTTTGACAATATTTTGAAAGAGAAATAATGGTTTCCTGTTGGAAAATTAGCAAATAATACTTTTTTTTAATTTAAATGCTTCATTTTTTAAAGTTGTTACTTTAAATTGTACTCTTCCTTTTGTGCTCACTGTCAGGCTGTAGCAATTGTTGGCAGATGCATTTTGTGAAATTTGAAGCCATTTGAAGCTTCTTTCCTTATAAGGCTCATATCTTTCACAAATCACAAATTTGGTTGTGACTCTTATTGTAAGGCATTCAATCTTATTATAATGAAATAAAAACCAATTTATGTTAGACATGAAAGGCAGTATTTTGATACTTTGTTATTTAAATGCCAATAATATTAAAGCAATGGTTAAGAAACATTTTTTTTCCAGATCCTTTAACTGCTAGTCAGTCAATAATATGTTTTGTGCGATCTGGAAATCTTTACTGCTCATCTGGCAAAGCTCATGGAGTTTGGTTTTATAATTCCTCAACCCTTTTCTTTATTCAGGAGACAAATTATGTTATGGGAGAAAAAGACACAACTTGCTCGTGAAACTCGGGCTGCAGTGGATTCTGAGATTGGTCAAGGAGAGATGAGAGCCATGAGATCTGAGATTCATCGCATGCAAGTGAGGTACTCTCAGCTCATGAAACAACAAGAAAAAATGATTCAGGACATGGAAAAAGCAGTTTCCAGGTTTGCAATTGACACTCAAAATATTAGACATGTTGAAGTTAATAAGGATAAAAAGTTTTAATCAATGAATAACTATTTCGGTCCTCAAGGATAAATATATTTAATGAATGTGTATTTGATTTATGTTGTTCATTCAAATTGGGATTTCCATATGTAGGCGGGACACAATTCTGACAAGAGGCGATGCTCAGTCTAAAATGAAGAAGAAAGTTGTGACAAAGGGAATATTTGAGAGACAGATGGGTGAGATCAGGAAGAAAATCAAACAAACCATTCAAGTGGGTATCACTGTACATTGCAGCATTATAAGTTTTAGTTGTTACTCATTGATTAGATGATACCATTAAATTAATACAGACATTACACTTGTATTGCAGCTTTTAAGTTTAGTAATCTTAAACTTCTCCTTGGCACAAAAAAGACAATTCATCAATCTTTAATTTCTTGTTGAACAAAACTCAAATCAGTTCATATTCTGAAATTGTACTTAAGAATAAATAACAATATATTCATTTAATCATTCTTGTCTTGCAATGTTACTTTCAAGAAAGAATCTCTCATAAAGTCCTGTTCCAAGTACTCTAACATCTCCATATTTTATAGTAATCTCAGATTTGATTCCGAAATCAAATTTTTGTGTCATTGCTTGGATTTTTTCAAAGAAATATATAATGTTTGTTTTGGAATTCATGAACCCATTCAAATATCAGTTTCAGAAAACAAATATGGGTTAAAAAAAAAGCAGTTATTTAGGATTTAGTTCTTTACTGATGGATTTTGTGTTTTTAAATTAGGAAGCAAATGCTTGTGATGGAGAGATTCAAGAGTTAAGAGACCACCAGCAGGTTATGAGTGAGCAGCTTGAACAGAAGCAGATCAACTGCCAGCAACTACAGGGGGCTTCAGACTCACTTGACGGTGACATTGATAGGACAATGGAAATAAAACAGAGAGTAAGTCTGAAAAAAATGGTGACATTGATAGGACAATGGAAATAAAACAGAGAGTAAGGCTGAAAAACTGAAAAAATTGGCCATAATATTAAACTAAATAAAGCATCCATTAAAAAAAAATTGGTCTGCACATCATTATGTTATAATTAAGGACAGAGTTTCCACACTTTATTCTGCAGTTATAGGATTAATACATCTTGTATGAAATTAACATTTTATTTATTTGAACGGTAGTTTCCCTTTAAATAACCAATGTTTCTGCTAGGGCACTAAAATCCTATGTGAGATCTAATATATCTTTTTTATGTCAAGTAATAATTTTCTTTTCATCAAGAAAATATCCAGGGGATCTCAACTGGTATTCAATTTGTTGAAAATTTGTATAATTTTTTCATTTCTAAATCATTTTTCAGAATTTAACTGAACTTCTTGCACGCCAACAAAAGATGAAGTATTACCAGCAAGTCAAAGAGGGAAAGTATATCATGATGTGCCGAACACCATCTTCTTTAGAGCTGGAATCACGAAAGCAAGAGGACCGAGTTCAAGCTCTCTCAGCCATTGTTGATAGGCTCAATTCAGAATTTCCTTTTGCGCAGCCGTCTTTGAGAAAGGTGTATGTGGCCCTAGCATCACGGACAGGAACAGATGACTCTTAACAACACATCCCAATTATTACATTTTTCCATAAATTCACTTGCATTATTTACTCTACTGTATTTATCTTTACTTTGTTTAATTTCTTTTTTCAACCAACATTTCTTTATTCAAGTGATGCTGATTTAGTGTTAGCTTTAAAGGTAAATATCTAATACTTCTGTTCAAAATTTCCTAAACTATAAAATAAATTATCTGCTGTAAATGGATATTTTGGTTTGAATTCATACAAATTAAAATGGAAGAAATATCTCTCACAGCTTAAAAAATAATTTTGTCATTAGCAAGCTACCATGGTACATTTTTGTGTGTAGGAAAGAAAATTTTGTTTAAAAGTTTAATTTCAAAAACATTCCTGCAGTCTAACTTTGTTCTAGTTCTTTTTTCTTTATAGGCAAATACTTGAATCAGTTTTCAACACGTGTTTATAAGTGCAGTATCTTTTCCTGAAACCTTTATTTAAAAGGGCTCTAATGACTGTAAGTTAAAAAGAAAGGTTTAAACAGAAACAGCCATTATCTAAGTATTAAAGTCTATATTATGTTTAGCTTTCTTTTTCAGTGTAGTGTCAATTTTTCTGCTTACATGTGATAAAGAGGTCTTGCTCTGATTAACATTCACTGCTAGTATGGTCACATTACTATTAAAGTTTTTTAAATGATTGAGTTTCCATAAATGATCTCTTTAGACAAGACTGTCATAAAAACAACTAAAATGTATGCACATTTGGCTTCTTATGGAAATGTTAAACTGAGACTAAAAAGTTTTTATTTTGAAAGTTGAATAAAATAATGTTTTTATTATTTTAAATATCTTGAAGTGAAACTTTGTCTTTAACTTAATGGGCAAAACATGTGTCATTTTTCTGATTAGTTCTATTCTAAAAAGTCCTTTGTACAGTTCATACTAATATTACAGGTGAATATTCACAACTAACAAGAGAAACACCATTAGTTGAATCACTAAACATAGAAACACAAGAGTATAGAAAAACAAAGAGCAAAGAAGTAATACTACATACAATAAATTCTAACTTGGAAATACAACACAACAATCTAATACAACACTCAGATAATAATAATATAATAATAAGCCCTTTCCAGTCTATGACGGACTATGGGGCAAGTGAAGTAGCGTTCACAAGTTTTATTTAGCCACCACTAACGAGTAAGGGATTGTGTGGCTAGTACAAAGCCCCGGGGGTCTTGACAGCACAGAGAATAATAACCCGTGACTCTCTTCTGCTTCGGTTCGGCTACCGCTAGACCACCGAGGGATAAAGACAATTTTCTTGTTCCATATGCTGGATAGAACAAATACTAAACACATACGAATAATTTTCATCTAGTCAGGCATTTGGGCATGGAATGAACTATCTGAAGAAGAAAAATCACACAAAAACCAAAACACTTCCAGTATCATCATTTAAAACTCTAATGAAAATGCATAAATCATGGATAAGCATTGGCTGCTATAATCATCTGTGAGGGATCGTCAGAAACATATGAGATAAGATAATACTCTAGTGATTTCATCCATCAATGCATAAATATTTACAAACCCAATCATACCTACTGAGTTACCAAGTTAATACCGTGGTTAAATATTCCCCAATATTGCTTTGTAAACATACAGCATGGATGCGCCAATTAGTATGACCCATTAATATCCTGGTAAATATACCCAATAATTTTTGAATAATACCGTGGTTAACATGTCTTTGAATCGGCAATAGACGACAAAAACAACAAAACAAAACAACAAAAATAAACAAACGAAACAATTAGCAGAGCTTAAATACGCGTGTGCACACGAACAGCACAAAATTACAGCACACAGTATACGGAAATCCGTTTTTACAGCATTGTTCTTTTTTTTAAAAATGTTACATACTCACCATTCAATGATTTTGGCTCTGAATGGTCTAAAAATGCACTTGCTGCAAAGGCAACTGGTATATCATTCTTTAAAAAAAAACTCTTGCTTTGGAGATTCTATGTGAATCTGAATTTAAATGTTGACACACTTCGTGATTTCCAATAGAGTTGAAACATTGACGCCAAGCAATACCAAAAAAAAACAAAAAAAATTACACGATAAGTAATTCACCATTGAAAGCAAGATACTCTTGATTTATTTCATTCTTTCACAAAAATTTTGACCCTCTTCCTGCTGTCCAATAGAGCGGATTAAAAAAAAAGCTTAATGTATAGCTCATTCTCTTTTACTTTTAGTGACTCCTGTGGATTTCCAAGAAAGAAAATTTGGTAGAGATATTTGGTTTCATCTAGTTTATCTAGAGTCTAGATCTTTTTCTTATCCATGGTTACTTATTTTTGAAGCCAATCCAAAGATGAGAAATAAATTTTTGAATATCACATATATTGTCTATAATTATAACTATATGCACAATGCACCAATGGCCATATACTACGTGTTTATACTGCATATGCATCAAACGCTTGTTAATTCACACGTTTCAACCAATTAATTATTTTCTCTATAATATTACACCTTCAAATAAAAAAGTAGCTGGTATTAAAAACACAAAAAAGACTAAGCGAAATGTATTATAAAATGAAATAAACACCGTTTCAAAATGTATGCATCGCAGACGCCCCTTCTATACAGAAGATTACTGCGTTCTATGCTTATCCATGGTTTTTCTCCAGTCTTGCATTTTCGCTAGAGTTTTGGAATGCTGATCGTGTGTTAGATTACCTGGTTTGTTTAAGTAATAAATTCGACGCCCGAAAGCCAGATGAGAAGAACGAGAACTTGTGTGTTTGTTCTTGCGAATGGAACAAGAATTTTTAAAAATAATTCTTTATGTAAATCTGAGTGTTGTACACGATTGCTTTTGTGTTGTATTTCCAATTAGAATTTAACGCCTTATGTTTTTTTAAATACTTAGCCCGCTCTTTAGTCTTTTATCCTCTATCAGTGAGGTGACAATTAAGTCTATTAATTGAGATCTACCTTGTCAAGTATCAATTTCCAATTAAAACGTCAACAAAGTTCGAAGTGTGCAAAATTGTGAGGTTGCACCTTTAAGCACTGCTTTGGAAATTCTCTAGGAATATTGCATTTGTCAACATAACTGCCCGGTCAACACACAAGGGTTTGTACCCAGTCCAAATATTTAGGGAGGGGTACACTTAAAAAATTAGAACTAAGTCTTATTATTTTAGTTGTGGAAAAAATTCGAAATAAACAGAAATGTCTGAATTAACCAAGGAGCAGTTGGAAGCTCTCGCCACATTGGGAAAAGTAAGTCATGAATAACTTAAGTCACTTTCTCCCACACAAACAGCCAGTGGCCCAGTGGCCACTTCTTACCATTTCTTACCTATGACTTACCCAGCGAACGGCATTTTTGTGTTATGTACTGTAATTAATGTGGTTGTTATGCAATGAATGCTAATTTATTACTTATATGAATACCTTCATGTAAAGCGCTGTGAGCCCAGTTCCTTACTGGGATACATCGCTATATAAATGATCAATTTATTATTATAATATTATTTAGTCAGCAGAGCTTTGACACTGACACATTCGCTTGTAGCAGTGTTATTGGAGTGAGTGGTTGCTTGGGGGGGAGCTGTGGTGGGGGAAGGGGCCGAAACCAATGTTACAATTAAAGTAAAGACCAAAAATAGTAAATAAATATGCTACGGCTTTTAGATTTTGCAGGATACGAGACCATGTGATGTGGAAACCGGATGCTCAAACAAATCGATCGCTTGAATAGTATCTTGTTCCAAGTTTACCATTTATTAAACTGCTTGGATATATAAGTCACTAGAATGGCTTGAAAACTCAGTATCTTAAAACCCCGGACAAAGACCCGGTTGTTCACTGCTAGATTACTTGCTAAATAAGACATATTGCAATTAAGTCAAAACACACTGGACTGTCGTACCGATGGTCACGGGTTCGAATCCGTGTGAAGGCAAGGGCTTGTTCCCGGGGCCTAGGGCGTCCCTGAGTCACCCCGCTCCGAATGGGTACCTAACACTACATGTAGTTAGGCGGCTGGGTAATGCGTGGAACCCACAAAGCCGTGGCCTGTGAACGCAGCATCACTTGCCAACATATCATCTGTCATGGTCTGTGGACGCAACTATCTTCTGCATTGAAGGAGCGTCTGTATAGATAAGATAAGTCTGTTATATATTTTTTACTGAATATCTAAAGCATAAAAAATAGTTTGGGCTCCGGCTCCGTGATATCTAGAAGGGAACACTCTCTCGGTAGCTGCAATTTCGTTCAAAATAAAAAAAATCAAGGCACCTACAAATGTATCATGTAGATGTAGCAGATAGGAAAATTTAATGGAACAAAAGGATCTTGCTAGGGACGCTATGCCCCAATAAGCTTTTGCGTTATTCTTAGAAATAAAAATAAAATAAAATAAACCCCTATCACCGTGACACGTTTATTGACATTTGTTTGGCCCGTCAATACAAGATACGACCCGTCAATACAAGATACGACCCGTCAATACAAGATACGACCCGTCAATACAAGATACGACCCGTCAATACAAGATACGACCCGTCAATACAAGATACGACCCGTCAATACAAGATACGACCCGTCAATACAAGATACGACCCGTCAATACAAGATACGACCCGTCAATACAAGATACGACCCGTCAATACAAGATACGACCCGTCAATACAAGATACGACCCGTCAATACAAGATACGACCCGCCAATACAAGATACGACCCGTCAACACAAGATACGACCCGTCAACACAAGATACGACCCGTCAACACAAGATACGACCCGTCAACACAAGATACGACCCGTCAACACAAGATACGACCCGTCAACACAAGATACGACCCGTCAATACAAGATACGACCCGTCAATACAAGATACGACCCGTCAATACAAGATACGACCCGTCAATACAAGATAAGACCCGTCAATACAAGATACGACCCGTCAATACAAGATACGACTCACTTTAGTTTGGATTGGTGGTAGGGTTTAAGAAAGTAGGACAGTTTATGACCTGGGGGTGGGGTCTAAATATTCATGTGCTTTGTCAAAGTGATGTCTAGTTTTCTGATGTGATGGGTTAATTTTGACAAAAGATGTCACTTTCTTTTGAATAGTAAATAATGTCAATTTTGTTGTGTAACAGAATCTAGTGAGCCTTGATGTTTTACATATATATATATTTTTTTTTAAAAGGTATTTGTGTGTGTGAAAGTGTGACGAGCTTTTTAATGCGAAATATTTAATAAATTTTAACAGAGAAGATGGTAATGATTTTTTTTTAAAACGTGACATACTTTTGTAGATCGGTTCGAATATTTATCAAAATCGTTTATATGTAAAAAAAAATATATATAAAAAAATAAAGTTAACATTAAAAAAATGAAGGGTAATGAACAACTTGGAGACATTGTCTAATCTTAAGCTTACCTCCCTTCTTTAGCTCAGTAAAATAATTATCAAACAGCAAGTTGAACTCTTGGAGGCCATCACAGGTTTCGAGACAAAGAACAAATATCACATTGTGGATGAACTTGGCCGGTTAGTGTACCAGGCAGGTAATGTTGCTCACCTTATCGAAAATTCATTTCATTTTGATGAGGAATTTGAAGGTCAAGGTTAAAAGCAATTAAATTACATTGTACTTTCTTTCTTTCTTTCCTTCCATTCTCCCTACCCCCCTCTCCTTCTTTCTTCTACATTTCCCCTACCTTTCTCCGAACCTCTCTCTCATTCCTCACCCCTCCTTCCTACCCTCATGCCTCCCTCCTCTTTCCCCCCTCCATCATCTATTCACCCCCCCCCCATGCTTCCTTAACGATTTGTTATCACGTCACCCCCGTACTCAGTCCTGACGACATTTCATCCAATCGAACTGTTCAGCTACACTTTCATCCTTTGTTTTTTAACAGCGGAGGAGTCGGGCTGCATGGCTCGACAGTTCTGTACCGAGGGCCGTGGGTTCACCATGCACATCTCCGACAACAATTTGAATGAGGTCCTCACAATAGACCGGCCCATGAGGATATGTAAAGGCCCGCTCTGCTATCCCTGTTGTGATGCTATGGCGTAAGCCCGATTTTCCTAACTTCACTTTTATTTTTTTCACCAACCATTCAGTTTGCAATTATTTTAGTCCCACAAACATTAGCTGTTTAATATTTTAGATTTTCGTACATTGTATAGTCGATATATTTGGAGATACATTAGTTGAACCTAAATTCAGTCAGGACTAGGGGTGTACCGGATTTCGGCTCCGGCTCCTGCAAATCCGGATTCCCGCCATCTTTACGAATCCGGTTCCGGCAGGATTTCACTTCATAAATCTGGAAAAATCCGGCTGGCCGGTAGAGCACTAAATATAATAAATAATGGCTCCGGCAAAAGCGGAATTCGGCAATTTTTAAAAAAATCCGGCTCTGGCAGGATTTCGCTTCATAAATCCACCTCCGGCCGGATTTAAAAAATTGAATCCGGTAAAGCCCTAATCAGGACATAGGTTAGAATAGATACGTAAGTTGTATAGTTGGACACACATTATTTGGATGCGATTATGTAGGTTTAACACTCTATCCTCAATACCAACACTTCTGTATAGAAGGAGCGTCTGTAAACAGATAAGATAACACTTTATTATGAGCTTAAAATTAAATAATAAAGGTATGCACAAAATAATGTGGTTGAGGTGTTCATGACGTTTTGTGCGTTTCAGACAACAAGTGCATGTCAACTGCTACGCCCAGCCGATAGGCTTCGTCCGAGAAGTCTGCAGTCTTATTAAATACCATTTTGTCGTCTATCACGAAGAAGGAAAACCAGTTTACGACATATGGGGTACGACTCATGTGAAATGTCTGTTGCTTTTAGCCTGCGTGTCTAATTAAAATACTTTACTTAATATATATATTTTTTTAATGTATATAAACGCGAATTTCGAAGACTCTAATTATGGATGTAGTGTCAATATAAGGTAATTAAATGTATATCGTAATAGGTTAACATCATTCCAAAATGCATTTTGAAAAAAAATCGTTTGATGAGGTTAATTTGGTGCGCGTGCACGCACGCACACATACGCACACACACACATACACACGCACGCACATATGAACACACGAGAGCACGCACACACAAACATAAAGAAACAACTGATAAGTTGTTTTTTTTGTTATCGAAATCCAGTGAGAGTTTGTAATGTTAATATCGATTTCAACAAATATACACAGTACTTTAGGAGTCATTATACATAACATATATGTATTTACATCATCAAAACCAGGATGTGTTAACAGAATCAGAATGAATCATCATTGTTGAGTCGTTTCATGAGTTACGTTTCTAGTCTTCGGTTATGACATCATGTTTGTTAAAAATCATTAGTTTTCCAATGTGAAAAGTTCACCGCGTTTCTGCCCTTTTACAGTAATCAGTGAGTCTAGAATTCATCGTAATCTTCCTTTTGTTTGTAATTAGCTCCCTTGTGTCGCTGGGACTGTTGCTGCTGCGAGGATGTGTTTAAGGTCTATAAGTACGGAGACGATAATGTGGTTGCAGAAATTCGCAAGAAATTTGCCGGATTAGCCAAGGTATAGACTTGTCACAGTACAATATAAATGAGTATATAACAATAAATATAACAAAATGGGCCATATAAATGTCACTTTCATCCGATTTCGACGTAAACTTTTTTTCTTCTCTTTGAGTTACATTACAGTTACAGCTACTGTTGAGTGTTATTACAGTTACAGCTACTGTACATGTGTTAAAAATCATCCCAAATATTCTGTCAACAATACTTCAATTAAAATTAGTTTTAAACATTTTAGAGCAATAATTTAAGTGGTTCGAAGCTCTTGTTTCCTTACTAATGTATCGTCTACAATACATAAATAAACTAGGGCTGTTAACGATTAATTTAAATTTAATCGTCAACTTTTGAAAAATTAACGATTAATTAATAGTTAATTTCGATTAAAGCAAAAAAATGAAATTTTTGGTGTCATAAGTAACATTTATTAAACGTACTTGTCGAAAATCGAAATAACACTGGAATGTCTTCTTTATATGGCATCTTTTAACCAACAACGCAAACAGACAAGTGTATTGACATTTTTGGTTCAAGTCATGAGCGGGTCTTATTGACAATATAACCAGCCGAGCTGAAGAATCGTTCACATAGCTTTAGATTGTCTCAGCTGAAGTTTTCGATACTGTAGTGGATGTTTGGTTTACAGGTGATATGTAAGCAAAGTTTTAGAACTATGGTAGCAATGTTCCCTTTAAGCAGCGCGGCTGCGCAGATATTTGACCGACGCCACGCAGGAGTTTAGAATCACCACGCAGCAAATTTCTTAAAATATTGCACAAAAATGGACGTTGTGCAAATTTGCACACAAGTTTTTTAAAATTTGCACAGAGACCAGCGAAGCTTAGACTTAGAGGGACATTGCATGGTAGGCACACGATTTCTCTCAATGGACACAATAACCTTTATCAACATTTTGAACATTCACGTCACCCAATAGTTTAAAACCAAAATGTTCGTGTAATCGTCCGGAAATTAGTTTATATTTATCGGCCGAAATATTTTACTTTTTGACTTCCAGTACATTTATAAGTGGTGGGTCGATTAATCGTTAAAAAAAATAATCGTTAAATTTTTTAAACGATTAATCGAGAAATTAATCGTTAATTTCCGCAGCCCTAAAATATTCATTTACATTCGTAGGAAAAAAGTAAGAGAGTGAGAGAGAGTAGCATAATTTTGGGTCAGACGAAAAAAGTTAATGTATAAAAAAGCAACATAACTTCATGGACTCGTTGAACAAAGAAGATAAATACGTTATTTTAATATCAAGAATAACAAGAAATAACCATGCGATGGTTACATTACACAATTCACATAATGCCAAGAGTTGTTATATTCCAATACTAAATACCCCTGAGGGAAGGGATAAGCCTCTCATTATATGCTTGTTATAAAATGTCACTTTTAGTTGAAGAATAATCTGACATGAATTCGCAATGTAAAGAAATGAGCGACATACCGCACACACGTATAATTCCTTTTTTAACGCCATTTTCTCTTGGAAAAATTGCGTAAATATATTTGAAATATCTGTCTTGTCTGTTCGATCTTTGAACAGCAACTCCTCCTGAACCATACCAGATAGAGGGTTCGGGCCTTTTTGAAAATATGATAAGGAGGTCCCGAGGATGTGCACGGGCCCCCCCCAAAAAAACCGAAAAGGTTTACTGGATTTCCTGGAAAATCCACGCACAAAAAAACACCCAAAAAACCAACAACAACAAACAAACAAAAAAAAACAAAAAAAAATCCGTATTTTGTCAATTTCTCGTCAACGATAACATCTGTCGGGTTGAAACAAACGCCAAACGATAGCTAATAATATTTATAACAATGTTGGAGAAGGAATTTTTGAAAAATATCTTTTCGTTCGACTCCCGCAATTTTAGCAACAATTTGTTGATAGCAATTGTTTTGTTTAGTTTCACAATTATTGATTTGAAATGACTTTTAATGCCATCTAGAATTATAGTTGATGGGGTTTTGCCGCTTTGTGAATGCTAATGTTAGACAGTGGGGCGGTGTGCATTAGGGGCCGTCCATAAAGTACGTCACACTATTTTTGACCATTTTACGGTCACAAATCTGGGACCCCCCCCCCAAAGTACGTCACACTTTCGAACAAAAATATCTTTTTTTATTAACAAAATAATTAAACTTTAATATAAAACACCGTGGAGTCACACATGGCCGGACCTCACCCCCTGTCACAAACTGTCACACTTTCTTACGCCCCCACCCGCCTCTGGAGCGTGACGTACTTTATGGACGGCCCCTTTTGTTGACACATTCTTGATATGACGTCATATTTTGTTTACTTTCAGAATTACTGATTTGAAATGACTTTTAATGTAATCTAGAATGATTTCCCTTGAATTAAAAAAATCGGAAATTCTTTGTTGGAAATTGCGTTTAAACTCGAATGAGTGTTTTTATTACGTGTTTTTCTTAAACTATTTTTTTTTAAAACAGGAAGTATTCACAGACGCAGATGCTTTTGGAGTTATGGTTCCTATAGAGATGCCAGTTCGAGACAAGGCACTCCTTCTCAGCGCAGTCTTCCTCATTGACTTTATGTTTTATGAAAAGAGCGGTGGAGCAAAAACAGATTCTAATTAGTTACAAGCGTGTTGAAACTGGGGCGAAAATGACACTATTTATTTCTTTTAAATCCTGTAGAAGGTTAAATGTTGCAACTTGAAAATATTAAGACACAATGTTTCTTCTCCCCGTGCACCTATGTTACGCTCTGTAGGGAACTAAAATATAAAAAGAAATTAGAAATTTGAATGTCTCAATAACAGCATAAGGCAGTGATTGAAATAAATTTATAAATCCCATCAAAATATAATTTTTACGCAACACAAAATTTCTTTATAAAATATAAGAAAAAAGAAACAGCAATAAATGAAAGAGCAAGAAATTTGAGGTATTGTCAAATTTATACAAATACATCAGCATTGTGATCATGTCATTCTCACGAAATTTTCTCTTTTTCTGCACATTCTCAGGAAAACGAGAGAGGGCGTTGGAGGAGAGCAATTGGGGAGAGAAGAGAGAGTGAGAGAGAGAGAGAGAGAGGGGGGGGGCGGGCAAAGCAATGTACATTGTAATCTTACGTAATTGGGGGAGTGGCTTATTAACAACCAATTCACTTACGGTATATATATTCTTGAACTCTGCATTAAAACAGCGATCTTCTGATCTTACGTCTTGCTAATCTAATTCTAATATTTTCAATCCATAAATGACGTCTCGCGATTTGGGCCGATTTTTGAAAAGATTATAAAAAATAAAAAAAACTCGTAAAAAAAACAAGTTTTTTTTTACTATAAATCGTTTATGAACGAGACACAACTAAAAGAATGTTTATTATAATACGCAGCGCAAGACTATCCAAAAATACAAAATGGTAGTTATGTGTCGTAAAACATGTTTAATATAATGCGCACCGATCAGGAATATGTTTATAAAAAGTGTTATCAATTAAATACGCACCTTATTGCGCGACAGAAAGGTTGTTCAATATAATACGCACAGCGACACTCTATCTCAAAAAATAGTATGATACATAGAGATAAATAAAATAATATAAAAATTCAATAATTTAGTTACAGTACATGCGATCGATCTGAAATTTTGATACATCGTTTTTATCATCGATACGAAACTGCCTGCAAAATTTCAACTTGTTAGCTTACGAGGAAGTGGGTTAAAAATCGATCCAAAGTTTTTTCGGCACTCAAGCAAGCAGGCAGGCAGACACCACGAGTTAATATAAAGGATTTTTTTTAAAAACCCGTAAAAAACCAAGTTTTTGACTATAAATCCTTTATGTACGAGACATAACTAAAAGAATGTTCATTATAGTACGCAGCGCAAGACCATCCAAAAATACAAAATTGCAGTTGTGTCGTAAAACATGTTTAATATAATGCGCACCGATCAGGAATATGTTTATAAAAAGTGTTGTCAATAAAATACGCACCTTATTGCGCGACAGAAAGGTTGTTCAATATAATTCGCACCATTACACTCTATCTCAAAAAATAACATGATACATAGGAATACATAAAATAATATTAAAAAATCAATAATTCAACTACAGTACATGTGATGGATCTGAAATTTCGATAGATTGTTTTTATCATCGGTACGAAACTGCCTGCAAAATTTCAGCTCGCTAGCTTACGAGGAAGTGGGTTTAAAATTGATCCAAATTTTTGGCGACAAGCAAGGGTGCAAGCAAGCAACCAGAACCCGCGAGTTAATATAAAGGATTAAAAAAAAACAAAAAAAAACTTGCTGCAGATGCTGACATCATTTCTGGAACAATATTTTGTGAAAAGGCAAAGTTGTTGCATGAGGACCTCAAGCGAGACAAGGTTTAAATAAGCAAACATCTGTGGGTATAGAAGGGATTAGTCCAATTTACCTTATTTCTTAAGCGAAAAAAAATGATTTGCCATTTGTACCTTAACTTCACTGCTCCCTGGAATGTATGTTTCACTGTATCTCAATTAATTCCAGTTAGTTTGATACTGCAGTTGGAGTTAGTTATGTCAGTGAGAGTAAGAGCGTTAAGTATTATTATATAAACGCGGTGGTCGAGTGGCAGCGCACTGGACTGTCGTACCGATGGTCACGGGTTCGAATCCGTGTGAAGGCAAGGGCTTGTTCCCGGGGCCTAGGGCGTCCCTGAGTCACCCCGCTCCGAAGGGGTACCTAACACTACATGTAGTGTTAGGCGGCTGGGTAATGCGTGGAACCCACAAAGCCGTGGCCTGTGAACGCTGCATCACTTGCCAACAGATCATCTGTCATGCTCTGTGAACGCAACTATCTTCTGCATAGAAGGAGCGTCTGTATAGATAAGACAATAAGAACACAAGAGCGCTTGGCTCATCGGAATCTTGTAACATATTTGTAGTGCGTCTATTTAGACATTTAACCGAAGCATTATTTGTATTGTCCTTTCCTCATCATTTCAAGCGTAAACATTTCTTGAACGCACTGCCTCATCCCTCGTTTGTTATGTTCTAATTACAGTACATGTATCACTTTCAACACGTATGATAGTATTATCACTTTCAACACGTATGATAGTATTATCACTTTCAACACGTATGATAGTATTATCACTACCAACACGTATGATAGTATTATCACTTTCAACACGTATGATAGTATTATCACTTTCAACACGTATGATAGTATTATCACTATCAACACGTATGATAGTATTATCACTTTCAACACGTATGATAGTATTATCACTTTCAACACGTTTGGTAGTATTATCACTTTCAACACGTATGATAGTAGTATCACTTTCAACACGTATGATAGTATTATCACTTGCAACACGTATGATAGTATTCAGTTCAAATTAATCAACAATAAGAATAAAACACAATGATAAACAAGATTAATGCTAAATAAATTATACTAGAGGCAGATACATTATGGGAAGCTAAGAAGAAAATTTAACCAGGAAAGTGGTGACAAATTGTAACAACTGCTTTTACAATGTCTGCCATCTTGAATAAAGAAAGGAGATTTCTATGCAGCAGAATTTAGGAACTTGCCGATATTTCAAGACCAAGAGCAGATAAGAGGAAATCAAGAGCTGATAAGAGGAAATCAAGAGCTGATAAGAAGAAATCAAGAGCTGATAAGAGGAAATCAGAAGCTGATAAGAGGAAATCAAGAGCTGATAAGAGGAAATCAAGGGCTGATAAGAGGAAATCAGAAGCTGATAAGAGGAAATCAAGAGCTGATAAGAGGAAATCAAGAGCTGATAAGAGGAAATCAAGAGCTGATAAGAGGAAATCAAGAGCTGATAAGAGGAAATCAAGAGCTGATAAGAGGAAATCAAGAGCTGATAAGAGGAAATCAAGAGCTGATAAGAGGAAATCAAGAGCTGATAAGAGGAAATCAAGAGCTGATAAGAGGAAATCAAGAGCTGATAAGAGGAAATCAAGAGCTGATAAGAGGAAATCAAGAGCTGATAAGAGGAAATCAAGATCTGATAAGAAGAAATCAAGAGCTGATAAGAGGAAATCAAGAGCTGATAAGAGGAAATTAAGAGCTGATAAGAGGACATCAAGAGCTGATAAGAGGACATCAAGAGCTGATAAGAGGAAATCAAGAGCTGATAAGAGGAAATCAAGAGCTGATAAGAGGAAATCAAGAGCTGATAAGAGGAAATCAAGAGCTGATAAGAGGAAATCAAGAGCTGATAAGAGGAAATCAAGAGCTGATAAGAGGAAATCAAGAGCTGATAAGAGGAAATCAAGAGCTGATAAGAGGAAATCAAGAGCTGATAAGAGGAAATCAAGAGCTGATAAGAGGACATCAAGAGCTGATAAGAGGAAATCAAGAGCTAATAAGAGGACATCAAGAGCTGATAAGAGGAAATCAAGAGCTGATAAGAGGAAATCAAGAGCCGATAAGAGGAAATCAAGAGCTGATAAGAGGAAATCAAGAGCTGATAAGAGGATATCAAGAGCTGATAAGAGGAAATCAAGAGCTGATAAAACGCAGGTGGATACATATATCAAAAACATTTAAATTTAACATTCCAAAATATGAGGAATGTGTAAATTTTAAAAAAAGTACTCAGGTAATTGAAATACAAATTAATGTACACACCAATTTTAAGGTGTTGTAATTTTTTATTAATTAAAAGTTATAAAAGCATTAATAAGTTTGAATACAAATGATAGGATACTCGTAATTGATAAATTTAAAGGGTTTTGCTTCTAACGTTTTTTGAGTTCTTCGTTGGCAACTATTTCTCCCAAAAACTGCAATTGCATTTGAGCGTTGTATCCCACCCACGATTTGATGACGAAATCTGCCAAAATGTTTACTCTGTACAGCGAGAGGATCTTTGTCTTAGGGTCCAAGACTCTTTCATCTAAGGTGTTACGAAAATAATGAATAAAACATGTTAAAAGAGGGAATAATTTTCAATCTTGGTAGTTCTATTTATACTGAATTGATTAAATTCGATGTTATTAAACAAATTAATTAATTTTTTTTAAAAACAACCACAACAAACAAATTAATTTTTTAAAAATCAATAAAACAAACAAACAAACAAAAACATCAAACAAGTAGAGCAGACTAATGAAGTGTCAAAAGAAGAAAAAAGTTCAGCTTTCATTTTTATCATTTAAAAAAAAAGTCAGAACTTCATTCCACTAACATTTTCTTCATTTCAACAACAATGGATCGTTAAAAATATAGTTAAATACGGCTGTTAAAAACAGGTAGATTTGCCACCTTAAGTTGGTAGCCTACACACGTAGACGAAAGACCTATTTTGTGACGCATTATGAAATTTAAAAATTAAAATACATCAAATAGACATTCACGCCTTAGAATAAGGTAATTGTTTGTAAGAACAAATTGAATATGGCAAGAAAAATACAATAACTTATATTTATTGTCTAATATTCAGAGAATGTTTTTAAATTTTTTTATTGTACATTGTATTATCATAACTCTTACCAATATTTCCTCCCATTTCCCACAAGAAATTCGACGTTTTTGACCTTTTCCCCAGGACCTCACTCCTCAGTTTTTTCATATAGCTTTCCACTGGTCTGGGTTGAAATGGGATACTTTGAACTCAGTATCGATAACATGAATTAAATATGTTAAACTTATGAAATAAATCAATCAATAAATCATTCTACCACGTAAACATAGTTTAAGAGGCAAGCCAAGCCTACAAAGAAAGGCGTGTATAGCAATTTACTTAATTAATTACGTTATAGAATTTTTAAACAGGAGTCTAGATTTTGGTACTTTTAACACTGTTTGGAACCCCGACTAAATTTTTAAAACAAAAATAATTGAATAGCTAAGCCTTTGCTCGTTTTGTTAATAGTATAAGTTTTATGCCTTAGAAGTTTTTTTTTAATTAAAAAATTTAACGTAATGATGAGATAGGAATTTATTGGTAAACATGAAGATGGGAAGTTATTTTCTAATTAGGACATGGAGGTAAATGGTTAATGAGGACAAGGAAGTAAGTAAATGAGATGGAAGTCATGGGTTAATTTGAAATTCTCATTTTACTATAAAAATAAAGGGTTTTTTAAATGATAAAATATCACAAGACATGTACCATATAATTCAGCAACTTTGAACTGCGGTTATTGGGGAACTAAGTGATTTAAAAATTCCCTAATAGAGTCATGCAACATTAATCCCAGATAGATGTTCGTAGAACTGTCTTTCGTTACTTTTATGAGGACAAGTGATGTTGACGTAATGAACAACTTCATTGATTAATAACACAATTTGTTGCTGGATTGAGCAAAGTATTGTATCGAAAATACTTAGCAGAGTTTCGTGTGTACACACAACTCTGTATACGTATGGCCGTCTCAAGTAAAGTTATGGAACGTTTTAGCTAAACTCTCATAATTTTATTACTTGGTTACCTGAATGGTTTCCAGGGCCGGCAGGGTTCAGGGCTCCGGGTTGACATGTGACATACACCAGTAAAACTCGAGTCTATATTTAAAATGGAACTACATGAGTTTTAAAAACAGACTTTGACTTTATGCTTACAATGGTTCTTTAGTGGCGAATGCCAGAACTTCCTCGGCTGTTGTTGTCGGTGACAAAGGCATGTGTTTGATCACTTTTTCAGAGTCTGGTAATTTTAGCGCAATACTCACATTAGGGACCCAGTTCTGAAAACACAAACATGCGTCATGGTTAGAGTCAGCGTTTGAGACCCCTGAGTGACAGATGACTGAAACATACCTCATTAATACATACGAGATACAATGGGCAAAATAAAGACCCGTGAGCAATTAGAGAAATGAGATAGACAGCTATAGATTTAGAACCTAAAACAGCAATTTTAAAATTGTGCAATCTTAAAAGAATAAAATCATTTTTAAAACCTAGTTTATTCCGAAAATCATCAATAGGATATGTTTAAGTTTTGAAAATGATAATTTGGAAAGAAAACAAATATGAAAAAGTTACCATTGAATTTTATCACTCGACATTGGGGGTACAAATAGGACATGTGAGGGTAAGAATATACATACATTATAAGTATATCGTACATGCATGCGTTCGTGAGTGCATACGTTTGTGTGTGTGTGTGTGCGCGTGCGTGCGTGCGTGTGCATGAACATTGTATATTACTTATGTATGTGCACTAGCTGAAAAGTACAATTTGAACATTAAATTTAATAAAAGACAAATGAATGGACAATCTTCACAAAATATGTGAATGTTAGTAGATATTTTAAATTTGTTCTTCATTTAGTAAAAACAAAATTGATGTTACAAGTACTATCAATAATGACAAAAGTCAAGGTACATTATACATTACCCGATCAGGTTTTGGTCCGTAGTAATGCAAATTTCTCACTATCTCGAGTGTATCAGATGGAACCTGTGAGCGTCACAAAGTATGACTTCAGTAGTGCTTAGTTTAGAACGACCAAGGTGGACGTAATGGATGAATGACCGTGGGTCTAGTGATGGTACTACTTTTGAAATCTTATGACATGCAATAAAAACCTAAGAAGAACTATGAACTTCATCTGACTGGCAGATGTTTCTTCTTAAAGAAAACATGTTCAAGAATCCTTGTCATACAATTATTTGGGAAGGGTGCAATATTGAAATATTAACTCATTTACGTTATTGAAAAACTCGATGAAACTCAAAGAAAAGTTGAAAGTTGTGTGGTATAATATATAGAGCATTTAAGAACTGAGATGATAATTTTTGACACTAATACGTTTCACCTACTGTAAAGAGGAATTCGTTGTAATGCACCAAGAGTCTAGTAATGTCAACAAATTCTTTCTTCTTTTTTATTTGCTCTTGTTCCGAATAGCTCGGGTGGACAGCAAACAAGATTGGTGCAAAGATATCAGCACACGCTTGAACTGTCAGTCTCTTGTTCTTTGTAAGTGTGTGTAAAAGTGCAAGGAGCATCTTCAAAATAATATTGAAAAATCGCGTTTAATCATGGAAAAAATATCATTTAAAAAGCATGTACTTTACAAATATAAAATTGCATATAAACAGTGGCATAAATCAACAGTGGCATAAATGTGCCTCTCACCATCCGCCCCCTGCCACACACACACACTTTTTGCACCAAAGACACAAAAATTGCAGTGAACCAGGCGTTTTTGTTGAAACGTGTCAGCGTTGTCCGGTCATGCGTACTAATCTAAATCTAATCTCATATTCTGTCAGCTTGAGATTGCTGTCTTCAAGCTTTGGCTAATATCTGGGCAACCAGCTCAATCTTCTGAGCAGTGCCATAAAACATTGTCCGAGTTTCGGACGGTCTCGCCGCCTTTGCCCCCCTGGCAATGTCCAGCGCGAGGCATAAAATGAACAGTGACACCACTGTTTCAAAGGCTAGACTGCAATACCGGCAGTTCGAGTCCCTACTGTGGTCTAGCATGTTGAAGTAAACGTTAGTGGTACAGTGCCCCGTTATCATTTGAATCACCAAACTAAATAACCCAGGAGAGAAAAGGGGTCGGTGATCTCGGATTCCTAAAAAAGTCGGACCGCAATGGACTTTTTGTTTCTTACAAGTTAATTTTGTGTTTAAATGATCTGGTTATATTTCAATGTTGAAATCAAATTTCTAACGAAGGACAATGAATAATGTTATTTGAGTTAGCCCAAAATATTTAACTAAATCTATAAGGTTTTTCCATTAATAAATTTAAAATATGACTATTAAAATTGAAGCAAAATATGTCTTTAAAAAGAATTGAGCACTACGAAGATAAATACAACTTAATGATTTCTGTGAGAAATGATAAAGGGCACAAGTATGGGGCAATATTTGATTACAAGCCACGAGACAAAAATAAATAAAATTAGGCCATACTTGCAATAGATATATTTAGATTTTATCTGTCCGGGTAATCATAAGCACATGTCTAATTTTAGTTGTATATGAAGTTATCAATATCATGCGGATTTATCTAGAGTTAAAATGTAACAAGGGGGTACAGGTTTATTTATTAAGTGCGCATACACGTAATTAGATGTATGGATGTTAGGGGTGGCCGGATATGGTTTTTTACTATATGTCAGATCCGGATAGTTTAACCCTAATATTTGCCGGATCCGGATATCTCCGGATTAAGTGTAATAGCTAAGGAGGTGTACTTTACTACTTTCTATTTCGTATTTAATGATATATGTATTAAAATATATTATCCAACATATAGAAAGTATCTGTTATCTACAATGACAGTCTGTGACACTGTCAACGTCAACGATGAACATTTTACAATGAATTGAATGAACTAATTTGAACGAAGTTCAACGAACTGTGTAGTGTGTACCAAGCGAACCGTGTTGTACTGAGTGTGTAGTGTGTAGTGTGGTGTACAAGAAGTCGTGATCTAGAGCCATAATAAAAAAATTCTTTTATTCAGATGATTTAAGTTTATTATTTTGTTAGTTAACTTATTACTTTGTTATCTTATGTAGTAAAGTAATATCTATACTTGTAACTTTTTAACGCAATATTTTTTTCTCGTGATGAAATTTATTGTTATACTATACTTAACACACACAATAAAATAAGCGTATACCGACTAATTGAAGTTACGGTTATAACAGGACCGGTCCCAATCTCAGAACCGGTTGGTCCCAATCTCAGGACCGGTTGGTCCCAATCTCAGGACCGGTTGGTCCCAATCTCAGGACCGGTTGGTCCCAATCTCAGGACCGGTTGGTCCCAATCTCAGGACCGGTTGGTCCCAATCTCAGGACCGGTTGGTCCCAATCTCAGGACCTGTTTGTTCCAATCTCAGGACCGGGTGGTCCCAATCTCAGGACCGGTTGGTCCCAATCTCAGGACCGGCTGGTCCCAATCTCAGGACCGGTTGGTCCCAATCTCAGGACCGGCTGGTCCCAATCTCAGGACCGGTTGGTCCCAATCTCAGGACCGGTTGGTCCCAATCTCAGGACCGGTTGGTCCCAATCTCAGGACCGGTTGGTCCCAATCTCAGGACCGGTTGGTCCCAATCTCATGACCGGTTGGTCCCAATCTCAGGACCGGTTGGTCCCAATCTCAGGACCGGTTGGTCCCAATCTCAGGACCGGTTGGTCCCAATCTCAGGACCGGTTGGTCCCAATCTCAGGACCGGTTGGTCCCAATCTCAGGACCGGTTGGTCCCAATCTCAGGACCGGTTGGTCCCAATCTCAGGACCGGTTGGTCCCAATCTCAGGACCGGTTGGTCCCAATCTCACGACCGGTTGGTCCCAATCTCAGGACCGGTTGGTCCCAATCTCAGGACCGGTTAACTGTTAACAACCTTAACACAAACTGTTCTTTTATTCAATTAATTTAATTTGATTTCAAATAATTCTTAACTAGTGCCGGAAACTCAGAAATCCGGCATGCCGGATATCCGGTCACCCCCTAATGTATGTATTTAGGGACTATGTGTAATCAGAGGGAATTTACAAAACATATTAATTCAAATTGTGGAGAAAAGTTTGAAAATGTGACAAACTTTTAAAAATATTTACCTGCAACGAATCTCGATGTTCTGGAGTCATCATTAAAATATACAGATTTATTCCCTCCAATCTGTGCTTCAACATGATATCATTTTCTAAAAAAGGAAAATGAGTTTGAAAAAAACACTTTCATACTTTTATCTTTACAAATTACTCACTACATTTAAAAAATAACTTTATTGGTTATCTAGTCTAACATACAGTGTCTCACAAAGAATGCAACCACGAAAATGGACATGTCAAATGTGCAATAGGAGAAACTTTTGGAAACTTTTTTATTGTTGTAATTATTAGAGCCTTTAATTTAAAGGAGGCTGAAAATTTCGTGGACTTTTGCACACTAAAGGACAAGATTGGAATGTTTTGCTTTTTTTTGTTGCTGACATTACTTGTCACTTTCTACATTTTTACTGCTTTTTAAAGAAAAATTTCTAGCTTTAGAAACGTCAACAGGAGTTGCTTTAATTTCTCGTACATCCCAACAATATGCGCAGTAAAAATATACATCATTTTTAAAGCTTATCATTACAATAAACATAGGGGAAAATGGGATTGTTTTTTAAAAACTACATTGAGTCTTAAAGTGCTCTAAATATTGTCGGTAATCTCAAAAGAAAAAACAAACACTTTATTAAAATATAAATTTGAAGAATAGTAAACTAAACTTTGAAAGAATATTATTATGGCAGGACATACATAGTAGAGACAGACTTGGAGACAGTTTGAATGGATATCGAGCCAAAGCAAGTCCAACGTCTTAACCTGGATTCTTTAAACAAATATTTTGAGTATTTCTATAGTATAAATATGAGCTGGACCTTGTCAGTAATTCCAGGACATTTACTTCTTACCAAACAAATCCAAGAAAAAGTCAAATTCTGGAGTTGACATCAACGGTGTTGGCAGTTCAGCTAGGAAGTCTTTCAGAACCACTGCTACAACATGAGCATTGTATTCCTTTGATGGTATCTCATAGTTTTTGTTTTTGTAAAAATTTGCTTCTATGTCATCTTTTAATTTCTGTGACAAGAATTGTGTATAATTGAAATGGGAAACGTATATTTCAATGTAATCGATGGAGAGATTAAGCAGACAGGCAAGGTTCATTGGAATATTTAAGTTTAATAGCCATCCACACATCAACTTCATATCATATACAAATCTCCACATTACATTTCTTTTTGTTCGTACCTATACATCATTCTCCATATCCCAGGAGAAGATGCTTTTATTTTATATATAAATTATCACCCAATTATTTTTTTGCCTAAAATTGATGTTGTTGTGAATCTAATTTAAATTTTTTATCGTAGCAAAGTATTCATACGCATTGATGTTAACAGAATATTCATTTACTCTTAAAACGATATAAGTAATAACTCCTACCTTGACTTTGGAACTACTTGGTATTTTTGAGGAGAATAAGTCTTCGGAATTCAAACCTTCCTTATAGACAAATTGCAGCATCTAAAATACATCAAAATTCCGTTCTTTGAATTAAAAAAAAACTAATTGAACATTTTTAAAGTGTTAAGTATTTAAAAAGTTTTAGTGAAAGGGTTAGACGCATTGCCAGCAAACATAAAATAAAATAAAAACTATGAAGTTAAATGAATTTTATCATAATATTTAAAAAAAATATTTAAAAAAATTAATAAAACAACAACCGAACTGTTCTGCTGTTATTTCAGAATTAATTTGCTCCACTATCAGGGTGTAATCAAAATATTTATTTAAATAAAAATCATACAGAGACATTACCATATACAACAGAGAAGGAATTTTTAGATGTGGTGACTTCTTTTTGAACTCCAAATCTTTATTACTCAGAAGTTCCAAGGGTACACCAAACACTTTGTCTTCTGAAATAAAATTGTAATAAATATCAGTGACAATAATTATACGATTTTATAACGAAATTATTTATATTCGGAAAGGCGGGGGACGGAGGGAATTATAAGAGCTCTTATACAACTGCATCAGCATTTTATTTCCTATTGCCCCTACATTGTAACCATGTCAAAACTAGGTAATTAAAAACTATGATTTTACTTTTTTTGCATTAAATTTTAAGAATACGTGTTGCATTAGTGTATGTATATGCATTTACACCTTCATTTGGCATATACATGGCCACTGATAAATTAAACGACACAAAAGATGTTGAGAACTCCTAAATTAGAATTGGTTAACTGGATCAAATGGATTTTGAATTTTTCATATTTTAATAAATAGTATTAATGGAAATGGCTTGTACTGTAGTTATATATATGAATTAGTATTTAAACCAACAGCTTCTATTAGATTTTG
This sequence comes from Ampullaceana balthica, assembly GCA_944989445.1. Lineage (NCBI taxonomy): Eukaryota > Metazoa > Mollusca > Gastropoda > Lymnaeidae > Ampullaceana > Ampullaceana balthica. The sequence continues at coordinate 398,124 of CALYLW010000078.1, forward strand.
TTTTAATTTTGAAAACGGCAGGACGGGTGTAATAACACTTTGGTTACTGACTAAAGACACAAAGCATATTCAATAAAGATCTAATAATATTTCAATTAACTAGTTTTTGAAATAAGACGACAGTATGGAATATCATGAGATGTTAGTAGTGAGATGCTAATAATAGTTTTACTGTGTGTTGTTTTAAGCAGAGGCGTAACAACGAATTGGCATCGGGGCAGTTGCCAAGGGCACCGAGGGGTAATCCTTCAATAATCAATAATTTATTCTGTATAATTTAGTATTTTCCCCATTTCTGAAGGGCGCCAAAATGAATTAGCCAAGGGCGCGGAAAACCAAGTTACGCTTCTGGTTTTAAGGGAAGTGTTACTGAAATAATTAGAAAATAAAAATACTTTGCCAGCATAAGAAATTGTTTATATCACAATCTCGGCATTTGTGTTTTCTGCTAATTTGATGCCGTGAAAGTGTACTGTGCACGGTGCAAATATTGTCGGCTCACTGTATCAACACATTGTGTTGATTATTGCACGTACTTGACATTTGAACTCTGTGTGACGTACCATTATTGAATATTCCTGGCGTAAAATCTATTTTCAAAACTGCTGTGTCAATGAAAGTTAAATTCTGAAGATTTAACACTGCTATTAAACCAAATTAAATAGAGAAGTAACATTTTATTTATTTTCTGCCCCAAAAAAGCGAATAAATTTCCCAAGGTCTTACCCTTTACAGGGGGCTTCTTAATGTTTTCCTTTGGATGGGATCTGAAAACAGAGTTAAACATTTCCAACCCAGACTCTGTGATTATCTTAACTTTCATCACATCTGTAGAACTGAGGTAGCTGGGGAATGTTGTGCCAAGTTCTTCTTCGGCGAACTTCCATGGCTGCAGATACCATAAGTATATTTTAAACTTAATCATTATATACCGTTAATATTAAAAGCAATCTGTTTGTGTGTGTTTTTTTTAATCAACAGACGAACAAAATTTATTTTAAATACGGACTACATACACACACACACACACACACACACACACAGCCACATACTCAAACACATATACACAGACATAACCACATACACTCACATACACACTCACACAAAGACACAGACACATATCCAAACATATCTATTGTTAAAGTTTTAACAAAGTGGTCACTGCGCATGCATCTGAAAAGATAAAATAACATTAAAAAACTCACGTCCAGATTTTCAGGAATAGGATAAATAGGCGTGAACGCATAGTGACGGACAGGCGCAGACAGCTGTGTTAGAGCTGATTGGCTGCTCTTTAAATGTGCGAGTTTATCGAGTCCTCGATTACTATATAGTGCACCGTTGTGATGGTGTTTGGTTTTCCAACTATAAGTGGGGGATACCTAGGAGGCATGTGAGCAGACATCCATTGAATCATTGACAGAATTCAAAACAGTATTCATTCAAGTCATATAAGAGTAAAAAAAAGTATTTAAAAAATATATTTATCAAATCTGTTTCCTTAAAGGGTACCTTAAAAAATTAGATTTTTTATTGAATACAAACCTTTTATGATGAATTATTATATTGAAATTCGTGTCCAAAAAATACAAATTGAAATTCCATTTTATTTAATGCGATGTAAATACTTTTTCTCTTAAGATGGAATGATTCTTTTTTATTTATTTTAAATTTCATTTTTTATTAGTATTCAAATTTTGCAAGTAATAAATATCCGACCTTCCCGTAATCTTGTGTAGAAAACTTTCTGATTTCTTGTTGTTGGTCCAGAGAATAATTGATGAGCAGACGACTTCTATGTCCATAGGTTGTTTCCAAGTGGCGAAGTGAGTTAACATCTTTTACTGAAATTAATATTTCTAATTCAATCTGTAACGTTTTGGTGTTTTGAATTCAAAACGAAGTAAATTTTAATGATAATGCACATGTGGATTTTGACTTAAGGCCTCATAGAGCAAACTCCCAAATCTCCCTCACATAGAACACCCACACATTTAAAATTGTATTGAAATAAAATACCACCCAAGGCAGTTGCCATCACCGCACAGTCTAAGTTGTGCCCCATCACCTAACAACACATATATATTCATTATGCCGGAACAATTTAGCACCGTCATATTCCCTTTATGCCTCAGCTTGGGGACGGGGATAAACAAAATGATTTTTATGCTAACAAACAATGTACCCTTAAAGCTGCGCGGCCGCGAAGATATCTGACCGACGCCGCGCAGCAGTTTAGAATTACCGCGCAAAACAGAGTGAATATGAGTTCTTGCCTTGCCTCAAAATTTTATTTTTGCATTGATAGCAACCCTCAAAAAATTTGCGAAGGACATGTAATTCAATGATACCCCAAGCTTTTTCAGTGATATAACTGAAGCTTATAAAAATCTTTTGGCGGGAAACTTACTTTACACTATTCGTTTTCGTACACTTGTGGAGAATTATATTTTGAAAAAAAAATGTTTAGCAGGAGTTATTGCGATGCATTAGTTAATGTAATGTAATGTAATGCATTTTTACAAGTAAAGGTCAAGTAATTTGTACCGGTGTCACTTTGCCCACCCACCTTTCACAGTATGTATTGAGCTTTATTACATTGCGCTGTCAACAGCTAAATTACAGACCTTGTGGGAACCTTTCACACGGCGTTCAGCGGGGTGAGGTGGAATTATTATTATTATTATTTTGATGACATCTGAAGTTAATTTTTTGAAATTTGATGTATTGTCCAATTTCAAAATTTTGACTGACAGTCCCAATGTATTGTAGGCCTGCTGGTTGTCATTAAAATTGCGTTATTGGCCATAACTTTTGACATTATTTGCAACCTTTATCTTTTTAATATTGGATTTTAATTTTTATTGCTCTTTTATAATTCAGTTTTTTTGTTGTTGCTGTTTTGGTGCTTATGCTTGTATATGAAATTGGGGATGGATTTTCAGTGTAAGGAAAAAATCATGAGTATCCGTATACTGAGTTCATCTGGTACATGTGTTTTTTTTCCTCTAATTTTTTAATCCGCTTATCTGAGTGAGTAGGAGTATTTTAGTTTCCCATAGAAAAATTACGTGAAGTTGATAAATTTATCAGGAGTGCTATGGTTGCGCAGTTGTATGCTTCAGAAAGCTGGAGATCGCCCAAGAAAGGTAATCAATGACTGCAATCCTAGGTGAAAAGATAATTTGCAAGAGACTAAGGCTTTGAAAGAAATTATCTTGGAATTAGGTCCAATGAAATTGAATCGAGGAAGAAAGAGAGCTGCACTTACTGTACTACCGAATGATCTTTGCCAAAAAGTGTGTCATCAACATGAAGAGCTCGGAGTTTTACGTGCTGTCAAGGCAAGGCCTAAACCTTTCCACAACTTCTAGACCTCAGGCGGAAATTACCGATAAACTACATAAAGGCGGGTTGAAGTAGTATCTATAAATTAAACATGGCGTCCAAGTAAATCTTAAGTTCCTTATAATGACCCATATGAAATGAACTACAAAACAGAGAAGATGTAAGTTTAACTGTGACGTAATGGTGTTCGAATATACTATATGGGCGTTAGTTTCAAATGTCATCAGCGCAGACGACATCAAACACTTAAGGCTTAAGGGAAACAAGATGGTGGCATGTACCATCGTTGTTAGGACAGTGTTCCTGGCCACAACGAAATGAAGTCGGTACGCACTCACGGCCCAAAAGATAAACATAACAACATCGGCTGAAGAATCGATTAATATGGAAATGGTGACTAGCGTAGATTTTGTTGGAAGTGTTGAAAAAAAATTGATGTAATAGTCCGTTTATCAAGTTTTAAAAAATCATATTTCATAGCTTAGAACTAGAAATTGTACTGCACCTAAGCCTAAGGCATCTATAGATTGCATCAACAATATTAAAATTCCCATTAAATAGCCGAGAACATGCATCAAACGCTCTTTTGCATCTATTAAATTATATTTCTTATTTTATATTACTTATATTACGCAACCTTGCAAAACATTTATAAAATAAATACATGTAGTTTAATACAGCTTAGTTAGCTCAAGTTGGACTATCGATCCGAGGCAGATCCCGAGTCGCGGGTTCGAACCCAGGTACTGGCAAGGCCCTTGGGGCATTGTGCTGGCCACACATTCCCCTGCTCGTTAGTGGTGGCCAAAAATTTGTGAACGCTACATCACTTGCCCCATAGTCCGTCATGGACTGGAAAGGGGGTTATATATAATATATATATATATATATATATATATATATATATATATATATATATATATTGGTTAAAAATGTACACTCTTGGTGTTTGAATTCATTTACTAGGCTGTTTACAGTTGTGACATCTATACATATAATTTGAAACTTTGACCCAAGGGCTGGTTGTACTTTCGGTATAGTTTCGTAAAATTAAAATAAAAATACAATCATAAATAAGTCATCTCATAAGCATTACATTCACGTTACCATACAACACATTTTGCTGCCCGGAGTATAAATGAAACTTGTTGAAACTGCATGTCATCACAGGTCGCCATTTCAAACGTGCAATCGGAGTGACCAGATTCTCAACAGCCTGGGGCGCGGCTCTACAGCGAGACAGTAAATTCATCTTGGATATGTCTATTATTTTCAAACGAAAGGCATCAAGGCATCGTCAAGTTTAGTTTTTTAAAAGTTTTAAGTGACGTCAATGGTAATGCATGCATGGTTTTGAGAGTATAATTGTTTTTTTTGTTGTTGTTTTTTGTTTTGTTTTTTTTGCATGCGGAACACAGAGTACAATAATATGTTTACAAGATATCAGAACATTTTGTTAAACTCTGTGCAGCCAACTTATAATGTTCTGAATATAAAGGATCTATTTTAACTAATAAGTGTGTGGGGGTGGGGTGGGGTGGGAGGGGAGGCGAAAAACTTAAAACAATCTATATAAGTATAAGTGGCTGCCAAATGTTTAAAATTCCATGCTTAAAATATCTCACATAGCGTTAAATAAACTGTTCAAAATTATTAATTGTAATTTATGTTATAGTTTTGACTTTTTTTTTCCTGGAAGTGTGTGTGTGGGGGGGGGGATGGGGGGTTGCCATAATTTGTAACTAATATGATGTTATTGCCGTGTTGATAGATGTTATCGAATGAACCCACTCGCTCCTAAATGATTCACTTTATGGGTGCTTTTCCTCTGTAACAGAAATGTTTCAAAGATTATTTTTAACTGAGATAATTTTAAAAAAAAATTGGTAGTTCAACAAACCTTGGAATAAAGGGGAAAAGAAACTGAAATGAATTTATCACATATCAGGATCACTAAGAAAAACAATGAAACTTAAATAACCAATAGTTAGTGAAAATGAAAGTAATTGAAGCTTTTACCTGTTATTGGTTAGAATTAGGGCTGTTAACGATTAATTTAAATGTACTCGTTAACTTTTGAAAAAATACGAGAGTGGCATGCGTGCTCGGCTGGCGTATCGACGGTCTGTGAAGGCAGGGATTTGATCCCGGGGCCCAGGGCGCCCATGGGTCCACCCAGCTCCGAATGGTTACCTAACATTAGCTAGGGAAACAAAGGCAGCTGGGTAATGCGTGGAACCATCATAGCCATGGCCTATGAACGCTGCTTCACTTGCCAACAGACGGACATGGTCTGTGGACGCAATTATCTTCTGTATAGAAGGAGCGAGCGTCTGAATAGATAAGATTTCATTATTTCTCCGTTATGGGCCAAAGCTCATGATTAAACCCGAAAACCTCCAATCGCTTTTTAAAATCTTATTTTTAACAAGGTTATTATTTTCACACCATTTCATATTGTATAGCAAATAGTTATTTTTGGAGAATAATCAATGCATTAAAAAAATAACTGTAAAACCCGGCAGATAAATGCCGCCATTTTCAGTAAGAAAAAAGTAGCGCTCTAGGCGATTCACACCCCAATTTCTCAACCACTACATGCGCTCTCTTACTACTGCACCCTGGGCCATGGCCCAGATTGCCTGATGGGAATACGCTAAATTGTGACAATTTGTACTCGCTCCCCTCCGACTTTATACGACTAATGCCTTTATCAGTACAATACACATACAGTACTTACATAAAAGCTTCATCGCAGTCCTATTCTACATGACTTATAATTTATTAATGTTTTACAAAATATGGACTGTTGAAATTTAATATTTTTTAAAAGATAAACAATCAAAAGATTTGTCCAGTTACTGGAGGACACGTGCCTTCTGCATGCTCATCGAAAGACGTTATAAGAGCCATCAAGAGTTACCTTGAACAATAGTTTTATACTTGTGGCTCCAGTTGTTCGAATTTAGTAAAGGACAACTAGAAAATATTTAAATATAATATTAAGGAGAAGACAAATCATTTTGAAAGTGAGCCTGAAATAAACGCTTTATCTCCGCGTCCCCACAACCTACACAATGAAAAAGGTAATACTAAAACATTCTTACCTAAGAAAAAAATATGCTTATATGATCAACATACATAATTCCCGTAATGGATGTAATGCTTCTTTGATGTAATGCTCTTAGGTTTTATAGTGCGCACCAAAAATTAATGCACCAAATATAACTCTTTTCGAACGTTCCCCGTAAAATTGTTCAATATGATAATAAATGAATCAAATAAAAATAAATAAAATAAATGAAAGTTCTGTTTTACGTTATTTTTTAATCTGGAATGTATTTATTTTGAAAACTTCCGTCATTTTTGACGGGTGATACGCTAGCCAGTATCTTAATGACATTTATATTTACATCCTGACTTATGAATACATTCAGTTTTTTTAAGTTAATCAGAGTAGCCCACGGAAACCATGCTAGAAACCGATACATAAATTAATGTGTTTTAGTTAAAACGAAATGCTGTAGAAAAAATTATATATTTTTTCTTAGTTAACTTATCCCATAAGCTCCATAGTTGTGCTTAACTTTCTACTGTCACTTCTTAACGACACAATGACAGATTTAACACCGATTTAAAACATTATGTCTTCTAAATTACGTTTAAAGCCAAAGAAATTTCTTACTTTCACAGCAAACATTGTTTTTTACACCCACCCAAATCCCCTCCCGCTTTTCTATAACTGCCCAGCGGTCTCTAGGGCCCTTTTGGTGTGGGGCGGGGGCCATTTGTTGGGGACCCCTTCATCCGGGGCCATACTGACAATAACAGCCCATTAGTCGGCTGTCAAAAGGACGAAGCTCTTTCGTCGGGGTCCAAAAGATGGAGTTGTATTTTCAGGGGACCGGAGTGTTTGACGTGACACACCATAAAGAGGCACATACCTTTATATAAAGCACATAAGATCGGTACGGCCAAGGAGGCGGTCTGGAATTGTACCGTAAAACCATTTGTTTAATTTAAATCCATGAAATGATTTTTATTTCATTAAAAAATTGTTGTTTTTATTATATTCAGCGTACTAGATGTTTAGAGCATCCTCAAATAGTTGGTCTACGGGAATGTCACATTTTCAGATCTGTACAACGAGAGTATTTAAAATCGAGGCAAGTGTATACATACAAAATCTGTCATAGTTTCTTAATTCATTTTGTAACTTGTATTCTAGCCTTTGAACTTAAATATTAGTTATGGCCGCGTTTACGAAATATATTTTAATAGCCAAGCTTTGAAGAAGGGCTGCAGCATGCATTACAATACTTCTGAAAACACAGGTGTCTAGAGGGTGTGCCTCTGTTGGCAGTTTTGTCCCTGTCAGCAGTTGTGCCCTTGTTGGAAGTTGTGCCCCTGTTGGAAGTTATGCCCCTGTTGGCAGTTGTGCCCCTGTCGGCAGCTGTGCCCCTGTTGGCAGTTGTGGCCCTGTTGGAAGTTGTGCCCCTGTTGGAAGTTGTGCCCCTGTTGGCAGTTGTGCCCCTGTTGGCAGTTTTGCCCCTGTTGGAAGTTGTGCCCCTGTTGGCAGTTGTGCCCCTGTTGGCAGTTGTGCCCCTGTTGGCAGTTGTGCCCCTGTTGGCAGTTTTGCCCCTGTCGGCAGTTGTGCCCCTGTCGGCAGTTGTGCCCCTGTCGGCAGTTGTGCCCCAGTTGGCAGTGTTGCCCCTGTTGGCAGTTGTGCCCCTGTCGGCAGTTGTGCCCCTGTTGGCAGTTGTGCCCCTGTTGGAAGTTGTGCCCCTGTTGGCAGTTGTGCCCCTGTTGCATGGTTTAGACATTTGGCATTTTATTCTTTTTTTTTAAAGTGGCCACTTTTGGTGAAACGTTCTGCCTTGTTGTGTGGAGGGGTTGGGTTCAAATAGGAACTGTCTTGGGGGTTGGGTTCAAATAGTAACTGTCTCAGGGGTTGGGTTCAAATATCAACTGTCTCAGGGGTTGGGTTCAAATATCAACTGTCTCGGGGGTTGGGTTCAAATATTAACTGTCTCAGGGGTTGGGTTTAAATATCAACTGTCTAAGGGGTTGGGTTCAAATATTAACTGTCTCAGGGGTTGGGTTTAAATATTAACTGTCTCAGGGGTTGGGTTTAAATATCAACTGTCTAAGGGGCTGTGTTCAAATATTAACTGTCTCAGGGGTTGGGTTTAAATATCAACTGTCTCAGGGGCTGTGTTCAAATATTAACTGTCTCGGGGGTTGGGTTCAAATATTAACTGTCTCGGGGGTTGGGTTCAAATATCAACTGTCTCGGGGGTTGGGTTTAAATATCAACTGTCTCATGGGCTGTGTTCAAATATTAACTGTCTCAGGGGTTGGGTTTAAATATCAACTGTCTAAGGGGCTGTGTTCAAATATTAACTGTCTCGGGGGTTGGGTTCAAATATTAACTGTCTCAAGGGTTGGGTTCAAATATTAACTGTCTCGGGGGTTGGGTTCAAATATCAACTGTCTCAAGGGTTGGGTTCAAATATTAACTGTCTCGGGGGTTGGGTTCAAATATTAACTGTCTCAGGGGTTGGGTTCACATATTAACTGTCTCAGGGGTTGGGTTCACATATTAACTGTCTCAGGGGTTGGGTTAAAATATTAACTGTCTCAAGGGTTGGGTTCAAATATTAACTGTCTCAGGGGTTGGGTTTAAATATCAACTGTCTCAGGGGCTGGGTTTAAATATTAACTGTCTCGGGGGTTGGGTTCAAATATTAACTGTCTCGGGGGTTGGGTTTAAATATTAACTGTCTCGGGGGTTGGGTTCAAATATTAACTGTCTCGGGGGTTGGGTTCAAATATTAACTGTCTTGGGGGTTGGGTTCAAATATCAACTGTCTCAAGGGTTGGGTTTAAATATCAACTGTCTCAGGGGCTGTGTTCAAATATCAACTGTCTCAGGGGCTGTGTTCAAATATTAACTGTCTCGGGGGTTGGGTTCAAATATTAACTGTCTCGGGGGTTGGGTTCAAATATCAACTGTCTCGGGGGTTGGGTTTAAATATCAACTGTCTCAGGGGCTGTGTTCAAATATTAACTGTCTCAGGGGTTGGGTTTAAATATTAACTGTCTCAGGGGTTGGGTTTAAATATCAACTGTCTAAGGGGCTGTGTTCAAATATTAACTGTCTCGGGGGTTGGGTTTAAATATCAACTGTCTCAGGGGCTGTGTTCAAATATTAACTGTCTCGGGGGTTGGGTTCAAATATTAACTGTCTCGGGGGTTGGGTTCAAATATCAACTGTCTCGGGGGTTGGGTTTAAATATCAACTGTCTCATGGGCTGTGTTCAAATATTAACTGTCTCAGGGGTTGGGTTTAAATATCAACTGTCTAAGGGGCTGTGTTCAAATATTAACTGTCTCAGGGGTTGGGTTTAAATATCAACTGTCTCAGGGGCTGTGTTCAAATATTAACTGTCTCGGGTGTTGGGTTCAAATATTAACTGTCTCGGGGGTTGGGTTCAAATATCAACTGTCTCGGGGGTTGGGTTTAAATATCAACTGTCTCATGGGCTGTGTTCAAATATTAACTGTCTCAGGGGTTGGGTTTAAATATCAACTGTCTAAGGGGCTGTGTTCAAATATTAACTGTCTCGGGGGTTGCGTTCAAATATTAACTGTCTCAAGGGTTGGGTTCAAATATTAACTGTCTCGGGGGTTGGGTTCAAATATCAACTGTCTCAAGGGTTGGGTTCAAATATTAACTGTCTCGGGGGTTGGGTTCAAATATTAACTGTCTCAGGGGTTGGGTTCACATATTAACTGTCTCAGGGGTTGGGTTCACATATTAACTGTCTCAGGGGTTGGGTTAAAATATTAACTGTCTCAAGGGTTGGGTTCAAATATTAACTGTCTCAGGGGTTGGGTTTAAATATCAACTGTCTCAGGGGCTGGGTTTAAATATTAACTGTCTCGGGGGTTGGGTTCAAATATTAACTGTCTCGGGGGTTGGGTTTAAATATTAACTGTCTCGGGGGTTGGGTTCAAATATTAACTGTCTCGGGGGTTGGGTTCAAATATTAACTGTCTTGGGGGTTGGGTTCAAATATCAACTGTCTCAAGGGTTGGGTTTAAATATCAACTGTCTCAGGGGCTGTGTTCAAATATCAACTGTCTCAGGGGCTGTGTTCAAATATTAACTGTCTCGGGGGTTGGGTTCAAATATTAACTGTCTCGGGGGTTGGGTTCAAATATCAACTGTCTCGGGGTTGGGTTTAAATATCAACTGTCTCAGGGGCTGTGTTCAAATATTAACTGTCTCAGGGGTTGGGTTTAAATATTAACTGTCTCAGGGGTTGGGTTTAAATATCAACTGTCTAAGGGGCTGTGTTCAAATATTAACTGTCTCGGGGGTTGGGTTCAAATATTAACTGTCTCAAGGGTTGGGTTCAAATATCAACTGTCTCAGGGGCTGTGTTCAAATATCAACTGTCTCAGGGGCTGTGTTCAAATATTAACTGTCTCGGGGGTTGGGTTCAAATAGTAACCTCTCTCGGGGGTTGGGTTTAAATATTAACTGTCTCGGGTGGCACTTGCTAGACAAAAGTCCTAACGGCTTTTTGTTATCACTGAAAATTAATTAATTAATAAAAAAACAACAGCTCTTAATACACATTAAAAGCATTAAAAATGCGCTAGAAAAGCCTAATAGAGAATATTTGTTGTTGTTAAGTGTATACAGAACGTATTGTTAGCCATGTTAAAAAGAACGCTTTATTTAAACGTGTTATTTCATACCACCATCATCCCCTCTCACACAATCGATATCTAATGAAATTATTCACTTCATACTTCATATTCACTTTGTCCATATTATAGAGTATCTCCTTATTAGTTGACGAGATTTTTTTTTGTTTTTGTTTTCCTCTGTATATTAGAATGAAAAGCTAAATGCTTTATTGAATATTTATACAATGTTTTCATAGTTCCAGAATTTATAACACTCATCAATAAGAGTTGCTGAAATAACATTATGTAGAGAGTATTTTACTTCCGAAAATAAATCTCGCTGTATTTTCACTTAGGAGAAAATGCCACCCTTTCTTCTAATATAAAAGGGTCGCCAAAGTTTTATTTCATTATTCTGCACGTGTCTTAGTTATGGAACCTAAATTAATTAGTTTTCATTAGTTTGTAAATATTTGATACTCCCATCCTCATTTAAATTTTCAATCTAACCGCACTTGCTGAGCAAACCATCGTGCAGACGTCCGCCAAGAGCTTTTCTTTTGTAACGATGTTAAGAGAATTAAAAATTAATTTGATTACGTCATCAACTCTATGGACGTGACAATCATGTAAATAGATAATAACTTCTTATCTACAAGCGCTTTGCAAAGAAATTACATCGGCGTACCATGTGGGTGTGCAGATTTTCGAAGAATTTAAGAAATGTTCAAAATATTAATCACAACGGATGCGATACTTCTTGTAGTCTGTCTACCAATATTAAGTGGGTTTTTTTTATATTGAAATATTTCAGTTATCAAAAAATAAATAATTCGCAAATAGTTATGGAACTCGTTAAATGTTAGCCTCAATTGAATATCATAAATTAGCTAAGTCTAAAACAGTTCCATGTCCGATTCGACTGTAAGTTACACATATTTTATTTTTGAATTTTTAAAAAGAATATTACTTGAAAAACACCTGATGTCTGACCTGATTATCGGCCCCTGTTTCTGAACGAATTTCTGAAACAATCGTAAACATTTAAAAAGTTGCACTAATGTGGTCAAGCTCAGTGTTTCAACATTTTAAAAGAAAAACATAATCAGCAAATTATTATTTATCACAGAGAATTGTTTCTAACGTAACATGTGTTTATCTTCAAGGAATTTTCAGATCAAGTTTTCATTCATTAAAAAAAATAATGGCAAATAAGTGTAAAAAAAACGTTACAGATAAATTATGGCTTTCGCTTAACTTTTAACAAAATAAATTAATCGTTTGGAGGCCCTAGTGTCCTGAATGATGAGACAGGGTGGTGGTCAGTGTTGTGCGACCTTGACCCCCCATCAGGACGAAGTTCGTGGCACTCATTCACATTGGAGGCGGCTTCCATGTTAACTTCGTTACCAATTTGTTGACCAACATGATCGGTGTATGGTCCATTTGTGAGTCGAGAGATGTTTTTAAAATAATAAATCGAAATCCATAGAGCAGGGGTCGGGAAACTTTTGTCTGAGAGAGCCATAAACACCACAAATTTTGAAAAGTAATTCTGTGAGAGCCATACATGAAGTTTAAAACTAAAAATTCAAGTAAATGTGTGCATTTTGAGTAATTTCAACACTGAATGTACAATAATTATGTCTCTGAATTCTTTTTAATAACATTTTTATGCTGTTTTTAATATGTAATTGATATGTAGATCAAAGGAGTCGAATAAACTTTTTAAAAAATAATCGAACATTTGTCTGAGAGCCAGATGCAGCCATCAATAGAGCCACATCTGGCTCGCGAGCCATGGTTTCCCGACCCCTGCCATAGAGCCATCTCATATGATGTGTATTATGTTAGGCAAGCAAAGTGTGTTATCCATAGAGCCATGAGCCATCTCATATCATATGCATTATGTTAAGCAAGCAAAAGTGTGTTATCCATAGAGCCATCTCATATCATCATATATTTATTTACGCTCAATTATCGCTGACTGCCTCATGCCTAACGCTAAGGGACATCACTCTGCTTTTTTTAAAATTGAAAATATGGACTTAAAATCATAATCATTTTGGTTTTCAGATTAACATTAACCAAACAACGCACGAACCTATGACGTCAGCATTTGTGTTGCAAACAGCGCTGACTGACTCAAAGAGATATTTTTTGGTGCAGTAATTTGGTGCGCTGCTTTCTAACAGTAGTTAAAAATCGTGTGTTGATTAGCACTGTAAAAAAATATTATATAAATACTTTGTGTACATTTCAGTAGTATTTCGTATTCATCATACAATGGAAGGATAAGTTACTTGGGCCTTTGACAAAAAAAAAGTGGGCGCCGTTTGCGCCCTACGACCCATATTATAAAATACTTTGTGTACATTTCAGGAAGTTTAATATTACATATTTATCATACAAGGACAAGTTAGTTGGGCTTTTGAAAAAGGTGGGCGCCGTAGGCGCCCTAAAAAAGTTGGCGCCACGGCGCCGCAGCACAACCTAGAGTGTATCATGTTAGGCTAGTAAAGTGAGTTATCCATAGACCCTTCTCATATGATGTGTATTATGTTAGGCAAGCAAAGTGTGTTATCCATTGAGCCATGAGCCATCTCATATAATGTGTATCATGTTAGACTTGTAAAGTGAGTTATCCGTAGAGCCATCTTAAAGCATGTGTAATATGTTAGGCAAGCAAAGGGGAGGTCCATAAAGTACGTGACGCTATTTTTGACCATTTTACCCCCTCCCTCCTGTCACAAATCTCGGTCACCCCCACCCCTCCGAGTACACCACACTTTCGAACAATTTTGTTTTTAATTTACAAAATAATTAAAATTTAATATAAAGCACCGTGACGTCACACATCGCCGGACCCCCTCCCCCTGTCACAAACTGTTACACTTTCTTACACCCCCTCCCCCCGCAGCGTGAAATACTTTATGGACGGCCCCAACGTGAGTTATCCGTAGAGCCATCTCATATCATGTGTATTATGTTATGCAAGCAAAGTGAGTTATCCCTTTGAACTGTAGTACATCCCCTCATGGTCTCATATTAGTTTTTATTAGCGCTGTAAGCGAAATCTTGACTCACTCTCTTATTAAACAAGACCAACCACGCGCTAACCGTGTACTACTAATGGGCTACCAATGTGCTATTAATGTAGTACCCATGCACTACCGCAGGGGCGTTTAAAATCCGGCCCGCGGGCCTAATACAGCCCCTATTACATTTTAACTGGCCCGTGAGTCGTTGATGTCTTCTGTACTGACGACACCATATCTATCAGAAACGCCGAAAATATCAAATATTTTGAGTACAAAATACAATGAGATCAAATGATGGCAAAATTCGTTCACGTGACATTGTTTACCAACGTGCGTAGTCATTACAAAAAGCCGATAAAGTTATGTGCTGCTATGTATACAAATTTCGATGACGTACAATAGTAAAAAGTGATATCGTAATTTTGTCTATCTTTTCAACTCAGAGTATGAAGTATGTACTTAAAATTGTAAACAATTTTTTTCATCATAGTTTTTGACCAAACAATCTCGTAGCTAGATATATTTCAAAACATTTTATGTAAAGTACTAAGTGTAAAATTTAAAAAATCTTAAGCTGCTCGGCGCATATTTTCACTTCATGGAATATGGCCCCCTTTGCAAAATGTTTGTACACTGAACGACCATGCACAACCCATACACTAACCATGTATTATGCTGTTTTTGAATCGATGATTTGATTTGAGTCCACATATTTATTAAGAACTAGCAAAATACCCGCGCTGTGCAGCGGAAAAGAACGATTCAGTTAGCTTTGGGAACCTACGCACATAATATCTGGAAGATGGAACCATAAGTATAACAAAGACCGTTGGAAAAGTTCAATATGGCGACTGACGTTGGCGTCATACCAATGAAATAAGTACGTCCATCTGTTTTGGTTACAGCAGGGAAGCGCCTACCGAATTTCTTGAAGACGTGGACAAAAATTTTTTTTTAAAGTTTAACACAGTGAACGTTGTCCACCGATAATACCGTTACGCGTAGAATTTCGAAGTGAAGCCCGCTTAACTTTTGGAAATCAGGGTTTCAATGCCCTATCGTTTCTAAATATGCGCCATAAAAATCCTATGTACCAAGTTTTACCAAGAAACATCCTTTGTAGCCAAAACCCTTCGTGGAAGTGTACTCAACAACTTTCTAAAGTTTCATGGCAATCAGTAATTAAAACAATATTTTTACAGCTTATATAAGAGTAAAATGACATTAAAGGCCCTCAGGCTTAATCAGTGCAAGATTTACATACATTTTCAAAACACCTGTTGAGTTCAAACTGAATCATGATGGACATTCTTGTTTTTCAATATTTGTCAAGGTCAAGTAAAATCAAATGGAGAATAAAATTGCATTAAGTGCCCTCAGGCCAAAACGGTGCAAAGTGTAAAGTTTTACAGGCCTGAAGATTTAAATCTTGATAATAATGGAGATATATGTCAAAATTGTTAAAAATATAATGTGGAAAAAGCTTTAAAAGATTACGAAAAAAATATTTGGGACCCTCGGCCCAGAAGGAATGGACATTATGAGTTTAATACCCTATAGAATTTTAATATGGGCCATCACATTTTTATATACCAAGTTTGGTCAAGATCGATCCATCTACCAATTAGCCACTTGTTTAAAATACCTTTTACATAACTCATGTTAGAAAAAATGACATTTTGGGCCCCCGGCCTCAATAAGTAGTCATTATTTAAAATGTATGCCACAAACCTTTGAGGGAACGTAATCAACAACATCCTAAAGTTTCGTGGCGATCGGATGAATACAATGATATTTATAGTATGTATGGCATCTGTCCGTCTACGGAAGACGATAGATTTATCTTTATTATTTGCGGCTCTTGGTGTGGCTGATGAGACCAATCCTTGAGTGGCAGTCTCTTCTGCATGACACACACACGAAAGCAGTGGGGCAGTGTTGCCTGGCCTTTCTCCTCGCTCTTTTCCCGACTGCTTCTGCCCTAGTTTGCTCCTCTGCTCTTAGTGATCCTTCTTTCACTATAGCCCGCCACATGGACCTATCCTCTGCCAGGTTTTCCCAGTTTTGTATATCAATGTTGGCTACTTTCATGTCTCTCTTGCATATGTCCACGTATCTGAGACATGGCCGACCAACCGACCTTTTCCCTGTCGCCAGCTCGCTGTAAAGCACATCCTTGGGTATGCGACCAGTTTGCATCCTCTTGATGTGTCCAAGCCAACGGAGGCGTCTTTGGCATAATATTGCTGCAATACTACTCATGCTTGCTTGAGCCAGGACCTCTGTGTTGGGGACTTTCTCTTGCCATTTGATGTCTAGGATGCGGCGCAGGCATCTGAGGTGGAAGCTATGGAGCCTTCTTTCATGCCTGGTATAAGTGGTCCAGGAATCGCATCCATAGAGGAGTGTGCTCAGTACGCAGGCCTGGTATACCTGCAGCTTAGTCCTTGCTGTGAGTTTGGCATTGGACCAGACTCTTTTGTACAGTCTAGCCATAACAGTTGCTGCCTTCCCTATCCTACTACTTTTCTCATCTTCCAGTGAGAGGGTGCTCGAGATGTTTGATCCCAGATAAGTAAAACTGTCAACAGCATCCAGGTTGCAGTCGTCAATGGTGATAGTCTGGAGAGAGGCAGCATCCTGTGCCATAATGTTGGTTTTCTTTATACTTATGGTCAGGCCAAACTCTTTGCAGGCAGCAGAGAAGCTGGATACAAGGTTTTGCAGGCCGTCTGCTGTGTGGGATAGGCGGCCTCGTCTGCAAATAAGAGCTCGCGCAGCAAAATCTTCCTTATTTTGGTCTTGGCTTTAAGTCGGGCAATATTGACTAATCTCCCGTCAGCTCTGGTGTGTATGTATATCCCCTCGCTGTTGTTCTTGAAGGCATACTGGAGTAAGATGGAAAAGAATATTGCGAATAGAGTAGGTGCCAACACGCAGCCTTGGTTTACTCCACTACTTACTGGGAAAGCCTCAGAGGTGGCACCATTATAGCACACTGTGCCCTGCATGCCCTGGATGATATTTATGCAGCTTACATAAAAAAAGACATTAAGGGCCTCCCCCGGCCCAAGGGGTGTAACATGTAAAGTTCAAAACACCTATTAATTTCAATCTGGATCATGATGGATATATTTGTCAATTTTGGTCAAATCATGTAAAATCGAATGGGGAATAAAGAATTAAATGTTTAGGAAAAAAAGATTTTGGGCCCCCGGCCCAAAAGGAATGAAAATTGGAAGTTTATTGCCCTATAGTATTTTAATGTGGGACATCAAGTTTTTATGTACCAATTTAGTTCAAGATCCATCCATTTAAACAGTAACCAAAGTTTAAACACACATTTTTATATAGCTTATATAAGGAAAAAACAACATTTTTGGCGGGTCCCTGGCCCTCAATGAGTGGTAATGTACAATTTTGTTTTTCCAATTATCATCATGAGAGTGTACTCAACAACTTCCAAACTTTACATGCTTCTACCTACATGGAAAGTTGGAGAATTAGTGATGAGTCAGTCAGTGAATGAGTGAGTGCTTTACCTTTTATTTGTATAGATGCACTATGATTCGTGCTAATCATTTGAAGTCACAAATTAGGAGCATGAAAATCTAACATGAACCTCTAACTGAAGTAACGCACACAACAAACTAACAAGATCTACCAAAAATTGAAATAAAACTCTTAAAATACAACCAAACTCTAACCTTAACATAAAAATACAACTCTTGCAGGGTACCAAACTTGTTAAAGCCACATACCCATTCTATAGTCATAGAAAACATCAATACAATTAAAATAGTGTTTAATAGAGCAAATGAAAGAAATATATGAAACAAAACTCAATAAACTTTTAATTAATAACGCATATAATTATACAAATTAGTTTTTTAAATCCCTTATATTAACTTCACCGCCGTCTCTGTCTTGGGCCCGCCCGCCCGCGGAAAAACAAAAGTCAAAAATGACCCACTTCCAGTGAAGCCATTGAGCTGAAATTTGGCACACGGACCCGTGTCACCTAACAATGCATCGTATCAAAATTTCAGATCGATCGAACGTACCGTAATTAAATTAATGAATTTTTAGTTTATCTATATAAGCTATATGTAGCGGTCGCTATCGTTTACATTTTACGGGTCACTTGACTTCAGGCCAGCCAGAGGTGAACACATCTAGTGTTTAAACCAGGTAAACCCCTGGAGTTGAGTTAACGCGTTGACGCCACCCGTCCATGTCCACACCCCCTTCCCCAAGTTTTAAAGCCAGGGGAGATAATTTCGGTTTCAGTCTGTAAATGTTTGTCACTTTTGAACATAATCAATACTTTTAGATATGTCTCATATATAAGGGATTTATAGTCAAAAACTTTTTTTACGGGGTTGTTTTATTTTATCAATATTTGAATTACGATTTTTTTTAAATGCTGACCTCATGAAACCTAAATTTTTATTTTAAAGATTGCTGGTGTTGACAATTTTGTATGCCTTTTTTGTTTATCGTTTGGTTCCTTTGTTGATACGTGACTCTATTGCTCTGTTGGTAGCCTGGAGCAGGGGCGGGATTGGGGATGGTCTATGGAAGGCATTGTGGGCCGTGCACACGGAAATAAGAAGTGGGCTTCTTTAAGCTGGGCTGACTGGGGAGAATGGGATGGAGAGTTAGGGGTTAATCAAGCGTAAACTCACGATATGGTTGAAGTGGGGCTAGATACCTAGTCTGTGTTTAGGGTTGTCTGAAGATTTGATACCTATTCTGTGTTTAGGGTTGAATGAAGATTTGATACCGAGGACATGTTTAGGGTTGTCTGAAGATTTGATACCTAGTCTGTGTTTAGGGTTGAATGAAGATTTGATAGCGAGGATGTGTTTAGGGTTGTCTAAAGATGTAATACCGGGGATGTGTTTAGGGTTGTCTAAAGATGTGATACCGAGGATGTGTTTAGGTTTGTCCAAAGATGTAACACCGATGCTGTGTTATTGTTGATCTCTAGCGTTGATACTGAGGCGAGTGACATTAAGATTTATACAAGCATAAATAAATTCACTTTTTTTTTAAAGATTATCAAATTTTAAAAAACCATTTGCAATCAATTATCATTTTATATGCAGCATGCAGTAAAATTAGGAAATGGGATACAATTTCATAATATCATTCAAATCTTTGTGATGAGAAACCCTTTAAAAATTATTGTAAATAAACAAAGTTAAGTCTTGTCTTCATTCTATTCGAAATCCGCTCTTAATAGAATGCTCCCATGTACATTGACATTTTCTTTCGTTCTGTTTTTAATTTTTTTAAATGGTCTCTATTTTAATGCTTTTAAACTCCTCTTGATAAATATTTTACAAATATAATGTATGGCTGAGGAGATAAAAAATCTGACATGGTATTTGAACCAAATTGTGTTATTAAATTTCTTTGTTTTTATTTGTTTTTTTTAAATTTACAAAATACATTGTCTTGTGTAGTCTTTATTTCACCCTTGAAACTGGAGAGCTAAATCAAAGAAACGTAACGCATCTCAAGAATGGGAACCCGTGCTCTGGTGTGACCGAGAAACCTGTGGATGACTCGATGCACATGCCCCCCCCCCACCAATACAAAAAAAATTAATTAATTAATTAATAATACCCCTAACACGATCACAGCTGATGTACCAAGGACGTCCTTAACCCGAAGCACTAGTTGTTATCTGGTCTAGTAGAGTAGCCCTTGTTCTTGACTTGGTCGTCTGGCGACCTTGACACCACTCGTACGCCGAGCGTGGACGGTTGGAGCGGGGGTGGCGACAACTGCTAATGACAACAAAACGGAGATTTTTTTTAAAAAAAGTATATATTTTTCTTTTATCTTTTGTTTCATATCTGATAAGATTACATGCGTGTGCATTTTTAAAAGAGCCTATGGGATCACTGATTTTATTCTTTGAGCAAGTGTAACGAATAAAGGAAGAGTCTCAAATATAGCTCAATGCACGGAACAAATGTTGATAAAAGTAAAATTATTTTTTGGTGATGGTAGATCACACACACACACACACAAGTGTTCAAAATCCTTTGTTTGCTGTTTTCTTAAACGAGAATGTGGATGTCTTTTTTATCGTGAATGTACATGTTGTATTTTGATGGTAATTTATGTTGTATATTGATTGAATACGTAAGTGTGGTACATCTATGGTAATATGTTAAGGGGCCGTCCATAAAGTACGTCCCGCTCCAGAGGGGGAGAGGGGGTGTAAGAAAGTGTGACAGTTTGTGACAGGGGGGAGGGGGTCCGGCCATGTGTGACGCCACGGTGTTTTATACTAAATTTTAACTATTTTGTTAATAAATATTTTTTGTTCGAAAATGTGACGTACTTTAGGGGGGGGGGTTTCCAAGATTTGTGACATGGGGGGGGGGTAAAAAGGGTCAAAAAATCGTTACGCACTTTATGGGCGACCCCTAATATGGTGTATCTATAGTGAGATGTAAATGTGGCATGTTGATGCTGAGCTACAAATGTGATGTAATTGATGGTGATATGATTGTGGTATAGCTATGCATGGTGAATTGTTAATGTGGGATATTGATGGGGACAAGATACATGTCTTGATTTTTTAATGTTTTTATTGTTTTGAGGATGTTAATGACGATGGCGGTGGTTATACACGTCTACTTAGTATGATCCCTTTGGTTGTTCAATGTTAATGATACTGTGGTTTACATAAATAGATATGAAAGATTCATATATTAATTTTTCCATTCTTGTTAAGTACATGTATTGTCATCAATTATGAAAATTAATCGAAGTACATTTTAAAAAATATCGTAAGCACTTTAAAATCTTTATAAAATAAATTAATTAAATTTTTACATAAATACGTATATTCTCTTTGGTTGTTCGTGTTTTTAGAGGGAAAATTCATTTATTTTGTACAAAAGAGAAGCTTCTCGGTGCCTCCGCTATATTGGATTGATCATACATTTTGGTTTGTTTCTCAGCTCCATTATAAAAGTTAAGCTGGGCTTAAGATAAGAAATCAAATACAACAATATATTTTTTAAAGTAAAATTATTCTTTAATTCTGAATGCAATCGTCTTCCTATTTTAGGAAGCGCTGTTTAAAAAAAATCACCCTTTATAATTTCCTATATACATTCTTAAAGGATTGTAGGGGTGGTAAACTCAGTGAGCTACCGTAACTATGCTTCTATTTGATCATTTACCATCTCTTTTTTAAATCCATTATATTAACTCGTGGTTTCTGGTTGTTTGTCGAAAAAACTTTGGATCGATTTTTAACCCACTTCCTCCTAAGCTGGCAAGCTGAAATTTTGCTAGCAGTTTCGTACCGATGATAAAAATGATGTATCAAAATTTCAGATCGATCGCATGTACTGTAATTAAATAATTGAATTTTTAGATTATTTTATTTATCTTTATGTATCATGTTATTTTTTGAGATAGAGTGTCGCGGTGCGTATTATATTGAACGACCTCTCTGTTGCGCAGCAAGGTGCGTATTTTATTGACAACACTTTTTATAAACATATTCCTGATCCGTGCGGATTATATTAAACATGTTTTACAACATAATTGACTGCAATTTTGTATTTTTGGATGGTCTTGCGCTGCGTATTATAATGAACATTCTTTTAGTTACGTCTCGTACATAAAGGATTTATAGTCAAAAATTTGTTTTTTTTACGTTTTTTAAAATTGAATCCTTTATTTTAACTCATGGTGTCTGGTTGTTTCACGAAAAAACTTTGGATCGATTTTTAACCCACTTGCTCGTAAGCTGGCAAGCTGAAATTTTGCTAGCAGTTTTGTACCGATGATAAAAACGATGTGTCAAAATTTCAGATCGATCGCATGTTCTGTATTTAAATTATTGAATTTTTAGTTTATTTTATTTATCTCTATGTATCATGTTAAATTTTTGAGATAGAGTGTCGTGTTGCGTAAATTATTGAAAAAATCTTTCCTGTCACGCAATTAGGTGCGTATTTTATTGACAACAATTTTTACAAACATATTACTGATCGGTGCGCATCATATTAAACATGTTTTACGACACAACTGCAATTGTGTATTTTTGGATGGTCTTGCGCTGCGTGTAATAATGAACATTGTTTTAGTTATGTCTCGTACATAAAGGATTTATAGTCAAAAACTTTTTTTAAATATTTTTTTTATTTTAAAATTACATTTCATGTTGGTGTTCTCAATTTCGCCTTTAACATATAAACAAAAGTCCTATAAAAATCCACAATTCCCCCTCACTGGTTTTGGGATATCAAAAATGAAAAAGTTGCTGAAGTAGATCAAAAATATCGTATGGAAAACATAGGACATCCGCCTTCGGAATTGTCATGCTCTCATCTGAATAAATTTGTTTAAAATCTATACGAAACGTTTATAATTTTTGTGTGACTTAAGTAGCAAAAACAGGAACATTGTAAATGCTACTGATTGGAATGTTGCTCCACGTGTATATTATTTAAAACATTTTTGTCATCGAGGTTAATAAATGAGAACTCAAGGCCTTATTTTCTTTATTTTAAAATTCTAGCCTTGACATAAACAATAAAAAATTAGGTAATAAAATTAAACTCTGTTTATGTTCTTAAAATAAATTTATCGTAAGAATTAGTGGGGAAAAAAAGAGGGTCAAGTTTTTGAGAAAGGACAAATCTGCCTATAAAAACATCTCTGTGTTTGAGTTCAGTCACTGACAACTTCTTGGCTTTTGAATGTTATAGAAAACGATCTCGGGAGATATTTATTTGAGAATTTATTTTTTACATAGGCTTTGATTCTTCATAACTTTAAAACTAAATAACAAGGTAGATGAATATATTTTTCAAAAATAAATTAATTTTTATACAACTATTGTTTATATAATTTTAATTTACATGAAATTTGCTTCTCTAAACTCAATATTTTGAAAATAATAAAGTGTTGTTTCATTTACTCGATTAAGACTCACAGAGGATATAGAATACTTACAATCAAGTCGTAAGAGTTGAGTTAAAATGAAATTTAATGAGGCATTTTTCAAAGTTACAAATAGGCTCAAGTAGCGTAACTCTTAAGCGTAGCTCACTGGCCAAAAAAATATTTAAAAATCTCGTTCATCAGCAAAGTTGCTCGAAACTTTTACCAACATCTATTACCTTTCACACTCTGCTACAAAAGCGAGCGTGAACACTGGTACGGTACGGTTTATAATATAAAAGTCTTGTCTCCAACAGATGCCCGTTGAGCTAGTGAGAGACAACAGTGGCGACACCATGCGCCTGATTAGGTACGGAGACAACCGGTACGGGGCCTCGGACTTTGTGGAGGAATCACTGGTCAATATGAGAGAGGTTAAACTCCGATACGATGACGTCATGCTTTGTTCCTACTCCAAATCAGGTGAGGACCACTTTACCGAGTTATGTCATCCGTGAATTTTTTTTTCAGTAATCAAAATTAGATCGCGTGCTTTCATTCTTCCTTACTAAACCATCGAACTGGTGTCTTGAATAAAAACTTTATATATATTTAGGGGATGGTAATAAGTTGTGTACCAGCCAAAGCCCACCAAATATAAGCCCCTCCCATATCTCTCGTAAGGCAGGCTGCCATTGGGTGTGGGAAATACTTCGCCTCCTCCAGTCGGGAACCACCCAGTTGGACGTCATCGACAAGGAGGACTACATGATGGAGTTCAACACGATAGAACAGCTGGACGCCCTGCCCTCCCCTAGGATCCTCAACAACCACATGCACTGGGACAACCAGCCACGTGACCTGCTCGAGAAGCGCGTCAAGACAGTTTTCTTTTACCGCAACCCCAAGGACGTTGCTGTCTCGTTCTTTAACCATCACCGGAAGTTCAAAGATTACGATTACAATGGGAACTTCAATAACTACATCAATCGTCTCATCCAAGGGAAAGGTAACTAAAAAATGACAAAAATATAATTTAGCTTTTTATAAAAAAAATCCTTATAAAAAACGATAATCGGCTTTTAAAACATACTGAAAGTTATGGATGAGATTTCGCAAATTTATTAATGTTAGATAAAATTGATGTAGATGTTACAATCATAGAAAACACGTAGGGCTAAATTGAAGCCTTCAATTAGAACTTGAACTTAAATTGAAAATATCAAAATCATCACAAACGATACAATGGTAAGATTAATAAAGTAGTTGGTGGAATCTGTCAGATATAATTTTTGCAAAGACTTGCTGTCTAAAGCAAAAGAAAATCTTATTTACGTTTCTCTTCATGCAAAAAAAAATCATCTTGTTTTTCAGTTGACAACGGAAACCCATTTCTCTATTTGAGACAATGGGAGGCAGGTATCTCGAGGCATCCAGAGTTACCCGTCTTTGTCGGCTGCTATGAAGACATGAAAGAGGTCAGTTCTACAATCCCTATTTAATATATATATATATATATATATATATATATATATATATATATATATATATATATATATATATATATATATATATATATATATATATATATATAATATATATATATATATATATATATATGGATAGATAGATATATACACATATAAATTAAAAACATTTTGGCTACAAAATTTAAATTATACTTCTTACAGGTACGGTTTAAAGATAAACACAAACAAATATGAGTATAGAGAAGATGTAAAATAAAAGCGTTTAGCCAAAAATCTAATAAGGGAACGAATGAAATTAACTGGAGAACGCTTCTTAATTCCTGTTTAAACAAAACAAGTATTACTCATTAAATAATATGAAGTAATAAAAATTGATTAATATTTTCCCCCAGAATCCCATGGGAGAAATTCGCCGATTGGCCAATTTTCTAGGACACAACTATGACGACGACTTTCTCAGAGATGTCATTGAAATGACGTCATTTGAGTGCATGAAAGAGAGAAAAGGTCCCGTCTCATTTCTGGATGATGACGGTACACCAATAATGTACAGAAAAGGTGAGTTCAAGTATATTCTTTTCTAATATATCATGATTAAAAAATGTTCATATTTTATGCTCAGTGCATTATTGGGCAGAGTTTCAATAGAATCTACATTTAAAAAATCACTTTCAGGTCAAGTTGGGGATTGGAGGAATTACTTCACAGCCGAGCAAAGCGATTGGTTCGACAATATTATTTGTCAGGAAATGGCCGGCTCACACTTCCGGTTCAGATATTCCTTGGAGGGGCAAGAATCTGTAAACGGATCTGGAAACTCCAGAAATAAACCTCCCTACAATTGCATTCGACAGGGGGGACAGTAAAATGACTCAATTAACATCTGAAAATTAATGCATGTCCATCAAGATGACGTAAGAACGTAAATATCTAAGCGAAGTGTTGCTGTCAGTATTACATTTTTTTTCATATTGGAGACAGCTGCAGGCAGTGCGTTGTGAGAAAATGCGCGCGAATGAATGTTTAAATAAATGAAGGCAACTCATTTACAGATTTTTTTGCTATGAACTGCACCTCAAAATATGCTGCAATTTTATAAATAATATTATTAATTGAGAAAAGCACTTTTTGATGACGTTGTGTGAAGAATGTTATGTATACAGTTAAAGAGATAATCGAACAAAGAATTTGACCTTCATAATAATGTTTGTAAATAATGAATTCATTCAAGAAATCAGACATTGTATAATACCATGAAATGATGGAAATGTTTTAAATCCCTTGTCCTTATATTGATATTTCATTTGTATTATATGTGAAATTTATATCATTGTGAATATTGATATGTGATTTAAAAATAAATATGTATGTGCATCAAACTGTCTTTTGTGTGGGGAAAAATTCCAGGAATCATATTTTTTAATGCTTGTTTTCATGCGAAGGAGTTAAATTGCAGTCGGTCAGTGAAATATTATAGTTTAATCGGTTTTCCCGCTTTGGGAATGCTAATTTTAGACTGTTGCGCGGTGCGCATTATATTGACATTTTTGGTGTGACGTATTATAGCGTGGGGAAAAATGACATCAATAGGATAAATATGCTAGAGTGACAGTTTTGTGGTTTATAGCAGGCAGAGCATTGTTATTATTGTGTGTAGAAGGATTTCTTTGTTAAATTAAAAGATAGATTATTCTGATGGGGTTTTGACGTGTTGAGTTTAGCCTTGTGATTCATACAAATACCAAGTACTTAACATTGGGGGCTCTTCCAGGATTTGTAGACCAAGGCAGCAAGCAACTCAAGTTCCCAGTCAACATCAGACATCCAGAACAGAGGGAATTTCATTCACAATTAGTAAGGAGCTTATACAACTGGGTGGCTAGTACAGGAACAGACAGGTCGTACGGGGGGTTACTAGACCTGATGTGCCGTATGTCAGGGGTATGAGAATCACTGTATTGTGTATGTGCGTTGACTGAGTCAACTGAGTGAACACTAGTGCACGGGGATAATGTATTAGAGAAATCTGATCACGTGAGTGTGGTCAGAGGACAGTCGAGGGTCAGGAAAGACCAGTTGGGAGGTTGAAGACAAGTTGTGACGGGAAGTCAGTGAGTGAAGACTGGAGCAGGGCCCAGGTCGGTGTGTCGGAGAGATGCTAATGGGTGTGAGCTTAAACCGTATGTAGAGTCGATGTACAACGAGTGGGGTACAGAGTCCTGAACTTAAGGATTAAATGTGATAGCAGTCAGGTAGACTGTAGTGGTTGCGACTGTTTTTTTTGTATTTTGTATGAAATCATTACCGACGTGCCTACGGGGAACGGCCAGTTGTACATATGTAAATAAACTAGTGAACCTATTCGATGTCATGGTTTCATTTTATGTGTACGTGTTGAAAGCGGAGAGCAAGGCAACAATCCCCTAACATCGAGACTGACACCGTAATAAGCTACTCATAAACATGAATCCTGAGATTGTGAAAACAGTATTATTAAACAAGCCCACGAGTTGCGAAAATGTGCTGACCCAAATTGACACTATCAAATCAACAGGGCAAGACACAGTGGCCAGGAATAGCAAAACAATTTCTCACGCCGGGGTTGCAGAACTATGGGGCGGTCAAAACAGAACTAGAAGGAGGTCATCAGAAGGTAGATTAACAAGGGGACATGGGGTTTGTTTTATATGTGGACGAGAGGGGCATTGGAGAAATAACCGCCCTTAACGACAGGAAAATAAGGCTTGGACCCAGGCTGGAACAGAAGTATACCGGGGAAGGCAGACGGGTACACGCTACAACCAGAGAGAGTACGCGAGAGACTCTTCAAAAATTCAGAGAATCGATTTAATATGACTACAAACTCAAAATGGGGCATAAGGAAGACGGAGTGCGCGACAAAGTAATAGGAAGAAAGTTAGGCCATTAGTAAGGGAAATGCACTATATAAACATAGCAGAAGGCATACATAGAAAATCTACGGGAATATTATATTTAGAGAAAAGGAAGTTATTGGGAAAGGAAGTTTCCATACTCAGGGACACGGGGTGTACCATCACCGGGTGTAAGAAGAAATTGGTAAAGAGCATACATAGAAATTGATAATAAGTACGTAAAAGGCCTAGTTTTAGCTGCATTATTCGACGACCAAGTGGCGGATCTCATTAGAGGAAATGTAGGGGAAAAAAAGGATCGGTGCTCCACTATGGAAATGTAGTAACAAGGGCGCAAAGTAAGAGAGGCATAGATAATGTAACAACAGAAGGATTCAGTACCAAAATACCAGCAGTACCGGAGAATATAATCATGAAAGAGGAACAAGCAAATGATCCAGAACTACGCAAATTTTGGGAGAAAGCAGAGAATAATGACATAGACCATACAAAACAGAGACATATTACATTTAAAATTATAAATGGTTATTTTTACAGAGTATTTTACTAACAAATTCAATAATAAAGTTGATGAAAAACTATTCAGAACGCCGAGGGATCATTCTCAAGAACGCCCATGAGTCAGTCCTGGCTGGAAATATGTCAGTCAGAAAGACAAAACATCTCATCTCGTTAGAGTTTTTTTTTGTCCCAAGATGAACAAGGAGACCACGGAATATGTAAAGACATGCTCGATATGTCAGAAGGCTTGGTCTCCGGGCAAATTTAAACCTATATAACATGGGTACATGCAGATCATTAGGGTGCCATTAAAAAAAGTAGCAATAGACATCTTCTGACCATACAAATGACGAAGAACAAAAATATGTATATCATACAGTGGCGTAGCTAGGGGGGGTGGTGGGGGCGGTCCGCCCCGGGCGGCACTCATTTGGGGGCGGCATTTGTGGGCATTTGAAAAGTACAACCATTTCCGACAACCGCCCCTTTTCTTTTGAAGGGAGGAAACCAAGGTGAAACAAAAATATTCGTAATTTCGAGTCTTAATTAACGGATTCGCACAACATTTGTTTGATTATATATTGGATATTATAACAAACGCAAAACCGTTCAAAAATTTTTAATCGCTCAAAAAACGTATCCATTTGTTTGGAAAACTAAGCGGTATTAGTCACAGATGACGCTTTTCTAAGAAAACTACCACACAAAAAACACATCACCGCTGGGCCGAAAAATGTGTGCTAGTAATATTGCCACGACAGTTTTTACGTGGAATTTCGACATTCGCAGAATGATGCGCGAACAAGCACCTACCTATCAAAAGGCTTGGACAAAAATGATCAAATAGATATAATATTACTAGACTTCTCAAAAGCATTTGACAAAGTTCACCACCTTAGTTTACTTAAAAAACGTAACTACTTTGGAATCTCAGGTTCCTTACATCACTGGATCCAAGACTTCCTTTTGGGCAGGGAGCAAACTGTAATAATTAATGGATCTAAATCTGCACCAATAAAGGTTAACTCAGGAGTTCCACAAGGAACTGTGCTAGGTCCCTTACTCTTTTTAATTTATATAAATGATTTACCCAACAACATCTCAACAGGTACAAAAGTTAGGTTATTTGCTGATGATTGTATAATCTATAGAACAATTAAATCAGAACAAGATAGCAAAATTTTACAAAAAGACTTAGATGAATTGATAAAATGGGAAACTAACTGGAGTATGTCTTTCCACCCAGAAAAGTGTCAACTGTTAAGAGTAACAAAGAAAAAGAAACAAATAAATTCAAAATATTACATTCATGGAAAAGAACTGACCCAAACTAAAGATGCAAAATACTTAGGAGTCTTAATAAATGAGAAACTATCATGGAATCCCCATGTCAATGAAGTTATTAAAAAATCAAACAAAACCTTAGGCTTTATAAAAAGGAACTTTAACAAATGTAATAGAGATATAAAACTAAAATGCTACCTCACTTTGGTGAGACCTGTACTAGAATATGCATCTTCTGTATGGGACCCATCCACCAAAGAAAACATTGATAAACTAGAACAAATTCAAAAAAGAGCTGCCAGATTCATTACTGGAGAATATTCGAAACTGACAAGAATAACACCATTAGTTAAATCATTAAACCTTGAAACACTAGAGGATAGAAGAACCAAGAGCAAAGTAGTAATCATACATAAAGCTATTAATTCTAATTTAGAAATACAACACAAAGATAACTTAATACAACCCTCAGATAGACATAAGGATAAAAACACCTTTCTT
Source organism: Ampullaceana balthica (assembly GCA_944989445.1). NCBI lineage: Eukaryota > Metazoa > Mollusca > Gastropoda > Lymnaeidae > Ampullaceana > Ampullaceana balthica. The sequence continues at coordinate 427,809 of CALYLW010000078.1, forward strand.
ATTCCGTATGCAAGAACAAACACATACAAGTTTTCCTTCTTCCCGTCCGGAATTCGGGCGTGGAATGGGTTGCCTGAAGAAACCAGGAAAGCCAACACTTTATCAACATTTAAAACTCTAATAAGAATGCAGGACTAAACACAAACCATAGATAAGCGTAGGACGCAATAATCTTCTGTATAGAAGGAGCGTCTGTAAACAGATAAGGTAAGATACCTACAAGGCATGGTGGTTCAAATATTGAGTTTAACTTGCAAGTAGTAATTTATATTGCCGTTTCAGTTTTCAGTAAAGGTAAATTAAAGGTAAAGGTAAGGTAAATTATTAAAAATTAAATTTATTTTGTTTTTATTTCATTAAAGTAGCACACATAATTTATGTTTTTCATTAAAATACGGTTATTCATTAAGCATATTACGCATTTCCAATTCAAGTAATAGTAATGTGTAAATAATTTGAATTACCTATTTTATGGAAAATTATTAAGATTTATGACAAGAATATGTAAATATTCAAATTTCTCCGTTAATAAACAACCACAGTAGGCATAATAATTTTGCAAAAGACATATTTTAAACTTTCAATCGTCTTGGAAAAATTGACATCTGAAGAAGTAACTAGGAAAACGAGATCAGATGCTGGAATTTTACTCAATTCTATGCAATCTTTTTCTCTTCTATGTTATCTCAATTTATGGGAACCCGTCATTTTTTAAAATTAATGCAAACAGTGGCGTAGCTAGAACTTTTGCCGCCCGGGGAGGTCTCCAATTTGCCGCCCTTTTTAGGGGCCGTCCATAATTGACGTCACGCAACTGGGGGGGAGTAACAGGTTTGTGACGATGTGTGACGAAGGGGGGAGGTGTTTAAGAAATGTGACGTCGCGTCGAAACGCGCAATATAAATTACTACTTGCAAGTTAAACACAATATTTGAACCACCATACAATGTGAGTACTTGTTCGCGCATCATTCTGCGAAGTTGAAATTCCACGAAAAAAACGTCGTGGCGATATTAATAGCACACATTATTCGGCCCGGTCGTGTTATGTTTTTTTTGGTAGTTTTCTTTAAAAAGCGTCATCTGTGACTTATACCGCTTAGTTTTCCAAACAAATGGATACGTTTTTGAGCGATTAAAAATTTTTGAACGATTTTGCTTTAGCTATAATATTCACTATGTAATAAAAAAATGTGCGAATCCATTAATAAAGACTCGAAATTACGAATATTTTTGTTTCACCTTGGTTTTCCCCCTTCAAAAGAAAGGGGACCACCCCCACCCCCCTTAGCTACGCCACTGAATGCAAAGCCATTGCATGGAACAAAGAGATGTACTAATACAAAATGCTATTATATCAGCCAAACAATTTGTGAAGAGATGGAGATATCAACTGAACGCCTAGTTAGAAGGAACAAAAATATGCGTAGGGAAAATTCAGAAGACGTGGTTCTATCTTTAGATCATGAAGTACAACGAGAAATGTTTTTATCCATGGATGGAATTGTAAAATAAAATAAAATAACGCTTTGATGAGTTGCATGTCCTTGCAATAAAATATTCGTATATAATACCACGTAACCTCCTAAATGAAACATTTGAAGATCAAATAAATTACTTTATTGACATTGACAGTTCAATATGGAAAGAAAAAGGATCCAGGTTTTTATGCCTGTACCTACACTACAAGAAGAGGCATTATGTTAGAAAAACGGGGGGAAATGCACCCTTGATCTATTAAAATTTATTCAACAGTATAGATTGGAAAATTCTGTACCCAACATTGTAATTTTGCTATGAATTTTTTCAACTATTGCTATCAGTGTCAAAAGTTGTGAAAGGAGCTTCTTTAAACTAAGTTGATAAAAAAATTATCTTCGTTCCACAATGAGCGATTAAAGACAACAAAATCTTGCAATACTCTCCATAGAACATAGTAAAAATTTTTTTTAAATTTTGATAGTATAATACACGATTTTTCTATTATGAAAGTTAGAAAAATAAATGTATAAATATGTTTACATACTAATGTACAGAGGCATAACTGGGTTTTTGACGCCCTTGGCTATTTTATTTTTGGCGTCTTTTATTTAAATAAAAATTTAAAAATTAGAGACTTAGCGGCTCCCTTTTGAACTGGCGCAGGCCGGCGCCTTTGGCAACTGCCCCAATGCCAAGCCGTTGTTACGCCACTGCTAATGTATAAAATTTCTTTGTTTGTAAAGAAAAAAATATTTATTTATAAATAAATACAAAATAAAAGAATAGTAATTGGTATTGTTTTTTGTTTTGTTTTTTTTTGGTGTAAATTTGGAATATGTTTTGTCTCATGGGTTGCCTGCGACCTCAGTAACTTTCTTGTGGCCTTTAAAAAAGGTATCTTGTATTTTTATAAATGTGTATTTATAGGTATATTATCTTATGCGGCATCTTTTATTACTGCTTACATAAATATGGCATACAATGGTAAACATGTTCCCCACTTTTAATTCGTTTCAATTAAAATTATTTATTCATGTTTATTAATTTTAAAAAACCATAATATAATCGACTAAGTGGCCGTCCATAAATGAAGCACGCTATTTTGGCTGATTTTTGACCCCCTCCCCCCCCTCGTCACAAACGTATGTGACTCCCCCCCCCAGGTGCGTGACGTCATTTATGGACGGCCCCTAAAAAGGGCGGCAAATTAGACACCGCCCCGGGCGGCAAAAGTTCTAGCTACGCCACTGCCCCCCCCCATAATAGCCGTATTTTCTGTTTGAAAATGAGTATGTTTCACATTAATTTTTGCCATTTAAGTATGTTTTTAGTGTAACGCTGCATTCTAAAAAAGTAACACGCGTTTTACATAAGCGTCATAAAATAAAGAGTCAGTAATCAAATATTTCATTGGAAATTTATTTCAAGTTGCGCATTTTGACGTGCTGTCACATTTCTTAAACACCTCCCCCCTCGTCACATATTGTCACAAACGTGTGACTCCCTCCCCCCCCCCAGGTGCGTGACGTCATTTCTGGACGGCCCCTCAAAAGGGCGGCAAATTGGAGACCGCCCCGGGCGGCAAAAGTTCTAGCTACGCCACTGCGTGGCTTTAAAAACTTGTGAACGCTGCTTCACTTGTCCCATGCGGCAGCATGGTCTGAAAGTGGAACTTTTCTTAACTACTTTGATCGCATCTAAGAAATGCACCAACAACGCATACCTTTTCCACATGAGAAACGCAACACAATGATGCACTTTGCACCCTGAAATGATGTCAAGTGGTGTAGTCCTCACATTTCTCTAATTAATTTACGCCACTGCCATAAACAGAAATAAAGTAAAGTAAACTTGTGTGACTATTACTATTACCATTCTATGATCATTTTGTGTTTCACTGAAAGTGTGATGGTGACGCAAATTTATTTTTTGGGTGACATTATTTTAAAGGGTAGGGGAGAATTTATTTTTAATCCGGGGGCTAATATTTTCTACATCGAAGGATTTATTTTAAATAAATCCGCAAGGGGAGGTGTGTGTATGTGTTTGGGGAGAGAGAGAGAGAGAGAGAGAGAGAGAGAGAGAGAGAGAGAGAGAGAGAGAGAGAGAGAGAGAGAGAGAGAGAGAGACTCTTTATGGAAAGAATTATGCGAACTATAAATTTCACCCGTAAAATGTTACAGTATAGCAGTTTGAAGCTGAGGTGTAAGGGGATGTCACTCTATTACTATTAGATAAACACTGAAATGCGAAACGCACCGAATTACATTTAAAGTAAACATTCGTGTTTAATGTACACTATCCAGACGCCAATTGATTAAGTGTTCAGTGGCAAATTACACCTGATTAAAATCTTGGCTACGCTAATAACAATAACACAATCTACTCTACCTCTAGGTGATAGTGATTTAGTCTTTAGTGATGTACTAAGTCTAAGACTAATAAATTATGAATTAAATTAAATGAACTAATAACTAAAGTCAATGTACTTGTTGACTTGTTATTTGTACTACTAGTAATCTTTACTACTACATGTAGCTAGGTAACTTGACTTGGTCTAGCAAGGTTGGGGTGAGAATATACATTATAATTTATACAGCGTATGTACGGCAAGGCTGACGGCACTGAAGGCTATCCACTATCCGTGTTTGAATTTGAAGTTGCAGACATGTCTGTTCCTAATACTAGTAAAAAGTTTAAAATTCCTACCCTCGATGAAATGGAAATTGATCATCATGAAGAAGAGGTAAAATTCAAGTTTCAACTTATTTCAATAAAAATATGAAAAGGTCTATTAGCAATTCTTTATTTCAGAAATCACACATTAATTAAACCAGGATTTACCTATTTCCTTATAATTTTTAAAATATTAATGTTGATGAGGTGATGTCATTAGACTTTGACTTAGTATTCATCATTTGTCATTAGTCTTATCTCACTTTTGTAATGCCCTTTTATTGCATCCTTTACTCTAATTTTTAAATTCTGAAATTGACAAACACTGCTATTCACCACCGCCACCTGGAATAGTTATCAGCTGTGGACTTCACTGAGATTTGGGATGTTTCAATAATTCTTGCCCCTCTGCCATGTGCACCATTCAGCTGGTACTTGAAACTTCAGATTACAGTCACTGTCCATTTTCCTTACTTACTTCTTACTCTTACAATAAAAGCAATTAAACTGCTACAATAACGATACATACACATGATTAGCCTATGGCTATACAATGAATATTTATTTTGAAAACAAATTTGAACCCTATTTTTGCTTCTTATTGTTAGAATAAATTTGACTGTAAAGTCATATGCATGAAATGGAAGGAAATATTTTTTGAAAAGGACAATTTTGAAAAGTACTGTGCAATACTTTGCTGAAATATATATACATTTTAAACAATTTTGTATAGTTTTTTTTTAAAATATATGTTTCAGGAACAACATTCTTTATTTAAGAAATTAAAGGGAGCTTCAAATGAAAATACCAAGGAGATGTTTTCAGCACCAGGAAATGGAACAGAGATAAGGAATCAAGTTCAGCCATTAACTTCAGGAGATGAGAAACAACTTGATGCACCGAACAGAATATTAAGTGACGATAGTAACAAAGAAGCTGGCCCAGATCTTGAAACTATACAGAATAGGTTAACATAACTTTTAATTGTGACTCATAATGAAGCATTCAGTTTCTATTTGAAAATTTACTTATGTCCGCCAGTAATTTATTAATTTTAAATTCATTTCTGAGTCCTTTTAAAATATGACAATTATTCCAACTTAAAAATTTATCATAATAATAACAGGTTTTCATCTTCTATACTCTTAAAAAGATTATTCTTTTCCATTTACCGGCTTTTTCCCTTTTCAACTTATTAAAGTTTGAATCCGACCCATGAAGCCTATAAGTAATAAGTTAACATAGACAGCTAACTTTTATCTTGATAATCTTTAAACTGTCTTACTAAAGAATATATCATGCACCATGTAATTTAATATTTAAAATACATAATTAGAAAATGTTTGAAAGGAAATGAGAAAGCCTTAACTTTTACTTAATTAAATTGATATAACTTTAAAATTCCAGGCAATAAATGAATTATCAATGATCAGTGGCTAAGAATTAAATAATTGTCCCATGCTGTTCAAAATTTTATCATTCACAGACCTCCAAATGCTAAAACAATGTCTTCAAACTCTTTAATTGTTAACACTAGACAGGTATATTACATTTACTGCTAGTTTAGTTTGTCTAAGCATATTAATTTTTTTATAAAATTGTACATGTAAACTGATGAAAAGAAATAATATGCAATTGGCAATTAACAAACATTTTGATCTGTTGTAATTGTGTTGTTCATTTAAGAAATTTTTTTTTGTTAAAGCTCTTGTTTAAAACAACTTTACAACATAAGAACATCCCTTGATTTTCATATTTTTTTCATCTCATTTCGCAGAGAGGTAACCCCATTTTAAAGTCTGTACGAAACATTCCTTGGGAATATGGAAATATTGTACCAGACTATGTTATGGGTCCATCAAACTGTGCATTATTTCTTAGGTAAAATAAATTGTGCGATAATATTTTAATGTATTTTCTAAGCCTTCTCCTGTATCTCATTAATTATTTTTAAAAACAAATTAACTTAACTTTAAGCATAAATTCAGCATATAGTCCCCTCAAATATTTTATATTAAAATCAACAGTCTTCGCTACCATCAGCTTCACCCTAATTACATTCATGAAAGATTGAAACAACTTGGAAAGAGTTATACTCTTAGAGTCCTTCTTGTGCAAGTAGATGTGGTAAATATTTTAATGTTATTTAAGTTATTGTAATTGTAGTTATCTTTCTTCCTATGCCACTATATAATTAAAATTCCATTTTTAGTTACATTTTAAGGATAAGAATTCTTTACATAAAAATGCACTTATATTTTTAGAAAACAAATTTAAAAACTCAATTATTATCTTGCGTTAAATCTTTAAATGTTTCTTTTTAAAAAAAAAGTATTTTCAATGTTAAAATAATAACCCATCTTTAAATTTTCTCATCTGATAATACAAATTTACAGAAAGAATCCCATCATCTGTTAAAAGATCTTGCTAAAATTTGTCTTTTGGCTGACTGCACACTTATACTAGCATTTAGGTAATATAAATTTACGGTAGACATTAATAATGATAGCTTTTTAAAAATTTTCAGTAATACAAAGACTTACAAAATAGACAGTTAACTAGTTGTTATCTCTGGAGTAAAAAAAATAGTTAGACATGTCAACATAAAGTCAAATGTTTTGCAGAATAAGAGATGAAGGAAAAAAATTTTATGATTGATCTGCTGTTAATTTTAAATAATTAATATTTAGTGTACCTTTTTATTTATTTTGATTGTATAAATTGTTAGATAACATTAAATTTAAAAAAATAATAATTACAATCTCATTGTCTTAAATAATTCTGTCTTTCCAGCCCTGAAGAGGCAGGTCGCTACTTAGAAACATACAAAATATTTGAAAATAAACCACCTGAAGCTATAATGGAGAAAACAGAAGAAAATTTTATGGCAAAGGCAAGAACATCTTTGTTCTCTTATTATTGACCTTTATTGTGATACTAGTAATAACCTTTCAATAAAACCATTGAAATTATCTTGAAAAATTTCTTAAATAAAGTTTGCCTATGTACCAAAATATAATTTTACTATTTTTTGTTACTAATTTGTAGAATCATTTTTGTAATTTTAAAACAAGATTTATACCTTTTGTTTCCAGTTTACAGATTGTCTTACTAAAGTTAAGTCAGTGAACAAAACAGATTGTTTCACACTCATCTCTCAATTTAAGGTAGGTTCTTCTTAAGGAACATAGAAAAAACTATATCTATAATAATTGAGCCATGTATTTTTTCACTAAGCATTTAGAATTAGAAGTAAATAAAATAATTATTACTTTAAAGAAATACTGGTGCATTTATATTTCCATAATGCTTTGGAAAGGAACAAACTTTCTGGCTGCACTAAATTTTTTTAAACTGATTGATTTCCTTACTAAAATGATTACTAACATTGAATGTACTTCAATCAAATTTTGCATTCTTCCTTAGAATTTAGCACGTGTCATGGAGGCATCTGAAGAGGATCTATCTCTGTGTCCAGGGTTTGGTCCACAAAAGGTGAGAACTATATTTTATTACCAGCAAGAAATGGTGCAGCAGAGTGGTGTGAAAGTGCATCTATCATTTAATTAAACTGTGATGTACACAGGACAGGGTGTGAGGACTTAAGCTTGTCAAATTTGTTTGTTAAATTTCAGTGACAATGTAGACACAGTCCAATAAGTAAAATGGAACTCTAATCAAGAAACACAGTGTACAGTTTTAAGCACATCAGCCAGCTCACACTTGTTCCTTGGACCTCTCTCCCACTTAGCTGGTCGACTCATAATTCTTTAATTGAACTTAATACCAAATAAGATGACACTGTTTTTGACCTCAGATCCCCCAACAATGCTCTGGGAGAAAAGGAAGGAAAGTTATGTGTCCAAGTAGAACAGGGCTTATTTATAGCTAATACCTTAATTCCTAGGCTTATCTGGGCACTTAAAAGCATATGAATTTTTTAGGGCTGCGGAAATTAAAGATTAGTTTCTCGATTAATCGTTTAAAAAATTTAACGATTAAATTATTTTTTAACGATTAATCGACCCATCACTTACAAATTATTGGAAGCCAAAAAGTAAAAAAAATAAAATAAAAATAGGGGCTGATAAATAATAAATTCCCTGACAATTACCCGAACATTTTGGTTTTAAACTATTGACTGACGGGAATGTTCAAAATGTTGATAAAGTTTGCCCACCATGGTTCTAACACTTCGCCTACTTATCAAAACAAATGAAAAGCGTATTAAGCTAATGGCAGTAATGGAGCTTGACTCAGAGACAGAAAATGACGACATCTCTTCTGTGGGACACGGTGGTCGAGTGGCAGCGCGCTCGACTGAGCACCGATGGTCACGGGTTCGAATCCATGTCAAGGCAAGGATTTTTTCCCGGGGCCTAGGGCATCCCTGAGTCACCCAGCTCCGAATGGGTACCTAACACTAGTTAGGCAGCTGGGTAATGCGTGGAACCCACAAAGCCGTGGCCTGTGAACGCTGCATCACATGCCAACAGATCATCTGTCATGGTCTGCGGACGCAATTATCTTCTGCATAGAAGGAGCGTCTGTATAGATAAGATAAATGAATAACTTCGTTACAAAATGGAGATGAAAGTTCCTGAATCGATTAATCAACCCTCTACAATGGTGGATAACATATGAAGACCACAAGGGAAGAAACGGCTATGTGACATATTTAATTTTTTTTAGTTATCCACTGTATCTGATAGAGGATGAAAAATAGAATGCTCTGAATCAGTTTTTATGAAAAGATTATGTCTCTGTCCCTATTAAAAATTCAAATCTATTTAGTTAATTTATAACAAATCTGTACATTTTTAACGTTAAAACTTGAATATCTCAAAACTACAAAAATGTGACATAGCCGTTTCTTCCCTTGGGCTCTTCATATATATCCGATAATGTCATACCTTGCCAAGACCGTTTTGTGCATACCAGTTACCTCAGTTCCATGTGATAGATTATTCAGCTTGGCTGATTATATTGTCAATTAGACTTGCTCATCACTTGAACCAAATAATGTCATCACACTTGTCTTTTTGCGTAGTTGGTTATTAGATTTAGATTTTCAACCAGAACGTTTATTTTGTTACTTATGACATCATAAATTTTAATTTTTGGCTTTAATCGAAATTAACAATTAATTAATCGTTAATTTTTCAAAAGTTAACAATTAAATTAGAATTAATCGTTAACAGCCCTAGAATTTTTACATTATGCTAAATTAAACCTTAAAAATTTGTGAAATATATAGTTACAATTACAAAATGAAAAATATTATGATTCTTTTCTTTGGTTTTATTTTTCAGGCCAAAAGACTCCATCATATATTTAATGAACCTTTTTTGAGATCTACTCATAAAAGACCAACATGAACAAATTAAGTTTATATTTTATTTCAATTTCATCTTGTTGATGATTTAAGATGACTTATTGTAAACATTTTCAAGTAGCTTTATGACATCCTAGACTAAAGTGTGAAGTCAATTACCACATTATCATAATCATCAAGAAGGGCTATGACTATATATACATGTAGTAAAATTACAGTTCAACATTTTTTAACAATTTGCTGTCAATGCAATGATAATATATTGAGGGATAAGTATACTCTACTTAATAAAACTTATGGGTGACCAATGCTTTCAGTTTAAGTTTAAGTCTTAAAATTTTAACAATTATCCATCCTATTTTTTACAAAGTATGTGGTTTAAAAAAACTATCGGTACATGTATTTTACTTTTACACTTGGGAAACTTGTTATCAATTTTCACCCTTCATTGATAACTGGCTTAAAGTAAATTACTTTTAAAAATGAGATTTTCACTCTAATTATTTTAATTAAAGGCAAGTTTTAATCATTTTAATTAATCATGGTCAACATAAAAGCTCTAACTCAGGTTATTAGGACAGAAGGCATGCATTGTACTGTTAAGAAGTATATAACAAAATATTTATATAAATACAATGAGTTAAATTTTAACTAATCAATAGATTATGCTAGTATTGATAAATTCATGAATTGTCTTCATCTATGTATGCAAAAATTAGCTCAATCAGACCACAGGAATTGGGTGAAATATTATTTACTTATATTTACTGCTTGTATAACAAGATTTAGACATAGACACAGAGCAAGTTCAATACAATACAAGTACATGTATGTAAAATACCTTATTTCTGTCAATCACATCATCATTAAGTTCATAGGTCTGATCACTGATAATACATAAATTTAATCATCAGCAGTAAAACCTTGAACTTGAACAAAATCAGGCTCAATGAATCATGAAAAGAAATGGTACTATTTTTTGGAACTGAATGGTATTTGTACTCCAGTTATACTTGACTTACACAGATAAGACAGAACATGTTCAATAAATTTATTGTGGTGCATGTCATAAGATAATTACTAATAAATTACTCATATTTATTTCACTACAAGCACTCTTAGAATAATTAGAATGGAGTCAATTCACTATATTCTTGTCTAGGTTATGAGAATCAAGATGCTGATGTGAACTGTTTATCACCATTATTTTTTTATAGCTGGATAAAAATAAAGGAAATAACGTAAATGAACTTAAACAATAAATTTGAAAAAATATACACAAATACTGTAAAATATTAATAAAGGAGACTTGAACATCTCATAAATCCACTCAAAATATTTTCTATTTCTTAAGGCCCACAACGCTCTGATTTGCCAATATATCTGTAAAGCGCTGCAAATTTGGTAAAATATTGCTAAATAAATGGATGCTGTGCAACTTTGCACACAAAGATTAAGAGTGCCAACTTACGGATACTTTTAGATGCCATTGCTTACCACAATCACAAAGCTCAACTCAATAAACTGCAAAATGATGTGACACATTATTTCTATGCACTTCAACCCATGTCCCCAGAATTATTCAGAAGAATTAACTCCATTTGTAGAAAAGGTTAACTGTTAATCAATATACATAATTCCCGTTGTCTGTATGTAACTAGGTGGTGCTGCAAAATTTGTAATGCTGTTAGTTGGCACTGAGATCGATTTTGTTTTATAGTGCTGCACCAAAAAGAACACTTTTCGAACGTTCCGCATAAAATTGTTCAATATGATAATAAATAAATAAATGAATCAAATAAAAATAAATGAAAGTTCTGTATTACGTTATTTTTTAATCTGATGTGTATTTATTTTGAAAACTTTTGCCATTTTTGACGGGTGATACACTAGTTAAGTAATAAAACAAGTTTTAGCTAAAGCTGCATTTAAGCCACTCTCCGATCATGGAAGGCACTGGTTCCATACCTTCCACTCTGCTGTTTTAGTTTTAGTAACGGCATAGTTAAAGGCACTGACATTTTTTAAAGTGCTTTAAACTCTATAGCTTAAAAAGAAGCAGAACATCTCATATTACCGTAATTTATTATATAATACTCCGAAAGTCATTTATCAAAACTATAAATTGTTCTCAGGATATAATAATTCTTAAAAATGACAATTCACATTAAGTTTTTTGTATCAGAATTGTTAAAGACGTTATGTTATTGATCATAATATCTTAAAATAAAAGATCATTAGTTTTAGCGTAAGAAGTTTATCCTTTGAAAAAAATGTCTGCGAACCCTTGTAAGTTGTATTGTATATATACCTAATTTGTTGCTTCCAGAAAACCCCTCCGCACTCACCATGTTTGTAGTTTGAAATTAAACTCCACTGATAGTAAAGATACTGATAACTTCAATCTGAGCCTCAGTACATAGAATGTTGGCTCCATATATACTGTAATTTGATAATTTATTAATTAAAATATGTATAACGTATGCTCTTTTTATGACTTAATTTTTCAATAGAATGTCAGACTACCATTTTCATGACAAATTTTTAGGTGTTTTTGAAAATAATTATAAGATGTAAGGGCTAGAAAAAAAAGGTCTGTTAAAAAACTAAATGCATTTTTGATTTTTTAAATATATTTTTTTAACTTTGACAACAATTTTCAAGCATAACTTTGTAACCGCCACAGTATATTAAATATTAAAGTCTTGCCATTCATTCTTGGAATCAAGAGTTCTTTATATTGAAGTTCATTTTGTGGTACCTATTTATACAATGGGAGTCTTGTCATATCAAGAACAGAAACTAGAAACAGGGCTTGATTTTTAGTCTCCATGACTTGACAATTCAGTTAGCACTGCAACATCCAATTACCATACATTCAAAGCAAATTACACTCATTGACTACAATTGACTTCAAGCAAAAATGTTTAAATTCTTAAGGAAGTGCCTTAAAAAAGACACAGGACATTAAAAAACAAGTCTATTCTGTGGAATGTATTAACATTGAGTAATTGAGTAATTAAAATTAAATGGTTAACTATTAATTAAAAATTAATTAATCGTTAACTCCGATTAAAGCAGGGGTTCCTAACCAGTGGCGCATGCTCCAAGGGGTGCATGAGCAAGTTCCAGGGGGTGCATGAACGATTCAGAAAGGGGGGGGGGCATCAAAGGGCGCCCATATACAACTTTTTTTTTAGAGATACTTTGATACTCGTCAGGATTTTCAGCACTTGTAAAGAAAGAAGTTCCAGATAATGTCACTACACACTGTATCCTATCATCATCAGGCCCTGGCATGCAAAACTCTTCCTCCAACCTTGAAGTCAGTTCTTTCTACTGCAGTCCAAGTTGTACAATTTATCCGCTCACATGCCTTAAACCACCGCCTCTTCAAGTTGTTCTGTCAGGAGGTGGGCTCTGAGCATGAAGTTCTGCTCTACCACACTGGGGTGCGCTGGTTTTCCAGGGGACGGATACTTTCTCGGTTAGTAGAACTGAGAGTGGCGCTTGCCATTTTCTTGCGAGAAAAAGAGAGTGACCTTGCTGAGAAGTTTGAATGTTCAAATTTCACTCATTACTTGGCATACCTGGCTTACATCTCCATCTTGAATGAGTTGAACACATCTCTCCAAGAACATGATGTGACTGTAATGGATGCTACTGAGAGATTGCAAGCATTCCATAAGAAACTGCAACTATTCCGACGACTAGAAAAGTCCAACTTTCCACTCTTGGATGAAGTTGTAATATCTGCTGCAGAAGGAAGCACTGAGGGATCACTGCCTGACAACATCAAAGGGGAAATTGCAGAACACCTTTCAACATTCCAAAAGCCCTTTGATGGGTATTTCTTTCAAGAAATTGCGAAGAAAAACCTTTGGATTCGCAATCCTTTTCTCTGTGACTCGGACAACATTGATGACAGTGACCTTGCTAAAGATGGCCTGATTGATTTGAGAATCAGAGAAGTACTGGGTAGTGCCTTCAGTTGCAATACATCGATTGCATTTTGGTGCGCCCAGCTAGATTCCTACCCACAACTAGCGAAAAAGGGCACATTTGCCACAACATATCTCTGTGAAGCAGGATTCTCCACTTTTGACGATTAAACCCAAGGCAAGGAATAAGTTGAATGCAGAGGATGACATGAGAGTTGCTTTGTCCAAAACAGTCCCCAGATTTAAATAGCTGACTGATCACAAAAAATGGACGTACAACTTTGCACATGAGTTTTTTTTTACTTTGCACACGGACCTATGAAGCTTAGTCTTAGAGGGAACATTGCATGGCATGCAAACGATTTCTCTCAATGGACACAATAACCTTTATCAACATTTTGAACATCAAAATGTTCGTGTAAACATCAGGAAATTAGTTTATATTTATCGGCCAAAATATTTTACTCTTTTACTTCTAGTACTGTACATGTATAAGTGGTGGGTCGATCAATCGGAAAACAAAATATTAATCAATAAAACAGTTAACGATTTATCAAGAAATTAATCTTTAATATTCGCAGCCCTAATTCATTTATTATAACTATGTGATTATTGTATTGATATTGTTTGCAAGGAAGTATCATAATTATATCCGTTAGTATGATGAGTATTGTAAAACATCTAGATCCTTTTTATTATTATACCAATCATCAGCCTGTTTGACATATATACATTCTCTTTGAGAATGATATTGTCAATAACTACAAGTCTATTTAATGGAATGGCCACATCAATTTCCAAGACAACTCATATAATTTGTTGGCAGATGTTTGAAAATATGTCTAGAAAACATATCAATAAAGACCCTTGAAAGTCTGTAACAAACATTGCTTGAAAATTGTCAATGGGGAACATTTACTTTATACATATTTTCATTTAGGGTAAAACATTAAGTTAAAAGGACATGTGATGTTCCATAATAGATTCACATATATTAGGGATTTCCTTTGGTCTAGTTTAGGTGGATGAAAAACAACAATCCAAACACACAAAATCGAATTAATTACAGACTTCAGTAAAATAATGTAATTAACTGTTTATTAAACAGAAATCTTTATTCCTGAACAACATTAGTTCTCTCTGACACGTAGATACCATCCAAAAATTTGCGGATATCCTTATTTTTCACAGCTGTGCACTGTTGAATAAGGGCAGCTGTAGAAGAAAAAATAATAATGACAATTGCTTATGTTTTTCTACAAATGCTTATAAAGTTAATCTTGAAAGATGATAGTGTGTTGCTTTTACTAGCTTTGTGAAACAAACCATTCCATGCCTGAAGGGAAGAGAGACTTCGCCACCTTAGAATAACAAAGTTTTATGTGAACTTTTGGTCAAACTGAGATATTTGCATTTGAAAATTTTGATGTTAGCAGGCCTATATAGAGTTAGAACCTTGTTATTCTGCACTTCCTACAAAATTGTCTCAAGATACAGCTTTCATATTGTAGTTTAGTGTGTTTTGTGCATGTTTTTCAGCAAAAAACAACAGCTGATCAAAACAGCTTTATTTATCACTAATCCAAGTACTAAATCTATTAATCTTTCTATCTAGACTGCTGATCAAGCAAATAAATTGATTTGAATGGTCGAATCAATTTCAAACGACAATAAATTTGAAGACTCAGTGTCGACAGTGATTATGAAAATTTACTATGTACACGCTTTTATTTAAATCACACTGTTTGTATGTTGTATCCGTCAAATCTTGTAACGTAAAATTAAGCCACTTCTGGTGGTCCTAGAGATCTCAAAATTTTACCACAGATAGATCGTGGATGACAATGCATTGTATCAAAATTTCAGATCGATCGAATGTACTGTAATTAAATGAATGCATTTTTAGTTTATGTACATATTATCGCTCAGCCAATGAACCACGATCAAATTTGCACTAGAGGGATACACGCAATTTCAATGTGTTTATATGTTAGAAGTGGATTGTAAAGAGTTTGTATTACAATTTGAAAAAGAACGTAATTTGTCAGAAACTGGTGGTCGAATATTAGTGATAGTGTAATAGAGCTGACCTAGAGGTGCAGGGTTCAATTTTCAGTTGGGGGAAACTTTTTTTTTAATTAAAAAGCCCCTCACGCTTTTATGTGCAGCCGATAGGTTCACAGATTGAAAATTTTTATTTTCTTCTTGTTAGTGCACTTTCTATATGTAAATAAAAGCAATACCGTTTTTAAAAAAGATTTTTTTAAATATTATATTTGTAAATATTTTGAGTATAACTATTTTATAGTTGAACTTTAAAAAAAAATATTGAAACATGTCATGGGAAAAACATTATAACTTGCTAATTTCTGGAGCAACTGCAGTGATCCAGTTGTTTTAGATATATAAAAAGACTCATTTATTAGAAATATGAACTTGATGGGATTATTTTTACCCGATTTATGAGTTGGTGAGTTAAGAAAAAAAAAGTTTATTCCCCTTTTTACATAAACATGCAATAATATCCCTAAATGTTTTTTGGGGGTAATTTTGTTTTTAATAGCAGAAACAAATTCCTTTTTCTATTACCTAAATTGTGATATGCAGCATATAGTTTTGATAAATAGCAAAGCAGAGTTTTTTCAGTTTAAAATCATTTGGCAGAATGGATTTTTCAACCTAAAATTTTACTGCGCACCCGTAAAACAATTGGGACGTATTGAATGGGTTAATACATGGACTATAACCCGGTGGCTTCAACTCATGTTTGTCACAAATTCGACCCAGAAGCTTGTTATTCTAAGGGGGCGAAACATTTGTCTCATCTGAAGAATCGAACAAGAAAAGTGTTTTTACCCAAATGTTATATTAGATCAATGTGTTGCAAACAAACTTCCCTTATGTATCATAAAGATCCATAATAGCAAACAAAATCTTCAGTCAAAAAAGTACTTACATTAAAATTACATAAGAAAAATGCATATGCTTTTGCAAAAAATAAAAACCACATCTTGGTGAAGAAACAACTCTCACCTGATCTAGATACAAGTTCAATATCATTTCCCTCAAGAATGAACTCATCCTTGTTACCAGATGCCTTAAAAGAAACACCTTTCAACATATCCACGTGACGTGTGAACTTTTCTCCTAAGAAGTTCCTGATTTCTACACTTGTGTTATTGTTAGATACAGCAACATTGATGGGAAAGTGAGCATAGACAGCTCTCATTTTGTAAAGAAAGCCCTAAGGAAACAAAATGAATGAAACAATGAAACTTTACTACAAAATTAGCATGACTAAGAAAACAATTGGAATTTTCATGAATGCTCTGAGGAGTTCAATTGATACCAAAGTATGACACTAAAAGGTGTGTACAGCACCTCATGATTAAAAGTGAACATTATTTTATTACTTTTATAAAAAATGTAAACCTACCACAGTGACCCCTTTGATCATGTTTTCAACATGAGCAATAACCGTTCTCACAGCAGCAATCTCTTTGTGTTTGCCAAACCACTTTTCCACCTGAAATGAATTGATTTAATTCAACAAAAGCCACAAATTTATGTTACATTTTAGTAAACATGAGAAATATCTGTATATATAATTCTCTACGTCACCCAGACATGTGGGGACACCATGCAAGCACGCCGACTCTCTAACCCTCCTCCCACCCCCCTCACCAAAGCGAATATGTGCAAACGAGCATGACGAATGACCTTTGCTGGGGTCGACAGTCTCGTGACCAACAATGGTCCTTGCGTTCACTTGCATTGTTCCTTGACAGAATAATGTGAGATTCGTAGTGTACTGGTTATCACGTCTGCCTTATATGGAGAAGGTCCTGGGTTCAAGCCCCAACGAAAACGTTTATTTTAATTTATTTTTAAAAATGTCTGTTTGTGCCCATTCTTTTATCCCTTTATTGCCAACATGGCCGACCCTCGCTAGTTCATGGTTGGCAAGCTAATGTGGTAAAGGGTGGTGGGCAGGTAGATAACCACAGTGCGATTGTCACAAAACCAACAATGAGTCGCCAGCAAACCGACATTCAGTTGCGTTGTTTTTATTTCTCTGTGCTGTAGTTTTGTCAGTTCTTTCTCCACTTTCATTGCACTCTCCATGAGCAAGTCTGCGGCGTACGCTACGGGCTGGTCTAGTATAATATATATGTTGTGCTGTAAGACCATTCTAATTACATTAGTTAATATTATATATATACAGATACACACACATACAATTTAAAACTAAAGATGATGGAAACCTGTTCATAAGGAATTGCTAGTAAAGCAGGTTATTGATTAGACATCAAAAACTGCTGCATTTAGAAGTAATATTTTTAAATTAACAAAAATTAGGCCAAACATACCAGTATGTGAATAACCAATGAGTCCCCATTGGCTGCATAGTAATACTAAACGCTGCACAGCATTAGTTATCTATGCGGCTGTGCAGCTAAGAGCAAACATTGTGAATAACATAACTAGTGAAGCCATCTTTTCAATCTGCAATTGATAATCTATAATAGTCATTCAGTAGAAAAATGAACAAACCTTAAGAACATCTGGCTGTGGCATGGAAATGTCAATAGGCAGGTGTTGGAAGCTGCGGACAAGTGTTCCCCGTGGGCCTTTGACTGTAACTTTCCGTGACTTTACAGACACAGTCACTAACAATAGAAATATGCATGCCAAGTTAGTTATGCTCGCTAAGTGGCCTAAAGCTTTTCAAGTAATTGAACTCGGATACAACTAGTTTTACCAACTTTAGGTGTCAAGTTAAATTTAAGCAACAAAAAAACTAGTCAACTCCAAAACAAAGAAAAGAGTTTTGGATCGGAGTTGCTTACAATTACAACCTATTTTAGTATGTTTTAAAAAAATTATAAAATAAACAGATAGGCATTACATTAAATTTGTGATAAGAAATTGTTATAAGAATAATTAATTTTTTAAAATGCTTATGAGATGAGGTAAACTATAAGTTTGTTTTCTTAAATTTTGAAAAACTCTTTCAAACAACTAATTTTTAAATCAAGTTTTAAGGCATTTTAAAAAATATAACAGTAACAGGAGCTTTGAATTTCTTACAGTAATCCTATCCCCCACTTTACACTTTCTCTAAACTTTAACAAAACAACAACAATCTAAAGGGAAAAGAGAGCGCAAAATTCTACTTAATACATCAGTCATTTGGTCCATAATTGGATAGCAATTTGCTCGAACAATGAGTGTGATTAAGGGGAAGCGAACTGAATGGAAACATTGTCAGTTGAACAGTTCTTTCAATTATTATCTAACAATTGAGACTTTTGCTCAACCTCAGTCACTTTCCCCCTCTGCCACGTTATTTATTAAGGCTAAGGGTACCTGTTTACATAGGTCCATTACAACATTAAAATACCAACAACTAATAAATTGTATTAGTTTAGGCTTTATTACTACTTCAATAGACATCTGATATTATATTATAATTATATATATTCATGAATTAGATCAACTTAGGCCTACACTTTGACTGCTAATTCAGAAAACCATAAGAAGTCTCACAAGAATGTAAAAAGTTATAAAAACTTCCGTACTAGTACGCAAATGAAAAGTCTACTAATACTAAGTTATTAATTGCCCTGGCAGCTAGCAGATATAATCTTTTCAAACAAAGTAAGTAACAAAGCAACCAGAGCTGATCAACTCACCCCTTTTATCCTTGACCTTCACTGTCTGGGTAGTGTTAATGGTCTTCATCCTGACTGGAAGAGTAATTTAAAGAAAAATGTCTTATTACTAAATGAATGTCAGTTTTAAAAAAAAATTCAGATTATGGCCTGATTTTAAATATATTTTTAATGTTATGAAATTTAATAAAAATATTGGTCTTCATTTTTAGAAGAAACCAATAGCCAATAGACGCCAATAGTTGATAAATTTAATAGTGTGTAGCCTAATTAAACTTATACTTATTTATGTTAAAAGTATTGGCCCGTTGGTTGAGGCTTAAGACTTAAGTAAAGTATGCAGATTAACTTTGTTTTTTTTCCCACCACCTGGGTCTGAGTATTTGGTCTCAGTTTTTACTATCAGTATCAGCTGAACTGAAGACTGTAACTACAACTAACAAGTACTATAACTATCATTAAGTTCGTTAACTTTTTAATTGAACTGTTACAGATGCTCCTATGACTATTCACTATACAGAAGATTTTACAAATTTGCTGGAATGTTGACTGCCAATCAATGCCTTTCAAAACACAAGCCAAATGCCAATATCAAACAGTTCAAACACCACTTCCAAATTTGTATATGATTCAGATTCATGGTAGATTTTAATTTTAGTTGTACAAAATGTACACTATTGTATTAATGTATTAATACTAATGTATTACTATTGTCTATTGTATAGGCCTACTGTATAAAAATCATACATTATGAATGATACATCTCTGGTCTTTAATTAATGATTATTGAAAATTATTTGACAATCACAACAACAAAAAATGCTTAGATCTTCGACCTAAGACTTGGGCATATTTAAAAATTGAGCTAACCAAACTCGACAATATATTAATGTTTTCTGAAATTGCCAAATATATTACTGAATTGTAGTATATTTCATCAATTTCAACGTAGTCCTCAGTATGCGATGTAAAGAATTAAATAATATTTAGATTCCTCAAAAAAGTAAGTTAATAAATCACCAGAATAAGGTAAAATTGTTTTCTAGATAGATACAGATTGTTTACATTTAATTTCTAACAGTCCAAAGACGAGGATTGAATTTGGATTTCCAAAACAGAAAATATTCAGTACCTACGAGTCGGCAACAGGATTAAAAAGGAAGTTATCATGTAGCTTTCCACGCATGCCCGAAATTTTGTTAACGGAAGTAAACAAACATGGGGAAGACTAAGCGGTTCCAGACCTCTGTTACGACTAGCACAGTGTGCAGCACAGTAAAGACGTCAAAACATCACAATAAGCACGATAGGCGTATTCGGCACTTAAATAAATCATCTATTGACAATGATTTTTCAGCTGATATGGAGGCTCCAGAAGGTATTTTTGAAAAAATCCCTTTATTCAATATTATTAAATTATTACTATTTAAAAAAAAAGACTCAAACGAAACTCGAACCTCCACCTGACACCTAGAGTTCAAGAATCTAATGTCCTAACCGTGAGACCACAGAAGCTCTTGTAACTTATGAATTTTTAAAAATCTTATAAAGTAGTAAGAGCAAAATGTGACGTCACGTTTACGCGACACCCAAGCTTTACAGTGGATGCCGCGCATTGCGCGGTGTCTACCCACTTCGAATAAAAATTCAAATCTATTTAATTAATTTATAAGAAATCTGGGTAATTTCTTATTTCAGCGCAATTTATTTTTGTATAGCAAAAAAATAAGTAACTGACTTTTACTAATTTAAACACATTCATTAAGTAATAAAATAAGTATTTAATGGTTAAATATTAGTTTTCCATGTGTTTTGATGAGTTTAAATTACTTTAAAGGGGGTTTTAACTATAAAAACTGGTTTTAAAGTCAGACTTCTACGAAAATCGTTTTTTGTTGATATTTTTAACCACATTTGGCCAGATAATTTCACGGCCTCAGATCAAACTAAATTTTCATGTTAGCAGTAAGCTAATTACTAATCAGATTCAGAGGCGTCACCTAACGGGAAAGTCATTTACGATAAAGTATTAACTGTATTCCCGAGTCCCCCTCCCCATTAATTAGATAAAATTAGTACTTGGGAAATAAGCCTGTTCAAGGTAAGATTTTAAAAAATATTTGATAATAATAGATATATATCTTTTGTAATGGCAATGTATTTCTTGCAAATGTTTATTGACAATGTTAATGGTTGTAAAATAATGACACCTAAGGGGGGGGGGTCCGTACATAGATGACGTCAAGTACCTGGGGGACGGGGTTCACACATTTGTGCCGAAAATGGGGGGGGGGTGTTTAAGCCTGTTCAGGGTAAGTTTGTAAAAAATTTTTGATGATGACAAACTACATCTTTTGTGATGTATTTCTTCTAAGTGTTTGACAATTTTAATGGTTGTTAAATAATGAAAGCTAGGGGCCGAACATGAATGGCGTCAAGTAACTAGGGGGAGGGGGTTCACACATTTGTGACGACGGGGGAGGTGTTTAAGAACAGTGACGTCCAGGGCCGGCCTTAACAATTGCTGGGCTCTTGGCGGCTTAGTATGGGAACCACTAGTAGGAGATAAAAAAGAGACACATGAAGTCACGCGGTTTTGGACAACCCCCCCCCTCCTACACTTGTTACGTCAGTAGAAGTAAGCCTCTCCGCCCCCCCCCCATAAAAGCCGTATTTCCTATTTGAAAATGAGCCTGTTTCAAAGTTTTAAAAAAAAATGCGGGCATTTAAGTATGCATTTAGTGAATGAGCATGTTTCAAAACAATTTCTCGTCATTTTAGTGTATGGATTCACTCTAATATCATACGTGAAAACAAAAATAAAAAAAGGAGGCACAGGAAAGCTGAAACATTTAGTTTAATTGTTGAGCATTTAGATGTGATGTCAAAGTTCTTATAAACCACCCCCCTCGTCACACATCGAAACAAATATGTGCCTCCTCTTCCCCTCACCCTAAGTGTCTGACGTCATTTGTGGACGGCAACTTATGTTATCTAATACTAATATTCGGATGAATAAAAATTTGTGTGTAAAAAAATCATGCCATGCATTATCGTCAAATATTATTAACCAACAAGTACCACAAATTTTTAGTTAAAAAAAATATTTACTTTTTAACAAATTATTGCTTCATTATTATTTTGTACAAGTATTATTGCTGTGTAGTTTTAAGTGGAGTGCCGTCGTCGCAGAAACTTAGCATTGACATATTACCTTGTTCCAGGATATGTCAATGTAACACATATCACAAAAATACACCCCCACAGTTTTTTTTTATTTTAAATAAATATCATTTTTATATGATTATCTTTTTTATAATAATTTTATGATAAATATTTTTTAATTTAAATTATTTACCCAGGCGAGTGCCGCCTTCGCAGCTCAGCTGGGTGAGCCAAATTATCCAATTGGGCAACACAAAAAATAATAACTTTTAAGAAAGAAGATTTCTCCATTGGCATGCAACAATGGCGCCGTAAATCACAGAAGATGCATGAAATATACAATTTTTTATTTCGTATAAATTATAAAACAGTAGTTTAATTTGAACAAAAATATAATATTTTAATGTTAAAATATATTTCATAGTAAGTTTAGTTGATTTTTTGGTTTTAAACTACTCAAAAAATAAATTGCGCTGAAATAGGAAATTACCAGAAATCTGTATAATTCTGAAATTTAAAACTTGAATATCTCAAAAGAACAAAAATGTGACATTGTTGACATAGCTGTGCCTGTATCTTCCCTTGAGCTCCTCAAATGTTTTCTTTTACCTGTTTTAAATCTGAAGTCATTGGATTTCTAGATAGACATGTAAGTAATAAATATGCACCAGTAATAATTTGTAGCTGTAGTATTCATATTAAAACGTATTTATTCAAACGATACCTGGTCATAAATTGTATGTTTCTATTCTACTACTCATACATATGACATGAAGAAGAAATCAGTGGCATTCCTCACTGACTGAAAAAAGATAGGGGAGGGGGATGTAGAGTCAAAAATTCAAATAAATTTTTCATTGAATGAAAAGTTTCTAATAATTCCTTTTTAAAAAATCTAAATACAGTCGAACCCACTTACCTCAAGCTCGGTTAGCTCGACCACCCTATTATGTCGACGTTTTTTATTGGAATCGCCAAATTCTCTCTTTGTCTTAGCATTTTTTCATCGGCTAGTTCGATTTTTCTAAGTCGCCGAAACCTAGTACCTCGAGCACAAAAGAGGGCCAAATTTGCAACTTTACTTGCTTAGCTCGATTTTCGTCGGTTGGCCTAGGAATGCACTCTGTCATTTTTAGTTCAAAACAGTGTTGACATCTCGCTTTTCTTCGAGACTTCTGGCTATTTTGTGATTCTACGAGATTTCAAAGAACTTTACCGGATGTTTTGCGTGTGTGAATTATAATTCGACGTGTATCCATGGAGTATGTATTCACCCGAGGTACTGGACAATCGCGTTAGAGGTCGTGAATCGTCATTATTTCACGCTGCATGTTATATTATTATTAAACTTAATTCATTTTCTGATGCATTAATCATTTTATTTTTAAAGATAAACGAATATCTTTAGAAATGAAAATAAAGGTTTGTATCGAGAATAGACGGTGGTTTTTATATAATTAAATAAAAAATTAATAAATTATTATTCTTTTAAAAGTTTGTTGTTGTTGCTTTGTTACCAGTAAGATACGTGACTGTGACACTAACACGCGCGTGGCAATGAAATGAAATCATTTCTGATAAGGAATGATTTTTTAAAAAATTCGCTTAGACTTATTTGCCGGCCGAGATCTAACACAGTACACACAGCCCACAGCGTGCTGTGATCAACGGTCAAGGCCACAATAGTTTTATTTATATTAAAAGTTTGATTGACTGAGGAAATTTCGAGAACGTTCTGATAGTTAAGTAACAGATATTCTACACGTCAAAAGCATTAAACTTAAAATAACCATATTGATTTGTTTATTTGTATTTTAAATTCGCTAATACGACGGCAAACGCGACTGTGACACGGCGAATCGTAAACTTTGACCTTTTAGCGCATGCGCAGACAATTATAAACTGGTAACTTATTTTTCATTAAATGGAATCGAAACATGACAGAGATGTAATCAAAGTCCTTTACTTCGGCATAAATATATATATGTGTGTATATATATATATATATATAAATTCCCGATTAGTCATAACTTTTCCCGACTTTCAAGGCCGAGAATTTATTTTTATGAATTCCCGACTTTTTCCCGTTTTCCTGAGTGGGAACCATGGTTATATTTAAATTTTAAACGGTCCTTAAAAACGAACGGTCATTACAACCTTAGGAAAGAGTGAAGAAATATTAGGGTTCCGATACGATTCCGATTAATCATCCCATCACTAATTAACGCTAACTAATTAATCATGTACATAAAGAAATTTCAAGCACATGTTAATATTTTGCCGCCATATTGGTTTTCGTTTTAACTCGATCATCGGTTATGTCGACGCCATTTTTCATACCCCAACGCCGTCGACTTAAGCGGTTTCGACTGTAGTTTTAAAATTTGAGTATTGGCAAGCAATTCCAGAGTGGTGGCAGTTCAGTTTATATATCTTTATACATATAAGACGCATTTGTTGTCTGTCTGGTTGTCTGTCTGTTCCCTAATAACTCAAGATCCAGACAACCAAATAACGTGAAATTTGGTACACGTACACAAAATTATGCCGGAAAGGTTATTAAACAGGTTTCGTTCCATATATATAAGATACTGGGGGCCGGGGGCCCAAAATGTAATTTTTCCTTATATAAAATAAAAATTATTGAAAATTAAGACGCAAAATAATAAACATTTTGGTGTCGAGATTAACAAGAAGGAAATTATCGCCATAAAATAATTTTTTTGTTGTTGTTGCTTTTGTTGTTGTAGTTGTTGTTGTTGTAGTTTTTGTTTTGTTGATGTTTTTGTTGTTGTTGCTGTTGTTGTTGTCCACATCCCTTGCCCTGCGACGACAATGTCCTTCATGTTGTTGTTGCGCTGTTGTTGTTAAACCCGGGAAAAGCCGGGTACTTGCCCCTAGTATTATATATAAATTTGAATCTATATCCTATTATGACTATATCTTAAGATGACCAACAAATCAACCCATAAGAGCTTATTTTCATACTACAGCAAACGCAGCCCATCATGATATTTGCCTTCAATATATTTTTTTCGGCCACAGTGTACCTAGCTCACAGCCCGTAGTTTTGCTTGGTACAACACGGTTTACCCAGGCCGAAAAACCTATGGATTTGCTAGTTACACCGCCGCAATGTACCTAGTGCCTGCCATTCATTTAATTTAGTATTTATTTAATTTAGGCCTACCTAATGCTTCTTAATCATTCGGAATTGTCTATCTATGAAGGGTACATCTACGTTTGTGTGCCTAGATTAGGTGGGCATATTACTTTTTTTCTTATCATGTGGGGAAAAGATAATCATATCAAAACAATCGTAAAAAATAGTGCTTAAATGTGGATGCAACAGAATCAAAAAAGTTTTGCTGGTTGTAAAAGGGGTAGTTCGTCTCTCGTCTTTCTCTTATTTTAAATACATTGTAAAGAATTTATTATTTTATTTAATTTTTAAAACTTCTGGAGATACTTTTCTTTAAGTCAAAGAAGTTGGGCTGCGGAAATTAACGATTAATTTCTCGATTAATCGTTAAATTTTTTTTATCGATTAAAATTATTTTAATCGATAAAAATTCGATTAAAATTAAAGAAAATATTTATAATACATGTATTTTTAAATTTTTTATTAATAAGTAATTAATAATTAATAATAATTTATATATTTTTTTACGTACAAACTTCTCCCGCGTAATATTATAATTTATTTTATTACTTTATGTGGACCGGCAGACGTCAAATACAAAATTGCTGACAGCATCAGCGCAGTTAAATTTAAACATATAACTAGAATTGAGCAAAAATTTTGTTTTTAAGCTAACTTGCGGATGGCAAAGTCGAAGATGGTGAAAAAGTTTACTTTGTTCACTGCCATAAACAATTCTCTTTTAAAGGATCAAATACATCGCTGACGTAGCACCTTCAGCACAAGCATCCGATAAAGTATTAACACATAAAATTTAGTTCAAAATATTCTTAATTTTCAATGTCCGTGAGAATGTTCAGTTTAATGACGTCATAAATTTCTATTTTTGACTTTAATCGAAATTATCGATTAATTAATTTGAAAAATTTAGTTCAAAATATTCTTAATTTTCAATGTCCGTGAGAATGTTCAGTTTAATGACGTCATAAATTTCTATTTTTGGCTTTAATCGAAATTATAGATTAATTAATCGATAATTTTTCAAAAGTTAACGATTAAATTTAAATTAATCGATAACAGCCCTACAGAGAAGCCTTACTTTTTATATAATTAATAAATTTGAAGCATATGCTTATAATTATATGCACCTTGAAACATTGAAACTTTTATCATTTTTAATATTTAAAAAAAAATGTTTCTTACTTTATGTAATTCTTAAAACAATTAGCTAATTTTAGTTTTGGGAGACATTAGCTAAATTGTAGAGGGCTCTAGGCAGAGGTAGTACCTTTGACAGCTGCACCCTCGGGTGGTCAAGCTCACTGGTCCTCGCCCATCTCTCAAAACTCTCACGTGTGGCTCCCAGCGCCACACGCCGGGCAACGGTCTTAGCTGACCGTCTAAACCACGTGAGAGGGTGGTGCTGACACGGCACCACAGGGCGTATGACTTCCAAGTTGAAGCACTAGCCAGGGCGGACGAGATCAAATGCGAACTCAACGGCTACGTGTGCATGATCAAGGCGGGCCACCGATAAGGAGGAAACCGGCTGTGATCAAGCTTGGAGAGGGATGGGCGCCGCCAAGCGTTTCCTGCCCTAGACACACCACATGACTGTAATACTAACTCAACACCTACCGGCTCGGCCGTCGCCCGGGTTAACAAGGGCCGCGTCTACCACTGCACACCAGGGTGGGGACGAAAAGTGTATTACTGGTGCACCACAAGCAACTCCCATTTTCAACCTCAAAAGAAGAGACGACGTAATTATTGGCACATGGAATGTAAGAACCCTACATGCTACAGGAAAAGTGAAAGAATTGACGCATGAAATGGAGCGATACCAATGGAATGTCATCGGACTATGTGAGACCCGATGGAAAAGCTTTGGTGAACTCTCAACAGAGGAAGGACACAAGATCTACTTCAGCGGCAGGGAGGTCAGACATGAACATGGAGTTGGATTCCTCAACCGTAAAAATATAACAAAGTCGGTCATTGGATGTCGCCCTGTCTCCAGCCGCATTATCACCATTCGGCTGAAAGCCACACCCTTCAATATCACAATTATACAGATATATGCTCCTACAACTAGCCACGAGGACAGTGAAGTAGAGGCCTTCTATGACCAAGTACAGGACATCGTGGATCAAACACCAAGGAAAGACATTATCGTCGTCCAAGGAGACTGGAACGCGAAGATTGGAGTAGATGTAGGGACCAACTGGGCAGATACTTGCGGACGCTCTTGCAATGATCTGACCAATGATAGAGGACTTCGTCTTCTGGAATTTGCACGATATAACAACCTCCTGCTAGCTAACACAATTGGCCAACATAAAAAATCCAGAAGATGGACTTGGCACAGCCTCGACGGGGAACATAGTAACCAGATAGATTACATACTGGTCAGAAAACGATTCAAATCATGTATTAAAACAGCTAGAACTAGAAGTTTCCCTGGAGCAGATATCGGCAGTGACTATAATCTGGTGCTGATGACCTTCCATCGCCACCTGAAAAAGATAGCAAAACAAGGCAATCCACGATTACGCTTTGACCTGGACAAGCTGAAAGACCCAGAAATCGCAGAAGTCTTCAGGGCAACCATTGGAGGAAAATTTGCTCCACTCAGCCAGAGTCAGAAACGGACATGGACATAGACCTAGTCACCAATACCTTCAATACCACAATAATTGAAGCAGCAAAAGAAGTACTTGGTAAGAAGCGAGCAATTAAAAGACCATGGGTCTCCTCTAATATTCTGGAACTATGCGATGAAAGAAGAAAACTTAAGAGCGTAAAGAATACTGCAGAAGGAGCACCCAGATACAGAGAAATCAATAAAAAGATCAGGAAAGATATGGTAAAAGCAAAAAAGGAATGGATTGAACACCAATGCTCTGACATCGATGAAAATCTACTAAAGAACAATTCAAGGAAGGCTTACAAAATTGTTAAAGACTTGACATCCACCAAGCAAGGTCGTATCTCAACCATACAAGATAAATCCGCAAAATGTATCACAGAAGAACAAGAAATTCTCAGAAGATGGACCGAATACTGTTCTGAGCTGTACAATGAAGACTCCAAAGGCGATGCGTCAGTGCTCAGCTACCCAAAGTCAACTAACACAGACATGCATTCTATTCTCCGCGACGAGGTGGAGCTGGCTGTACAAAAACTGAAGAAGGGGAAATCAGCTGGAGCAGACAACATTCCGGGCGAACTGATTCAAGCAGGAGGTGACCCCGTAATAAACATCCTAACTAACATGTGCAACAAGATCTGGCAGACAGGGAAATGGCCAACCCCCCGGACGCAATCGCTGGTTATCACGCTAAGGGTAATCTATAGATATGTCAGAACTACCGTACAATCAGCCTGATTAGTCACCCCAGCAAAGTCATGCTTATGATCATATTAAATAGACTGAAACCACAAGCAGAGCAAATCATTTCAGAAGGGCAGGCGGGCTTCAGAACAGGAAGAAGCACAATGGAGCAAATCTTTAACCTGCGTTCTCTGTGAAAAACATCTCCAACACCAGAGTGACCTCTATCATGTCTTTATAGACTTTAAAAAAGCATTCAACAGAGTGTGGCATGCGGCACTGTGGGCAACGATGCACAAATTCAACATAAATGCAAACATTGAATTGATCAAGAACCTTTACAACAGAGCAACCAGCGCAGTACTCTTCAACAGCAAGCTGGGAGATTGGTTCAAGACCACTGTTGGTGTCAGACAAGGATGTTTACTTTCCCCCATCCTCTTCAACCTCTTCCTTGAAAGGATCATGACAGATGTGCTAGAAGACCATGTCGGAACAGTCAGCATCGGAGGGAGAAGTATAACCAACCTACGCTTCGTCGATGACATTGACGGCCTAGCTGGTAGCGAGGACGAATTAAAATAATTCCTCGCAAAGCTAGAGAAAACAGCAAAGGGGTACGGCATGGAAATCAACGCAGAAAAGACCATGGTCATGGCTAATAGTAAATTCACAAGCGAGATTCGGATAAACGGGAAAAAAACTCGAAGACGTCTCCACCTTCAAGTATCTAGGGGCCATAATATCTGACGAAGGCTCAAAGCCAGAAATTCTTGCCAGAGTAGCCCAAACAATGGCAGCATTGAGCAAATTAAAGCACATCTGGCAAAGTAAGAAGCTCTCCCTGAGATCAAAGATCCGGTTAATGCGCTCTCTAGCAATGTCAGTCTTTTTGTATGGTTGTGAGGCTTGGACGCTCACTGCAGACCTCCAAAGAAGAATAAATGCGCTAGAGATGAGATGTTTCAGAAAGATATTGAACATCTCCTACACAGCGCACATCACAAACGAAGCGGTCCGCAACACAATAAGTACTGTCATTAACCCCTACGAGGACCTACTCACATCAATTAAGAAGAGGAAATTACGATGGTACGGACGCGTGACAAGAACTGGAGGTCTCGCAAAAACCATATTACAAGGCACAGTCCAGGGAGGAAGGAAAAGAGGCAGACAAAAGAAGAGATGGGAGGACGATATCAAAGAGTGGACCGGCCTGTCATTCAGTGACTCTCAAAGGGCAGCACAGGACCGGGACAAATGGCGTGTGTTAGTGAGCAGAGCAGTTCACGATGGTGCCCCAACGACCCAACAACGGGTTAAGGGATAGTTCAAGTTCAAGCTAAATTCTATACATTTCATTGGTTCTAGGATTTAGTTGACAGGTTATGTTGTTTTATATTTTGTGGTTTTAAGGATTTACTTTTTAAAAAACAGCAACGCAATGCTCATCAGTTTCCCATTTTTCATTTGCCTCACTAATTTGCTTAAACTTGCTTTCTCATTTTAGCTTAGCTCATGTGTATGTTGTTTGCATCATTTTTTTTAGGTTTAGGCTGCAAGCATCCTTTCCTTCACACCTATAGTGCGAGGGGGAAATGACATGCTTAAATTATGCCATAAACGTGTCATGGTAATAATGTTAAATTTAGGAGTGCATTAAGAATATTAGTAATACATACAGTTATATTTAAACTAGCCAACACATAATTTTCTGCTTTATAGTAAAAAAAAAGTTAATGTGGTCTTTAAAAAATTTTTTTGGAAAGATTACTTTTGTACAATTATGTCAATTTCAACAAGTTTTGTTGATGGGTTTTAAAGAATTTAGTTTCTGTCTTTGTTTGAAAACGCATTTCATGAAGAATCAGAGTTCCAAAAATTTAATTTTGATTTCATTTTGAAAGACTTACTTTCTATTTGCACTTCCATCTTGTTCTTCAAATTGTAATTTTTTTGGACACATTATTCCTAAGTTGATTATTAGTCTCAAATAGGACTTACATAGTCCTGGACAGGAGATGGGTTATTCAGGGGAATGTTTGTTTGGAAGAGGCTATTGGTGCAGCTGTATACTGGGTCAGTGAGAGAAGGGGAACTTACCCTCAATATGATTTACATGGTTTGTTGATAAAAAAGGTGTGTGTTGTGAAACATTCCTCAGGCCCAGAAAGAGGGGCTCTTTAATTTTTGATGCCTACTCTTATCCCTTTTGTAGACTTGATTATTCCAAAGAAAATCCGTGTACATGTATGTCTCAAAATAATTTTGAGTGCATTTTAATAAAAGTTTATTTTTGAAACCTTTAAATTTATGTATTATTTACTTCTGATTTATGTAATGTTTTATGCTTCTTATTGCAACATCATTTTGGATCATGTATGCAGTTGATTTCCTAATAATATTTTTTTAGACAAATTGAGCATTTATGAAGTTTATTGATAACCTTATTTAGGTGCAGCAGCTGCAGAAGCAAGTTGCGCTAAGTTTCCTTTTCCTCTGGGAATGTGGGATTTGGAGCACTGTGACCCAAAGAAATGTACAGGAAGAAAACTGAGTCGGATGGGATTTGTAAAAACTTTGCGTCTAAATCAGAGATTCAATGGTCTTATCCTTTCCCCTGTGGGCACCAAGTGTGTGGCACCTGTAGACAGGTAGAATTATTTGTAAATTTTGACACCATAGCTGAAGAAATCAATTATTCTTCGTTAGTTTTTAATAACAAACATTAGTATTATATAATGATATCTTGCTTCATTCATTTTTATCTTAACTAAAGTTTGTATGCTAGAAATTTTTGTGTGTCTATATATTAAAGAATAAACTTAGATATCAAGCTATTTCATCATCATAAATTGCAAACTACAGATTATTCATCATTGACACCATTCTTTTAAATACAAAACTGTGTCAAAAATAAACTTAACATATTTTAAAATTTAATAACTCTAAAAAACGTATTTTTAAATTGTAGTTTGCTTAGTTATCTTAACAAATGTAGACCCATTTAATAGTAATATTGTGAAGATGTTAAGCTTTTAATTTTTATATTTTTCTATAATTTAATTGCCAAAGTATATCTCTTTTGTCTCATAGTTTTTTTCAGTTTCAGTTAACCCTCTTATATAAATACTTCCTTTTCTCTATTGTCTGTAGGTCAATTATTGAAGAGTGTGGAATGGCTGTGGTTGATTGTAGCTGGGCTAAACTTCAAGAAACTCCATTTGCTCGAATGAAAGGAGACCACGCACGTCTTCTGCCATATCTGATAGCAACCAATCCCATTAATTATGGCAGACCATGTAAACTTTCATGTGTAGAAGCTTTTGCTGCAACTCTCTACATAACAGGTATATTTCTCAAGACCTTAATGACAATTTTAATATGTCATACTCATAATTGAAATAAAAAAATTTTACCATATGATACAGATTTAATAGGTGGGAAAAAAAATATCCAAAAAGTAAATGTCAATTTAATTTTTAACACTAGGCCTAAGTGATAGCTAGTAGAACAATGTGTGCTTAAGTAATTGATTCCATCTGTGATGAGAAAAATTAGAAGCAATAAATCTAATTGTCGATTTCCATAATAGCCCATTTTGATCATTTGTTAGGATTGTATTGGTGCCTCATAACATAAATTTGCATATTGTTTAAATATTAAAATTTGCAAACAAGACTTAAATTCTGTTTTACTGTTTTCATGGATTTGTGATCAGTTTTTGTAACTGAAGTTATGGATGCTATTCTATAAGTTCAATTTTTTACATTAATAACTTTTCCTTGAAATATTTAAACAGTGACTTACATAAATTAAATGTAGCTTGATAATTGTGGTTTCTTTAGGTTTCAGCGAACATGCAGAGAAGCTTCTGTCTAAATTTAAATGGGGTCCAACATTCTATTCTGTGAATTCTGAACTTCTTGAAAGTTATGCTGCCTGCTCTACAAGTGCTGAAGTCATTGCAGTGCAGGATAAAATTTTGGCAAGGCAGCGTGAAGACAGTAAGGAAGACAAATTAAAGGGTAAGGAAATCATGCAGGATTGTTCTTCAGCTGGAGCTAAAAGTTTATAAATTCACAGAAGAAAAGATTTTTAAAAAAAACCTTTTTGCCTTTAATGAATAATATATGAAAAAGATATGTTTTTAAAACATTGATGTATAAATATACTTAACTCTAATAGCTTTATATAAGATATTTAGTGGTGAAAAATAATAAACCTTTTTGTTTTCATTACCTTGAAAGATTTACAAATTCTAGAAACCATTTATTTTCTCTTTCAATTTGTATGTCAAAATAAAATAAACTTGTTATCTATCATAACAAAATTTTTGCGGTTCCCTATAGAATGCTTGGTAAAAATTACTAATTTTCAACTTATTTTTTCTTCTTTTTTTTTGTAGATTGGTCAACAATTGACCCTGAATTGGATATGTGCAATCCTAATCGCTCTATAGCCCTGCCACCATTGTCCAGGTAACAACAATCAGAGTTTTTTCTTTTTATTGTATATCGCCTCTCCTAAAATATGTATATTTTTTTGAAAATTGCATTGTCCATTATCCATATTTGTTTTAAAGTAAAGAAAGTAATGCGCTTTAATTACAAAGTTAAACTTATAAGACGATTTAAAATCAAACAATAAAAAAAATATATGCACTGTATCAAAATTTTGTTTTATTTCTTATTTTATTTTTATATTACAAATAATTCTGTTATTTTTCATCTGTGGAAGTCTGTTGTCACAATCTTTGTCTTGTTGTCTTATAACACCAAATGTTCCATTGACACACATTTTTTTTATATCCTTAGCTCTGAAGAGGAGGATTCTGATATTGACGAGAGTGACAATATTGAGGATGATGTGAATGAGGACACTGATGGCTCTCAAGAAGAAACACAGGATGAAGTTGAGGACATTTCCCTAGTTAATGACAAAAATCTTCCAGACCCAGAAGAACAGAATCATTTCAAATCACTATCAGAGACAAATAAAAGTGTTATAAAACTTTCTGGGGACTGTGCTGATGTCACTGAGAAAACTGTTATTGATCTTGTTGAACGGACTCATCAAATAGACTTTGACAAATCTTAAACAAGGTGCCTAAGAAACATAACATTGTTGGTTCTGAATAGATTCACTTAATATTGGCAGGACTGCAGAAATTTAAGTAAAATAAATTTTGAGGCTTATGGGATGTCAGAGTAAAGCTATTGGACTTCAAGGCCTTACACTTGCAAACATTCATCAACTCTTTTTAAGCTGTGCTGAATCCTATAAATATCAGACTGGAAGTTCTGAATTCTCACAAACTGACTGACGTATAACTTCGGCATGACAACCTGGTGACTTTATGACCATGCTGCTAATAGAAACAACTTCAAACAGATTTTGTTTCATGTCTGTTTGTGATAATTAATTTTACTGTACTAAGGATAAGAAATAGTTGTCCATGTAATTTTTGATGTGTAAAGGTGAAAGTTTTGAATTTTGCGCACCAAATTTTGTGATGATTTGTCACTGGGTTTGATTGGATTAATAATAAACTGATCTACTGTCATGCAAATATTTTACCCTGTTGAGTGAATTTAGTTTTTTCATTGTTCTCTCATTTCACATTTTTATGCCAGACTCTAAAAATTTAGTTGTATAAAAATTCAATCACCACTGCATTATTTCTGTCATTAGTTAAATAATTATGTTTAAATATGTTTAAAACAAGTAAATCGGAAAGCACTTTTCAACAATTTATTTATAGAGGATAATATTTACACATAAGCAGTTTTAAAATGCATCTGTTTACTGAATGAATAAGTCATTGGCAAACTTAATCTCATGAATAATATTTTTGTTAAAACTTCTGCAAGGAACCACTTCTTTTTCATCAAATAATGATAGGAATCTTCGTAAAGTTTCAACTTTTCACACCATACGATGTCAAAATGTTTATAAAATAAATGAGGAAGTACATCTTAATTTTGTGTGTGTCTTTTCTCACCTTAGACCTATGCAATAAAATTGTAAATTGGATCAGCAAAATGAAAGGATTTTAAAAGATTATTAATGCACTCTCAATCCCCTACTTAAATGTTGAAATACTCGAATCACTTTCTTCTTCTTAATTTTCAAAACATAATAAAGATTAGTTTTCTATAGTAGAAGAGATCCAACTACCTCTTGTTCCCTTTTGTTCTCTACGCTCATTGATAATTAATTTCCTTATAAAGAATATGTAGAATAATAACTAAATATTATCACGTTGTGTCTATCTACATAAGCCTGAATACAAACAATACAAATAGCTTATAATAGCATTTTGTGAAAAAATTTAAAATAAAAAATCACAACATATTTTAATTATAAAAAGATAATCATAATTTGTATTTTTTTAAAAAATTCCTGCATCGTTAATCATGTGTTTATATGGTCCTTCGTTTAACAAACCAATGACCTTTTGAACTGTGCTGTGAATAGTTTATTTAAACTGATATTTTTCAGGCAACGCCCCTGGATCTTGGTTTGCCTCTGGTTCCCTGGGCATATACGGCGGCGGGTTGACATCGCCCATGGTGGAAGTGTTGGGAACGTGGCCGGGGTTGTAGTAGTTGTAGGCTGGCGGGTAGAAGCCGTCGCCACTGTATCCGGGGGCCGGGCCGTGGCCATCCTGTTGATAAGGCATGAACGGCCCAGGGGGTGGGAATGGCGCCTGTGGGCCGGGATTGTATCCTCGCTGATAAGGGCCGGATGACTCTTGTCCTGGGAAGGGCGGGCTCGTTGGCGTATACGCTCCTGGGTTCACCCCGCCATAGTTTTGGTAGCCTGTGAAAGAGATCAAAATAACCATCTTTATCTAACTAGAGCACAAGATTAGCGAAATCATCTTGGTAAAATAACGTATACTGTACTAGTGATATACTAAAATAAATTAATGACACTGACTATTAAATTTTGAAACTAGCTTGAGGTTCACATAATACACGATGACTGAATGTGCCATCTATTTAAACTAAAACGTTAAAGAGATTACTGACACGAACAACATGTCTGAGATGTATTCAAGGGCTTAAATTTAGGTTTATCACCTTCACTACACTTACACTTTACACACAACCAAACCATTATGGAACTAATTCAATTTTTTTTTAAAAAAATGAACTATCACATTTAAAACCTTCTACAATTCGTACTCACTTATTGTACCTTGCATGTGAGCGATTACAGGAAATGATGAAACTTGGCCCAAAGATTGCCTTTTCGCTTCTTCCAATTGGCTATTCAGGATGCGACGTTTCTCTTCATTTTCCTTATTCACCTGCTTAACCAGGAAAGGGATCCTGCACATGTCTATCAGCCATCCCATTCCCAGCAGCCCTAGGGTGAAAAAATATAGAACACCCCAGAGAGGTCGCCCCAGATAGAAGTGATGGAAGCCGATTAATCCAAAAGGCAGCCACAAAATGTACGCGTCGTCGGAAGTCTTTGTGTCGGGGGCGCGCTGACCCTTGACCACTTGGTTAGCACGTGACACAAGCCAGGACATACGGATCCAGTCGAAGAACCAGCCGAGGCCCATGAGGCCGAGTGTGAACGTGTAGACGATGCCCCAGATCGGTCGGTTGAGGTAATAATGATGGGCACCCAGGATTCCAAAAGGCGTCAGGCCGATGGCGTAAGCTGAGCAGAGTTTCTTTTCTCGTCCACTGGGGAAAAGCAGAATGTTTTCGTTTGCCGACTTCACCAGATATGGAATACGAAAAGCGTCGACAAGCCAGCCGATCCCGAACAATCCCAGGGTGCAGGTGTAGACCACGCCCCAAGCATAATTCCCGAGATAGTATTGGTGAAACCCCAAAAGGCCAAATGGAAACCATAGCGTGTATGCGTCTGAAACAGTCTTAGGTTCCACCGAGTTGGCATTCCGCGACCTTCTTGAGTTGGCTCGCTTGACCAGGCAAGGCACGCGGAACCAGTCAATGACGTAGCCGCATCCCATGAGGCCAACCGTGAAGAAGTACAGGATCCCCCAGCAGTACCTCTGGAGATAGAAGTGATGGGCGCCGAGGACGCCCAGGGGCGACACGGCCAGAAGATAGGCCTCCACTACGGACTTCTCACCAATGCTCGTCGTTCGAGTGTGGTTGGCCCCGCCAGGGGTCATGGTGTAGCAGCTGTGAGGTGGTTGTGAGGGGCACGGTAGGGGCACGCCCGCGTGGG
Source organism: Ampullaceana balthica (assembly GCA_944989445.1). Taxonomy (NCBI): domain Eukaryota; kingdom Metazoa; phylum Mollusca; class Gastropoda; family Lymnaeidae; genus Ampullaceana; species Ampullaceana balthica. The sequence goes on from CALYLW010000078.1 coordinate 464,778, forward strand.
GCAGTGGCAAGGACTGCGGGGGGCTCAGGGGTGGTGTTGATTGGGCGGTGCCTTGTTCGTGTTTATCCTTGGCATAGTTTGGTGGTGCTTCTCTAAGGATAACAAGAACATAAGATATTATATTTTTTTTATAAAAGACACAAATGCTTGCAAATATGGAGGCATGATACTTTCAATACTTACAGTGGGTTAAAATACAATGTTCTCATCACCCAAAACTAAAATTCAAATATTAAGGTTTTAGCTAAGAAGTTAGTGACTCACTACCAATTGCTTCATTATACTGATAATCCCAATTAATTATAATTAACAAGTTAGCCAAAAAGTTTAATATAAAAGCCACAAAATTTGCATTATTTACAGGATTTTAAGTCTAGTTTCGCCGATCAAAGATTTACAAAAATAATTACAAATGATAAGAAATTCTCACGAATGTATGATACTAATACTAATTACACAATGATATATTTCTTGTTTCTCCTTTTGGATCACCAAAAATGACCAACAAATTTTTTAATTAAAAAAATAATTATTTATTAAAAGATTTTGAAAAAATGACCAGAGTGAAGAGAGCGCTTAAGAAATATTATAATTTTTATGTCTTCTATAACCAAACTGATATTGTTCCAATGTAGAAATGGTCGTAGTATAGAGAAGTATTGAGACAGTAGACTGGCACGCGAATAGTTAACAGTATCAACGATGTTCGATTGATCCGTGTCCTGAGTTATAAATAGAGTAATGCATCATCCGAACGTGAAGATTTTAAATTGACTGCCCCAATTCATAAGTTAATGTTTACATTCCAAGTTAAACGTATCGCTGCTTTGAACCGGACCATAGTTTTATCTTTGATAAAAAAAATCCTGGTCAACATTTGATTGTCAAGAAACAATACACCGACCTTACATATAGTTGGGACTGGAGAAAATTTTGAAGAAAAAAAATGTGAAGGAATTCCTAGTATACAATCTACACATGTATTAATAAAAATTAAAAAAAAACACCTAATATGGTATCCAGCATTAACGAAATAAATTGAAAGCAACATAAAATAATTAGTAGCCTATTTTGATGTTAATTATGGGGCTGATTTTGACAAATCGGTTGCCTGATACCATATTCAAAACCGATACTGAGCCAGGGGGATCGGGTAATGGTCCTTACTTGTCAGATCTGACACTCGAGGCTTTATTTAAGGATACCTGTCATGAGTAATGAATCTTATTTATGATTTTTTAAAGATAGATATAATTTCATACCTCAGATTTTTATTACAGCCTTTAAATAATATAAATGGTAAATTTATCGTTATTAGTTGGTGTCTTCAATTTTGAGTTACAATAAAAAAAATTATGGCTTTGCATATATTGAATAATATTTATAAATTAAATTTAAGATTTCGCTTTACAAGGATGCATCGTTTAAAAAAAAAGCCAATTTTGTTCTTTCGAATGGGGTCGTGGTCTCAAACCGCGTACTGAATTGCGAGGCCCAGGCAGTGCAGTTTACTATTGTAAAATTTGAGTTTCCAACAAGAAGTGGCAGTGAGTGATACTATGTGCTAAATTTTTAAAAAATAAAAGTAAAGATAATAGAAAATTAAATTATGTAATTGCAATAACTCCTTTCCTTGGAGTTCTAGTTCTAGGGAAAATACCGGGAAAGAAACCATGTCATCTTAAAATATAACTAGAAGTTGAAGGGTTGACTAAGGCTTTAAGGCAGTGTTACTCAATTATTTTCTGTCACGCCATAGGAAGAAGAAAACATTTCGCGCCCCCCCGCACGACAGTAAATAGTATAATTTGTCTATAAAATTGTTATAAGTACACCATTTCGAGCCCCTCTTTAGGGAGCCTCGCGCCCCCCCCCCTGGGGGTGCGCCCCACTATTTGAGAAACACTGTGCTAAGGCAATCATTTATCATAGTGATTTTAGAAAAAAACTTTTCATCTACACTTGTATTATTAATAAAAAGCTTTTCCCCCAACAAACGCGCGAGATAGAAGTTAAATTAAATTATAATACTATCGCATCGTGGGGGGGAAAGGGGGGGTTGGTCTATTTGCCGCGCCTTACCATGAAAGCTTTGTTCACTCAGCTGCATTTGTTGTCCTATTTACTAAAGTATTTAATACAAATATCGCTTCAAGTATAGCATATTGTAAGAATGGCTAAAAGGCGATACCATGGTCCTTCAATGTATGCCACCGCACACATTTTTCGCGCCTTGGAAATGCATTACTATTTGAATGTTTCCCACATCCCTTTACACCGAATGTTTATTGATTTAACATTGGAGTATCAAGTTAATTATTTATAACGCATCAAAAGCGTCGGTATTATTTATTTCAACAATATCCCTTTTCCCATTTTAAATCGGGAACTATTATACCTGGTTTTATCATTATGCAATACCAAATAAACAAATTGTGTGATCAAAACAATAATTCAACGCGGCTAAAGCAAAGAGAACGGTGCGCTCAACTATTTACATTGTTATTGCAGAGTGTAACTTCCGGGAATGAAATGTTGTATTTTTAGGGAATAAGTCATAATAAGTGCAATTATTTTTTATCCATAACCGTAAATAAGGTTGTAGTTTTAGGGTCTGGGTTAGGTTTAGTTGTCTATTTCTTAAATTAAAATAGAAAAAAAATATAGCAACCAAAAATACCATTTATCGAGCGCACCGTTCTCTTTGCTTTTACCAGACTAATACACAAGCAGACGTTTCGGCTTATACCTTCATCAGTACACACGAGTTAACACAAGCATCTATATATATAATTCTCTTCGTGGTCGGACCCTGCGAGACAAGCTGCAAGTATGTTCAACAGATACTAATTTTAAAAGCAGCGCACCAAATTACTGCACCAATGCATCAAAAGGTGTGCAAATTAAATATGCGCTGTAAAAAAAAATTATATGACGTCATTGTTTTCGCTGATATTTTAATTTTGTAAAAAGGGAACAATGTAAAAAGTTATAAAATACTTTGTGTACATTTCAGAAAGTTTAATATTTCGTATTGATCAAACAAGGACAAGTTAGTTGGGATTTTGAAAAAGCTGGGTGCCGTAGGCGCCCTAAAAAAGTGCATTTTTTCAAAATAAATAGATTTGAGCTGAATACTTCCGTCATTTTTTACGGTTGATACGCCGCGGGTCTCTCCAGAGTTCCTTCTTTTCATTCACTCACAGTCGTTTGCCCAAACCCACCCCATTTTGACAACTGTGTTTTTCAGGAAGTCTTCACCCGTCACTAAATCATTAGCGGCGTATGCTACGCCGCGGGTCAGCTAGTTAAAATTAAATTTACAATATATAGTACAAACTGTACCAAGGGAAAATAATGATTAAGTAAAAAAAAACAACACAGAAACGAACAGAAGAAAGACTATTACTCAACAAAATAGAGAATGTAAGAGGAGGAAGGAAATTTCAAAAAGTTACAGTTAAAAACATAACTGGAAAAAAGATTCTATAGTTACGTAAAATTGTGAATTCGGCTTAATCCACATGGAGCCAACGTTAAATCTATATAAATAATTCTCTTCGTGGTCGGACCCTGCGAGGCAACAAGAATCTGCATGTGCAACAGATACTAATTTTAGAAAGCAGCGCACCAAATTACTGCACCAATGCATCAAAAGGTGTGCAAATTAAATATGCGCTGTAAAAAAATATTATATGACGTCATTGTTTTCGCTGATATTTTAATTTTGGAAAAGGGAACAATGTAAAAAAGAGGATTTGATGATGGTTAATTATAACATCAAAAAACAAAGAGGGCGCCATAGGCGCCCTACAACCCCTTTTATAAAATACGTTGTGTGCATTTCAGAAAGTTTAATATTTCGTATTGATCAAACAAGGACAAGATAGTTGGGCTTTTGTAAAAGGTCGGCGCCGGAGGCGCCCTAAAAAAGTGAATTAAAGGGGTAAAAGAACTCTCCATGAGCAAGTCTGCGGCGTATGCTACGCCGCGGGGCGTCTATTTAAATTTATTTTCCATGTTGATCCTATCATGGGTTTTGATCGCATATAGAATGACAGTAACTGCAATATCTGAAATCCCGCTATGATTAGCATTGTTGAAGTGTTTAGAGATAGGACATTGTGCATTTTTTTATTTTTATTGTACAGGTGTTCTCTAAATCGATCCCCAAGGTGACGAACTGTCTCACCTACGTAGATTTTTAATACACCTTTTGCAAAGAATTGCATAGATCACGTTGCGACTTATGCAACTTGCATCAATGGAAACCATAGAGGAAAGTCTATGGTAGGCTATAGACCAGTGATGGTGAACCTTAGGCACGCGTACCACTCTCAGCACGCAGAGCCTCATCAGCCGGCACGCGACTAAATTATTACTTCCTTATTCAAACCAGCTAAGCCAAACCCCATTTTCGGTTTTCATTTGAGTGTTGTCACTTTGCTATAAATAAGTGGGTTTTTGGTTACACACGATCCGAAAAAAGGTTCGCCGCCACTGGTATAGACTTTATTTTGAATATCGCAGTCCTGTTCTATATGATATCTTACTTTATTTATTACGAGCAACAAAGCCCATTCAAAGACGTTCCACCACCGTTCGGTGGCATGTTGTAACTCCCCTCCAACTTCCAACAGCCGTCTCGACCGGCCTACATGTGCATCACGTCAAAAAATACTATTCATTATAGTTAAAATAAATAACTCGAAAAAACAGAACTTTTGACTACAAATCCCACTGCGCATAACTCAAAATAAAGTCTTGGAATACATAATGCACCAAAAATAACTCGTTTTGAACGTCTTTGTAAACGTGTTCAATATGATTGGCTGTAGGAGTCATGTGTTTGAGGGACCAATTGTTATCGATGGCCGGACAGAACTTAGCCTTTTATTATATAGGAGGATACCCTGAGTTATCTATATTTCATCAAACGCGCTAGGGTTATATTTAGAAAGTTATAGTTATAGTGTTTATGAATGATGGAATCACAGGGTAAATTTTACCGAATAAACCTTGTCTGTACCACGACTTTCATTGCGCGCCATGGTGCGCCCAAATTTGTTCTCACCCCTGGTGGTCGTGCGCTTGATTACGGACACACCATATTCGATCAAGTCAAAGCTGGCTTGTCATTGCATGCTATACAATCATTAAAATGGGCCAAAATAAATGCAATTATTACCAAGTGACAACATCGTCAGTCCCATCACTATAGAGTCAACTTAAACTTGTGGATTTGTTTGCTTAAAATAGACTATACACATCTCCCGTATTTAAATGCCGAATAAGGCTTAAATCTTTAAGTTTATTAATTGATAATTTGTTCTGGCCAAAATTCAATGAACATGAATACATGTAATCAGCGCTTTTTTTTCTCCAGCAGAACGCACCGGAACTAGTGTTCCGGTACCATACTTTAAAAAAATATTATTGCCTTGAATGTTACGTTCCGGGTTGTTGTTGTTTTTCTTTGGGTAGAAAAAAAGCACCTACTCTACCGCGCCGGGCCTTAGCAAGAAAAAAAATTTAAATGACCTTAATTGCGAATTCCGCGTGAACAATGAATTTTTTTAATACATTAATTTTGACAAATTAAATATATATATACTGTTCTATTATCTTATTTATTTACTTTCTAATTTGTAGCCTGTGTTTAAAATCAGAAGAAAAAAAATAATGGTTTATAGATTGCTTTTAAAATTGTTTTAGGCTACCAACTCACTTTATTTAAAATGAATTTTTAAAAAAATCATTGCAATTATAGAAATACAAAAAAAGATGAATTTTTAAGACTGGGGTTGGTGGGAGACATTTAATATTTCATCACCTAAGAAACACGAACAGCAAACATTCAACGAGAACAATGATGAATTTGGAAACACTTACAGAACTGAATAACACACACACAAACAAACAAAACGACAGAACCGGCGCGTCCACCGCGGCTTTCTGGACGGTCGGCCGTTTTAAAAGGACATATTTCTACAGAATTGATCTCTTTTCAATGAAAACAACTAAAATTACGCATTAGGCTTCAAAAAATCAGGCAACCTTATTGGCTTATAGCAGATCTAAAAGGGTAAAGTTAACTTCAACATATTAAAAATAAGACATATTACTGGAAAAAAAACCCACAGCAATTCATGTTTTTTTTTAAACGCTTATTACAATTTTGGACTTATGGTCATCGAACGGTCAGTTAGGGCTAAAACCTTGACCACACAGCGGATACGCCGCTGAAGAGGCCAAACTTTAAACATTCATTAATATTCTCAGTTCTGATTGACCAATCATCGTTCATATCATTTATCAGCAACTTAAAAAAAAATGTTTCAAAATTTTAACTTACCTTGTGAGTGTCACGTTTTCAATTCCCGCCATTTCCCCACAATGAATTTGAAAAGAAAAAAAAAGTAATCAGGTGTCCTGTCGGGTTGTGTTATCTGAAATGTGCCTATAACAAATTTGATCCGATTTATAACCAGCCCACAGTAGGAGAAGTGCTGTGGTAGGGCGGGTAGGGTGGTGGATTTATTTGGCCGTGACTAAGCCTAGTCACATTACCTAAACTTTGGCCTTGAAAACATACGAGGCATATGAAAATGTGTTTAAAAAGAATATAATATTAATAGTAGGGGGTGGGAAAATTAAAACAAAAACAACGAAACAAACTCCTAGTTGTTTCTGTTTTAGGGAACATTGGTTTTAGCTCCAACTTTACTTGTCTAGTGGTGCATCTCTAAAAGTGCCTTTTATAAGCATAGGGGCCGTTCAAAATGACGTCACGCACCTAGGGGGAGTGAGGGGGGTGGTCCACACATTTGTGACGAGGGGGAGGGGGTGTTTTAGAAATATGACGTCACATCAAAAACTCGCAACTTTAAATAAAAGTTCCATTTAAATAAATGATTTCTTACATTTTATTTTATGACGTTTTACATGGCTTCACGCGTGTTACGATATTAGAGTGCAACCTTACACTAAATACATACTTAAATGACAAAAAAGTGATTTGAAACATGCTATTTTTCAAATAGAAAATACAGTTTTCATGGGGGGGGGTGACGCAAAGCTTTGTGACGTCATATTGGAGGGAAATGTACGTTTTTGTGACGACGCGTGACGAGAGGTGGGAGTGAAAATCGGCCAAAATCGCGTGACGTCATTTATGGACCGCCCCATATCAGTATTTAATTTTTAAAAAAATCAAGCCCGTTTCGATAGGGCCCCACTAGGGTCTCCTTTCCCCTTGGTGGCGGGAGTAGTTGACTGTAGAGTTACCTAGGACAAACAACTTTATAATTTGTACATGGATAACAGATAAGTTAAAATGTTGGAATGCTTTCAGGGCTAACAGAAGCGTCACTGGTGTTACCCAGAGCGGTAGCTCATGGTGTCGAGCTCCCCCCTCACGACTTACCATAGACCCCCTACGAGTCTGCCAGTGACAAATAACGGGAACAAACAGAATTTTATATTTTGGTGTCACCCCTTGTGATGATGTCACCCGGTGCGGTCCGCACCCCCCAGTGACGCCCCTGGGTACTAATCAAGTCTAATGACAAACAAAGCAAGCTTAGAAAACTCTGGTACTCAACTATAAAATGAAAAAACAAACGACAAACAGAAACTAACCAAAAAACAAAAACAAACCCAACATCATTTGATTTGTTAATAAAAGTAAAAGTTTTCAAGAAATTGCAGAAATTTAGTCGATAGTTCAATGAGAATTTGTAGAGTCTTCAACAACAAAATAGTGTCATTATGTACACAGTATATTACTAGACCATTGAATATTTTAAAACCGTTAATAATCAGCACATTGATAAACCGTTAAACCGCGAGGTTTATCACTTATATTAAATCTATAAATAGATCGATGATATACAATTACGTCGTCTCACATGATAAATCGTCAAGTGTAAGTGCAAACAGTCATAATCCAATTAAAAGTAAAGGCAATTAGTATTAGATAAGTATAATTGTTCGCTATTGACTCTACCGGGGCTAAATAGAAAAGGTAGTGATCTGTCAACAATTTATTTTAAAGCTCGAGTGAACTTTTAAAACATTAAAATTAAAAACTTGTATTTTGTATGGTAACAGCCATCCCCCCTGCCAGGGTTTGTTTAGGGCATTTGTTTTAAATCTTCGCAGGAAGTAACCACAGTGAGCACCGACAGACGTTATATTCTAACCCAGTGCTACCCAAAGTGGTGGTCCGCGGACCGGTGTAGGTCCGCGGACCGGTGTTGGTCCGCGGACCGGTGTTGGTCCGCAGAAGTAATCAAGGAAGGACAGAAAAATATAATTTTAATCCTTTATTTGCCACCATTAACAATACCCCTATAGCATATGTTAATTTTTTGGCACTAAGCCCAATCACATAAAATAAAGCATAAAATGAAATAAATTACATTTTGCCACTACGTCAGTACAGGTAAAATAGTACACTGGTCCCTGGAGCAATGGAAAATATTCCTGCCTGTCCGCCATAGTATAAAGTTTAAGAAGCACTGCTCTAACCGAAACACATTATACTCTAACGATACACATTATACTCTAACCGACACACTTTATACTCTCACCGACACACATTATACTCTAACTCTTCCTGAAGTTTTTTTTTACACTTTGACACGCTGATATTCGTAACATCCCGGTCCCACTTAGAATAGAAGCATGAATGGACAGACAACTCGACTGCCAGAGAGTAGAGAGTAAATGCCTCAACCAAACCATAGAGACCAGTGGTGCTAACTGAGTCACAGAGACCCGAGTCTGGTGACTCTAATTAGGACTGAACACTGCCCGACCGACTCTCACTTAACTTAAAAGTTTGACCACACCATAGCTGATAGATTGTGAAAAACTGAAGTTAGCAATCACAACAGACGTTTCTGGGAATGTTCACTGGTAGAACTTTTATTCTAAGACACACGACACATTTTACAGAAGAAATAGTTCAATAAACAGACATAACAAACAAGTTTTGGAATTGTCAAATTCTCTGAAAATCGCATGACAAAGTTGGATGACTTAAAGTCACACAGTGAGATCTGCTCAATGAAAACTAATGATAAATTTTGTAGTAAATCAGTAAGTAAAATATTAACGTTCTAAGTTCTAAATAAATCAAAGAACAAGTGATGTGCTACGTGAAAAAAAATGACATCACAATAAAAAGGACTTTTCAGCTAATAAAAATCAGTAAATGTTTTTTTCACAAGATAATACAAACTAAGAGAAAAAAAATGTGTAAGATTAAGATCAAAATGCAGCTTTCTAAGACTCTGTGTAGAAACAACCGATAAACTAAATCTTAAGGCCAGGATCTAGTAATACGAATACTATCGCCTAAACAAGGGACAAACGGCTAAGGAAAACATACATTTTTAATATTGTGTTTTATAGATTTTTCTCTGTGGCATTCCTTTTTAAATCCTTTATATTAACTCGTGGCGTCTGCTTGCTTGATTGTTTGATGCCTTGAATGCTGAAAAAACTTTGGATCGACTTTTAACCCACTTCCTCGTATGCTAGCGAGCTGAAACTTTGAAGGCAGACTCGTGCCGATGATAAAAAAGATCTATCAAAATTTCAGATCGATTTAATGTACTGTATTTAAATTAATGAATTTTAGATTATCTCTATGTAGCATGTTAATTTTTGTGCTAGAGTGTCGCGGTGCGTATTATTATGATATTGAACAACCTTTTTAATACTTTCCTGTTGCGTTGTGTATTATATTGACGATACTTTTTAAAAATATAATCCCGATCTGTAAATGTAGATGCTATTAATTGCTAATCTGTCTCGCAGTGCGCACTATGTTAACCATGTTTTTATAACCCATTTCCCTTGATCAAATCGAGCTGAAATTTAGCAGGCAGACTGTAGAAGTTTTTTTTACTATAAATCCTTTATATATTTGAGACATAACTAAAATTTTGGATTGTCGTGCGATGCATATTATAATGAACATTCTTTTAGTTATGTCTCGTATATAAAGGATTTATAATAAAAAACTTGTTTTTTGAAAAATTACTAGTGGAAATGACATAGTGCTTGTAGAGTATCAAGGGCGTTTACACAGAGGGAGGGCGAGAGGGGGGGGAAGGAAACAGCAGATTCTAATTGAAGACCCTAGTGGTAAAAGTACTTAAGTCACAATTTTGTCAAGTTCAATCTAAAACAGTGAACCTATAACTGTAACATCTACTGTTTAAAGTTAAAAACAATACAATGTAACTAGGGCCGATTTTTCAAACAGCCTAACAAATTAAAATGCTGTCATCAAAGAGACAAAAAATAAATAATTCAAACTTGATTATCTCAAGTGACTTGAGTAATGTACTTAGCACTAAGCTCTTCAATTGAAGGGGGTGGGGTTGTGGAAACAACTGGAACAGTAAAAGTTTGTCTGACTTTGTGTTGTTATTGCTGTTAGATGCTTTTAGGCAAAAACTTTCTTTTTTTTTCTGGTCTGGTTTCCTTCTGTATTATCTAATTTCTCTAGCTTTAACTTTAACCTGAACACATTTCTCTACTTATTTCTAAGTTCTGCATCCAGCAACTCAACCGTTTAAATGTGTTTAAAAAAAGCGTTCTAAATTAAAAATAGGAGTAAATGAAAAAAAAAGAATTACATGTAACACATTTTTAAAATTAACATGCTGCAAATAGCAATCTTCATGAATGAGATGATTAGTAGTAAATTTTAGACATATTCTAATAATAAATTATACATTAACTATTAACCTAAAAAAAACCCATAAAATCGGAACAGATTAATAGATGTGATTTATGGGTCTTTTGACAACCAAAAAATAATTTTGTACAATAGACAACAATGAATAAGCAACTGACAGGTAGGCAGAGAATTTCGTGAGGGATGTTTTTGATATTTAAAAAAAAATTTTTTTCTTGTTAAATGCTATATGAAAGTAATTCCCATTAGGTCTTGATGAAATGCACGGCTGTGTCATTGTGTGAACACATTTCTTTAGCCTCTGCCCGTCACCAGACCATCCCTGATCTCAGACTTGTGAACGAATTCCACTGTACCAGCACTAGTCAAACAGGTGACACCCAGGTTTTGAAATAATCAAACTGCATGATGCATTTTCAGTGATGAATCTAAACAATAAAAAATGTGGAACTCCAAATAGGAAAGTGAAATAAGTTTAAGAGGAAGATTGTTAATGTAAACTTTATACTTTCTACATTCAAAGTTTCTTAATCAATCAACGCTTCGATTTAATTAATAAAGGGAAACAACTTCGTCTTGGATACACTACTGACTTCTACTACTGACTTCTACTACTGCTTAGTTTCCATGTAGTAAAGCTGCTGTTATTAGAATACCTTGGCCTTGGATACAGTTTTACTGACACCATATAATGGAATCACGGAACTTTGTTCAAAACTCATCATAAGCAATTTTAACCACATATCATCAGTACCACCGATTGTGGCATCAGTTTAAAACACATTTGTTTGTATCTTTTATATTGCAGATTCAATCACGTCCCTGCCTCTGAAATATTTTTCTCTGCCTGTTTGTCCCTTACGCTCACACATTTATTTCCTAATATGTAAAATCGTAGCGGCTTATGCTCCCACTCCTCAGCATAGCCGATGTTAATTCTGGCACAGCTGACAATTTCACTGTCCAGGACCGTGTCCCCAGGCTCTAGCCACAAGCTCTTTGATGTTGTTACATCCATCTTGTTGAACTCCCACTTGGAGATAGCCAGGGCTTGACATAGTTTGGATGGTCCATTTGTCATTTCTTTGTCCTTTTGCTGTTTGGTGGAATTCTTGCTGCGGTTCTCTCTCATTAAGTGGATGCCTTCTAATGGCTCCAATGCCCTCACCAGCACTGCACAGCCTTCGCCTGGGCCATGAGGAATATCATAACTTCATGAATAATCTCATAATTATTAGTTTACTTTTCAAAATGTCCTGATATTACTGTTCCATTTCTATAGCTCCTGAAGTTATTGATGGCTTACGTTGTTAGTTTATAACTAATACAATACTTTTTAAAAAATTATATAATAATTCTTGATAAATTAAATTTAGAAAATCGTATAATTTACAATAAAAAATTTAATAAATAAAAATTAAAATAATACAATGTCATATTGAAATTTAATTAGATTATGTCTTCTTTTTTAAAACACACACATCAATTAAATTTATCTCTGAAAATCAATGTTTCTTAACATTTATCTTTCATGAAAATTTTCTTTAATGAAAAGGAATTTTGCTTAAAAATTGTAAAGACATTCTTATTAAGCATATTACATTCCTTTCCTTTCAGGTTTATAGAACCAATTTTTTACCTTGACTGGAAATATTTAGACAACAGTACATGCCATAGATGTTGTAGACATATGATGTGCCTGGTCTCATATACATGGCTTCATTTCGCTCTGTTCTTTTGCCTTTGAATGAATGTGCAGCCTTATCTTCCAAACCTTTAATGAAAAATTTATTTTAAAAAATTGATATCTTTTGTAACATTCCAGCTTACTTACCCAGGAAGTACTGAACCAAGCTAAAAAAAAACAGACAAGAAAGAAATTTTACCAATAGGCCTACATGTAAATATTTTGTATATACATGTATTTGGTTTGAGGTTTATCGTTTAAGGCACCTTTTCATAAAATTTTCCATTAAAAAAAAAGATCTTAATTAACCTGGCATCTATTCAGCTCATTAACTTTTCACAGTAACAATTTAAACAGTTAACTTTAGTAGAGTGCAAAGCTTTTATTTCTAAATTTAATTTAGATTGCAAATGTAACTTTTTTTTTACTCCTTTCACAAAATTCTCATAGTATCCTGTCTCAGTATTAGTAACTGCTTGATGATGAAACATGATACTTATGAGGCATTTAAATACATAGATATCACTGAAAGAATGGTTCTATAGAAAATATTATCACATATCATTTTAAAAAAAAACACATCTATACCAGATGTTATTTAGACTTATAAAAACAATTCTTTTAATTTTAAAAATTATTGTACCTAAATATGCCTCTGTTTCCACTATTCTGCCACTGATGCGCTGTGAACCTTGAATCCTGATAAGAATCTGACCTAGAAGACTTCTTGCCAATAAAACACAAGGCACATCAAAGAACTGAAAGCTTAGTTGTGATAATGTTGTTATATTCGAAGTATGTTTACCATCAGCTTTTTTACTGGTTTCATCAGCACTCAAGAAAACATCCTTCTTCTTTTTCTCTGTTATAGTATCTATAATAAATCAGGCATAAAGATGAATATTAATAATAATTAGCTTATAATACACATGTAAAGAGCTTATAATTGAGATTTATTAAAAAGATATTTGTTGAAATAACAATAAGATTTAAATTTAAAATAATTATTTTGTTGCTTGAAATAAACAGTTGTTATTTCAACGTACTTTGATGAGTTTGATTACAAAATTTATATAATTATAATTTTAAGGAGTGATTAAATCATAATTTAAAAATAATTTCTTCATTCAATAGTTGTTTACTATAAGTAAATATATTTATTAAGATTTTCTCTCTTCTTGCTTTTTTTTGGCTGGCTGGGTGGAACTTCAACAAATACTTTGCATTTGGCCTTTCAAATTAAATGTGCTGTGTGCACCATGCACACTATTGCACACATTATGAAAGTCTATAGGCTAGTGTCACCTTTTTTAAGTGCCGTTAAAATAATTTTAATTACTATCTCAATGAAACTCTTACCCTTATTTTCAGACCTTCTTTTACTGATATTTGCATTTCTAGAAATGTTTGCCATGGACAGTATGCTAGATCCAGTTGAAAGCTAAAATAAATTAATGTAAAGATAATTGATATTGGATACTCATAACTTATTTTTTCTACTTAGCAGAATTAACTGCTGTTAAATTTAATTAATAACACTTACATAACACTTACATAAAAATGAAATTTATGCTTCAAAGACAATGGCAGGTTCAAATTTGTTATTTATCGTCACCATTTTTTGTTTCAAGTTGGTTTTTAAAATTATTTAAGATAAATTGTTCATTATATATTAACTTTCAATGACTGTTTTTTATTTATTTTTAAAATAAAGATTGTAATACTATAAATTTGAGAAAGAAATCTTAGAAAGATACTGAAGATGAAATTCACAAAAATTATTACCAACGCCAACAATAATGTAATTTAAACGCAGGCTGTAGGTTAATTAAAAATATCAACTCTATAACTAGTATAACTACTAGTCTATAGCCTAAGTAAAAGTGTTTTTAGAAGTGGCCTAGTTGGGGTTAAGTAACTTAAAGGCGACTGGGCATTGCGCTAGCCACACAAAGTCCTATATGAATGCTATGGCTACAGAAGCTTGTGAACACTGCTTCACTTGTCCCATATAGACAAATGTCAAATGGTCTGGAAAATGATCTTTACTTAACTTTTATACTTATTTATGCAGCGCATAGTATAGGTATAGGCCACTTCAAAAGACATGTAGGTTTTAGGCCTTAGCCTTAGACATAGACCCTTGCCGTAGCAGATTAGCCACATAGGCTTAGGGCAGGCTAAGGCTAATGACCGGATTAAATAGGCTAAATCATTAATATGCATTTAAAATAAAATAAAGTGCAATTGAAATTATTGAATAATCCATTATTTTTACTAGCCTAATTAAATTACATACTTTACATAGTACCTAACTAATAAAAGTAAAAGTCTAATTAAAGTCCAAGCTTGGACAATATAATATGTAGTCAATTTTTTTCAAATTCAAAGACTTCAAAGAAAGTGTAAGTAAGTAAGTTTAGTAAGTGAAAGTGTAATTAAGTGTAAGTAAAGTCAATGAGTGATTGTGATGAAGTTCTAAATTCTTCAACTACAATGACTATAATCACTTTAAATGATCACATTCATAATTATGTCATGAACGATGATACTAAAAACTAATGAGACTATACTGTGACTGTGAATTCAATAAGTGATAGCACTCTCACTGTAAGTGTAAGTCTTCTACTTCTACTTCTGTTGACTGATTTACTGTTGAGTCAAGTGCGCTTATTGTCAGCGTTTTAGGTAGTAGATATTGTAGGAAGTCTTGTCCTTAACAGATGAATCTTGAGCAGGCTATAATGTTACTATAATATAACGATAAAGTCACACCCAGATTTAAAAAACCCAACAAATTACAAATTCTCACTTTGTAAACAAAATTTATTTTTTTTATGTTGAAAATTTTTAGAGTGAGTTCCCTGTTTTCTGTAATATAAGATATAAATTATTTCGCAATTTTGCTATTACTTTTAGCGATATTTGCCGCATTGAGAGATTATAAAGAACGTCGTAATTTATGTTAGCTTGGACATGGAGTTTCATCCTGCTAAGAATCAGACCCTATTGTTTCGAGAAGCAGACAACCTCTACACCACCCTTACGAACTTCGTGACCATTTGCTTGAGTCAGTTTCTCCAGTAAGGTAGCTTCGAGTTGCTATACAGAGAGGCTTGCTGGGACGAACATTTATTGACTCCGGGAAAAATTATCCCATGGCTTCTGAGGCGAAATCTCAAAATGGGAAACTCCAGGGTAAAAAACACAGCAGAATATGAATCCTTTGTCCAGCCCAGCCGATATTGGATTGTGCGTCTACAATCTGGGAACCATACGCCCAGCCTACCATAAACATATTGGATGCAGTCCAGCGACGGGGTTTGTTCTGAATAGACACAGAAAACAAACCAAGTGCCAGCTAGTGAAAAAACGATGAGAACTGGCCAGGCTAACAATGCAGTTCAAAATAAATAATGGGACAGTCCTCTGTTCTGGCATAGGGCATAAACTCATCCTTCTCCCACCAATTTGAAATTTTGTGCTGATTTGAGTTCTTCAAATGATGGCAAAAATCGATGACGTTTGATTGTTTACCAATTGCTTGACCTTCAGAGTCTTAAAGACCAAATAAGTGGAACAGAATTATTTGCTTACGTTTGTTCTGCTGTCAATTACAGAAAATTTCCATGGGAAAATATATCTGTAATTATTACTGATGGTGCCTCTGCTATGACTAGAGAACACAGCGGACTAGCAACGCTTATCTGTAACAGAATCAGCGAAGAGGCTGGCAAAGCTTTTAAACTTCACTGTATAATTCACCGACAAGTTCTTTGAGCCAAACATCATGGATGCGATGATGTCCTTAAGCAAGTAATATAAGCTACAAACTCTATTCGCTCCAAAGCACTGTTTCAGCAGTTTCTTCTTGACATCCAGGGAAAATACAAAGATGTTGTGTATCACAATGATGTAAGATTTCTCAGTTGTGGAACAGGACTTCAGCGCTTCTACACACTTAAAAAAGAAGTTGGGTAATTCATTGAACATAAGGAAAACCCAATTCCCAAACTATCTGATTCTGCTTGGCTGGCAGATTTTGCATTTTTATTTAATGTGCATAACACAAGTCTTCAATGACACAATGCAGTAGTAAGCCAATTATATTCACATATCAAGGACTTTTGGGAACGAGCTACAATTTTTTAAAAGGCAACTGTCTTAAATACAGCCTATTACCCCACATCTCCATTCACTACAGGAAATCATGACACGTTTTCCAGAACAGAACTTAAATGAGCAAAGGTATGTTGCAGATATCGTATCCCTGGTTGATGAATTTCAAAGACGCTTTCAGGACTTTGAAACAATTGAAAAGGAAATCATGTTTTTGTCTTCACCTTTCTCTGTGGACCCTGATGATGCCCAAGGCCATCTGCAGCTAGAACTCATTGAGTTGCAAAGTGACGCTGGATGTCGCAGCCGACAAAAAGATCTTTCTCTCATTGACTTTTACCATCAGCTGGATAAAGACAGATTCCAAATTCCAAGAGATTTGAACATTTGCTTAGATAATGCCCAGCTTGTCAGGGCTCGACCTACTTGTGTGAGCAGACATTCTCAGTTATGAAAATTTAACAACAATCGTGTGAGGACAAGACTAAGTGATTCTCACCTGTGTGATATCAGGTGATCAAAACTAGTGACATTGAGCCCAGGACTGAATTTAGCCTTTGACCGCTCCGTGCAGAAGTAACAAAAATTGCGCCCCTATGTAATTACGATGTATGTATTCGATAAAAAAGGTATATGGCCTTTGAATTATATTTTTAGCGAACGTCCGTAATTAACAAAAACAATTGTAATAACTTTTACTAAAAATACTTCTTTAAAAAATAGTTCACATGAGTAAAATGCATTGTTTATTGTTATTATTTTTAAAAATATTATTTTACGAACTTTTAGCTCAGAGAATTCTCTAATTAACAAACTCTCGACCCCAAAAGTCCATGAGTACCAACTGGTTAATTGTATTTTTAGGATACCACGCCCAGACAAAATGAATCAAACAAAAATAATTGCTTAACCCAAAACAACGGCTCTCAACGCAGCTGTTACACGTTCCAATACCCTTCTGAGATTCATTGCTTTGTCCAGGAATAAAGAAAGCCTGCACACCAATCAAGCCAATGTTTATTACAACTTAAAACTGATGCTTTGAAATGAAACCAATCTACTCAATTGTAAAGCAGGCGAACAAATAGTGAGCCAGATGTTGTTTTGAAATTCCTGGAATAGATGGCGATTTACGAATCTTACTCTTACTCATAGTCTGACCCATGGAAACTGGGTGCATTACAAATAGATTCTGAATATAGTACGTCTCTTGTTCTTTAAATGATTTTCATTATTATTTTGTTAAAAATTGGGCAGTTGACTATTGCTTCAGTGTCATGTGTTTGAAAATCATTCCTAAAAACTGATTATCAAGACGCTGACACCTTTTTGTTTTTTCTTCAGAAACTGTTAAAAATCTGTGTCCAAGTTCATTTAAGGCTAAAACACTTGACATCGTCGTGTCCATTGCCTCTTCCCTACCAAACTGTTCTTCCCGGTGTAACAGGCCAGATTAAACCCCTGACCAGAATATACCCGGGTATAATCTGGCCTAGGCCAGAATATACCCCCGGGGTTAAACTGGCCTAGGCCAGAATATACCTCCTTAGGCCAGAATATACCCCTTTGACAACATGGGGACATATAGTAAAAAATGGATGAATGACTTTTTAGACTTTCTGTTCATGTTTTAGCTCTGTCAAAGAAATTAAACTCTTTTCTTAAGTAGCAAAATTGTTTTAATTAAAATTAAATAATAATTATAACATATTTTAACATGAATGAAAGGAGCATTACATTTTATTTGAAAATGGTGATGTCGTTGTCTCGTTTTTAAAATATGAAATCTTATATAATTTTGACGATTCAAGATCAAAAGTTACAGTGCATGCAAATATTTATGAAATCAGCGTTTTAATTTTTTAAAATTTAACATTAACACAATCAAGCACTACATGATTATTTTAAAACAAAACTTTAAGAGTGGTTTTATTTGTTGCTTTTCAAACGAGTGTTAACACTTTGGATTCCTTACCATTATCTTATCTTATCATTTAGAGACGCTCCTTCTATATGGAAGATTATTACGTCCTACGCTTATCATTGGTTTATGTTTAGTTTTGAATTTGTATCAGAGTTTTAAATGTTGATAGTGTTTGTTTCAAATGTTGATAGTGTTTGTTTCAAATGTTGATAGTGTTGGTTTTAAATGTTGATAGTGTTGGTTTTAAATGTTGATATTGTTAGTTTTAAATGTTGATAGTGTTAGTTTCAAATGTTGATAGTGTTGGTTTTAAATGTTGATAGTGATGGTTTTAAATGTTGATAGAGTTGGTTTTAGATGTTGATAGTGTTATTTTTAAATGTTGATATTGTTAGTTTTTACTGTTGATATTGTTAGTTTCAAATGTTGATAGTGCTAGTTTCAAATGTTGATAGTGTTGGTTTTAAATGTTGATAGTGTTGGTTTTAAATGTTGATAGTGTTGGTTTTAAATGTTGATATTGTTAGTTTTAAATGTTGATAGTGTTAGTTTCAAATGTTGATAGTGTTGGTTTTAAATGTTGATAGTGTTGGTTTTAAATGTTGATAGTGTTGGTTTTAAATGTTGATAGTGTTGGTTTTAAATGTTGATAGAGTTGGTTTTAGATGTTGATAGTGTTATTTTTAAATGTTGATATTGTTAGTTTTTACTGTTGATATTGTTAGTTTCAAATGTTGATAGTGCTAGTTTCAAATGTTGATAGTGTTAGTTTTAAATGTTGATAGTGTTGGTTTTAAATGTTGATAGAGTTGGTTTTAAATGTTGATAGTGTTGGTTTTAAATGTTGATAGTGTTGGTTTTCCTGGTTTCCTCAGCCAACCCATTCCCCACTTTGATACAAGTTGTAGTTGTTATGTAGTTGTTATGTATTTGTTATGTGGTTGTAATGTAGTTGTTATGTAGTTGTTATGTAGTTATGTATTTGTTATGTAGTTGTTATGTAGTTATGTAGTTGTTATGTAGTTGTTATGTAGTTGTTATGTAGTTGTTATGTAGTTGTTATGTAGTTATATATTTGTTATGTAGTTGTTATGTATTTATGTAGTTGTTATGTAGTTGTTATGTAGTTGTTATGTGGTTGTTATGTATTTGTTATGTGGGTGTCATGTAGTTGTTATGTAATTGTTATGTAGTTGTTATGTAGTTATGTAGTTGTTATATAGTTGTTATGTTGTTGTCATGTAGTTGTTATGTAATTGTCATGTAGTTGTTATGTAATTGTCATGTAATTGTCATGTAGTTGTTATGTATTGCCAGTGTTCACGCGTTGAATTAATTTATCTCTGAGGAGGATATGAAATCCCTAAACCGTGGTTGCCAGTAACATTTAAAATGTATGCGCGGAAAAAAAACATTCATGCATAATTTAATTCAATACTTAAAAAAAATCTTTATTGCCATACTTAAAATAATTAAACATAATGATTTGATTAATACGCGAGGTACACAAAACAAATGTTCGCAAGTGTTTGAAAAGCTACAACTAAAATCCCTATCGCGCTTAAATTACTTTAAAAAAAAAGTAATTAATTCATGAATTGTTTGAATTATTCAACTTTAAAATTAAAAAAAAACACACACCGCTGATTCCATCTATACTTGTGTAGACTGTAACTTTATATCAAAGTTACCGTCCTATCAGACATCGTAATAAAAGAAATTAACTTTATTATTGTTAATTTATTGTTAATAAAACATCTGGCCTAGGCCAGATTATACCCGGGTATATTCTGGTCGGGGGTTTAATCTGGCCTGTTACACCGGTGTCCACAATGCAGCGCCTTTGGGATCACAACAATACTATATATATAACTATATATATATATATACACAGGGTGGCCCAAAAAAAGTGGGACCGCCTAGAGCAATCTTGTGCAATATATATAAAATTATGTTTTGAGTAGTTTAAACCCGGTAGATTATGCTATTTTGGGTGACCTCCAACAAAAAGTTTACATTCGTCGTAAATTTGCAACAATAGAACAACTGAAATTGGCCATTGTTGAAGAGTGGCAACATTTGTCTCAGCGGTTTATAAACAAGAGCATTGACAAGTAGCGAAGACGTTTATAAAAAACTGTTGAGAACCGAGGAGGACACAATGAATTTGAATTCTGATTTTATATAAATTAACATTTGGCAACAATTTACTTGATGTTTTGTTGAAAACAGTTACACAAAAAATTATTATTTGAAATTATACAAGACGGTCCCACTTTTTTTGAGCCACCCTGTATATATAAATATAATATAAAGGATTTTATCAATATCTTTCTGTTTTTTTATATACATAGTCTAATTTTTCAGTTTTCTGAAATGCTTGACAATAGAATTTAAAGATTATTTTGAAATTCTCTATCGAAAAAAGTCTAATTTTTTTTTATTTCAGTGGTCTAGGTCACGGTTTCCCAACCTATGGGTCGTGAACCCCAAGGGGGGCGCATGGGTTTTTCAAGAGGTCACCGACTTACACAGTAAACTTAAAAAATAGCCACCATAATGAAATTTTTATTATTAATGGTGGCTCGAGTTGATATGCAGTGAATCGCGTCTTTGAATTGAAAGATGGAAGTAACTGTAGTGATGTTGCAGCTGAGAAAATCTTGGTCCCGAAGACTTCATTGCAGTGTCAACAGTGGTAAAAGAATTCAGTTTTGTATTTTTACCTGTGCATCAATTATGGGTTCATGCATATTTTCATCCCATTGTCGATTTCTCCTATGAACTTGATGTCTAGGTATTGAGTCAATTTTTAAAATGTGCATCCATTTCGTATACCATTTCGCCAGTACCAATGAGGAGGGAATTAAATTGATTGAACAATCTCAAATTATTATTTTTTTAAATATGGAAACTTTCCAAAAATGTTATTGCCTATTATGCGCCAATTTTATAAAAATTTTTTTATAGTTTGTCCCCGGGCACAAAGTATGCTAGCTACACCTCTGACGCCGGAGACAATTGTAACAATGACATCTCGTCATGAAACTCAACTGCGGCCAGGGTTTAAAACGAATTTTTGATTTAAAATATAATATTTATGATTCGTATACTCTTGAAAATGATAATTTTATAAAATATAAGATTCAATAAAATGATATATGGACTCATTTTTGGGAATTGTTTTTGAAATTCGTTTTTCGGAACGTTCCTCTGCAGTTTCATCAAATGAATTTTGCGCCCCTGATTTTTTTTACTCCATGCCTGTGCACGAAATAACGGAATTTTCGTCCGTCGTTGATTGAACCTGACCTCACCTATTTACTACAGTCCAGATCTCAGTTTCACTCTTCACATTAAAATTTTGTATTAAAATCTTCTCAACGAATGTCATTTTTGTTCATTATCTTATTCCGGCCCCCCCCCGGATATCTTTACTACATGGAACATGGCCCGCTATGCTATGCAAAACGTTTGGACGCCCCTGGATTAGGCCATGATAGGCAATACATGCTAATAAAAACAAGAACACAATAATAATAATAATAATTGATAATTTATATAGCGCTGTATCCCAGTAAGGAACCGGGCTCGCACCGCTTTACATGGAGATCATAACATACATATAATAATTAAATAACCATTTATACCATAATAACAACATAAAGAACAGTACATTACACATAAGCTACGCTAATCATTAAAAACAAATGTAGTTTCATTAATTTTGTAATTACATTTTGAAAAGATGCGCCTTAAAAGCAGTCTTGAAGGACTTGGTAGTTGGAATACTACGGATGTGTAATGGTAGACGGTAGAGAATTCCATTGTTTGGCTTCAAAAAAAGAGAATGACCTTTCGCCAAAAGTTTTAGTTCGTGTCTTAGGAACACAGAGAATACGCGTGTCTGCAGAAGAGCGTAGCTGACGACTGGGTGAGTAGACCGACAGAAGTTCAGTAAGATAGGAAGGATATGAGTCAGAAAAGAAGTTGTGACAGTTTGTAATCAATTCGAGCTTGTATAGGTAGCCAATGAAGTGAGTAAAGTAGCGGAGTAACAGGTACTAGTGACGAACTGGGAGCTGAAAACTATTAGCTTAGCCATCCATCTTCCCCCGAACAAATCCAACAGCTTCTCGAAAATGTCTCTTACCGTCTATTTATTAAGTAAAAAAAATTAATAATTAAAATTATTAATTATTAAGTTAAAAAAATGTGCATCCAGGACAAACACATCTATAGACCTTCGTTTCCCCGTGGTTTTGCTTTGCTGTTTTTTGTTTTCACTGGAAGATGGGCAGCCATTTTAATCTTACTTGTACATATTTGTAGACTAACCAATCGCCTGCATGAGTTTAGCTCAAAAACATTCGAAATGTCAGTGACTGCAGCCCACACAGTCGTTATCATTATCTGTGCTAATAAAAAACAGCATTCAGTCACCACCCTCCAGACCCACTTTGTTTGGATAAGACTCATGTCAAACACATTATGTCACGACTGGAAGCCAGCTTGATTGTGCAGGGAACAAACGACTTTGTAACTTCGCAAAGGAGGGGAGGCTCACCACGCTGTCAATGACAGTCGACTATAGAATTTTAGTAGAAATATCGTGAATCCCACCAGAAAATATTTTTAAAGGAAATTAGCATTAACCTTATTGATTAAATTTTTTGTTTGATTTATTTCTTTATAAAAAAAACCCACTGTAGTATTTTAATTTACCTCTTAATCGTAATCGACGAAGCTGCCAGATTTAGCACCGTTCGGAGAGGTTCAAGATTTTTTCGTCTCCTTCCTCCCACTTCCATGAAACCACTCCACAATGAGATGAAGATGCCCACAATTTAAATAAGGGGAGTAAGTGCTGGCTACAGCTGGACCCCCCTCCCGCCTTTCCAACCCCCGCCCTTCCGCATCACCTTTTTACAGCGCCGCGTTAACGCCGGGGAAGAGCTGAGAAATGAACTTTGCTTTTAAAGATAATAGGGGAAAAAATGCTTATCAACGGATGCCTATTATTTGTTTCGTTATTGGGTTGATTTAATTGTTCAGTAAACAGGGAATTGGCAAAACAAGTTTTTTTACTTTAAAAAATGAAAGAAAAAAAATCCACATACAAATAGTATCTCGCAGTGACGTTGGCATGGGACTGGAGGAATTAGGCTTTCTTCCCCCAAGTGTGGAACGGATGCTCAAATTTCTATTATTTCTTCTGTTAAAGGGAAGTTCAAATATAAATACCACTGAATGGAATACTTTCTGTTATTGTAAGTTCATTGTTAATGGCTGATATGCGATGTCTCAAGTTATTATTTTATAACAACTACAGCTGTCAACTTTCGTTTTGTAATGCATCGTAGTATTTCAAAGGCACCAATGTCCTGTTATATACAAACAAACAAACATCACATGATGTCCGAACCCTAATAGGTCCTCATTTAACGGAGAGGTCGTGATCTTTCAGTGGTGGCCTACCATCGAAGACCAAACTGATTACCTTAGTGTGTGGAGAAAGCAATTTGTCTTAGAGCCATCCCTAAAAAATCGATACTTTTCAATAGAAGGGGACTCTTTGATGGGCCCAGACAAGCAGAGATTAACTTTATGAGACTGACCGATGATCAACAGGAGTTCATTTTTAATAATTTGGTCTTTATGGGTTAATGTCTCGCTTGGCCACTCATTATTTGTAGAGATTTTGTTTTTGAGCTGTTTGGTTGTAGAGGCTAGTGTTACTTGGGACATAAACAGAAGCCATAGACAAGTTGAGACAGGTTGCAGGGTGTTAAGAAACAAATAAAATTATAGAACTAAGTTAATTGAGGCAAGGTTTGATTTCTAACTGCTTCCATTTTTTTAAATTTTGCGTTTTTGTTTCGACGCTTTGACTGAACAAGCGACAGTTTTAGTTGAATAGAATTTTTATTTATTTATTTATTTTTCATTTTCCCCATAAGCTGAGGAATGCACTGAGGCAAAAAGTGATGTAAATTCTTAAGTACATTACTTTTCAAGTACGTTTCTTTCCATTATTTTTATATCAAGGGAAAGAGAACACTATTTTTATTGACGGAAATATTTGAACGATTTCCAATAGTAATTAAACCTAAATGGAATTTTATTTTATGATTGCTTTAAATGTTGAACCTTTATGAAATGAAAGCTCTTTTATCGAGGATTCTAAGTACACGGTGTGAGAAAGTATGTGCGTTTGTTCCGCTCCGGGGAGGGGGGTACATTTTTCTACCAATGTTAAGGAGGGCTTAGGTGCCAGGAGGTAACAAAAAGGCGCGCCCAGGGTTCCACTAACCTTAGCTTCGTCACATTAAATGCTCTTTCATTAAATGCTCTTTCATTAAACTCTCTTTCATTAAATGCTCTTTTATTAAATGCTCTTTCATTAAATGCTCTTTCATTAAATGCTCTTTCATTAAACTATCTTTCATTAAATGCTCTTTCATTAAATGCTCTTTCATTAAACTCTCTTTCATTAAATGCTCTTTTATTAAATGCTCTTTCATTAAGTGCTCTTTCATTAAACTCTCTTTCATTAAATGCTCTTTCATTAAATGCTCTTTCATTAAATGCTCTTTCATTAAATGCTCTTTCATTAAATGATCTTTCATTAAATGCTCTTTCATTAAATGCTCTTTCATTAAATGCTCTTTCATTAAATGCTCTTTCATTAAATGCTCTTTCATTAACTGCTCTTTCATTAAATGCTCTTTCATTAAATGCTCTTTCATTAAATGCTCTTTCATTAAATGCTCTTTCATTAAATGCTCTTTCATTAAATGCTCTTTCATTAAATGCTCTTTCATTAAATGATCACCATTTCTTTAATGTGCACATAGTACACTCCAGACGTCACAATATTTTTAGCCTTCATAGAGCACCATAAAGCATTAATGAAATTTGAATAAATTAAATAATTGACATATAAATAAATAAATGAATGAATTCAACATTTTTCATGTATTTATACATTCAGTAGGGATTCACAAACAACTTGATAAATCGCTTATGACTTAAATCCAATTTTTTACCTTGAATAAATATAAAAACAAAATATGGCCCGATGTTAATTGGTTTACAGCAGAATGTTTATTGTGCTGCTAATGCTATATCTCAAAATTAAAATAAAAACAAGCAATAAAAACATTGTGACGTAATCGGACGTAATCTCATAACTGGAGAATATTCGAAACTGACAAGAATAACATCATTAAATGATTAGTTAAATCATCAAACCATGAAACACTAGAGGATAGAAGAACCAAGAGTAAAGTAGTAATCATACATAAAGCAATTAATTCTAATTTAGAAATACAACACAAAGATAACTTAATACAACCCTCAGATAGACATACGGATAAAAACACATTTCTTCTTCCATATGCAAGAACAAACACATACACATTTTCGATCTTCCCGTCCGGAAGACGGACATGGTATGGGTTGCCTGAAGAAACCAGGAAAACCAACACTTTATCAACATTTAAATCTCTCATAAAAATGCAGGACTAGACACAAACCATAGATAAGCGTAGGACGCAATAATCTTCTGTATAGAAGGAGCGTCTGAAAAAGATAAGATAAGAAAGAATGCATTCAAAATAAGATACTGTTGCAGGCCACTGACGTGTTTTTTTAAATTAAAAAAGAAAATTGCAATAAGACTCGTTATATTTAGAAATAATTTTTTTTTCGATGTTGACGTTTCGAATACCATTGGATTTTGAGCATTTTTAAATATTTTTATTCTCGATTATAACCATACCATCCCACCTAACGCGTCACAAACTACACACTAAACACTATAAATGTTTTTATAAACTTTAAAATATCCTTGAATTATAATATCTGAACCATTTTGAATATATGAACAATTTTAAATATCCATAACATTGAGCGATTTATAAATAATAATTATTTTCGTTTCTTTTTCCATAGTGAATTTTTCACATCATCCCTGAACGTCATAATCGGAGATAAAATCTTCTCCCTGCAAGCACTTTTGGAAAATAGACAAAATGTGTGTCGTTGTCGTTAGTTTGAAAAAAAATCTCCACTATTTTTATTTTTCTCAGTGACATTAAAACGGGTGATATGGGTAAATTCATACATTTTCCCACAATGCTACGGAAAGTATTTTTCGACACTGTTGTAACAAGTATTAAATGATTTAAAGATTACGGAAATCTTGAAAAAATTAAACCATACAAGACGTTTTCCTGCCCAGAGCAGTAAGACTGTGCATCTTGTTATAAAGAAAATAATAAAAATTTTCTCGTTAACTAATATCGACCAATCTGAGAATCTTTGAACAACCAAAACAACTCTAATGAATCCGCCTCGCGCGTCTCTCTTCCCACAGAAGCTCGAACATCCAAAGAATCGAACCATCTCTGCCTAAAGCACGTTATGCGATACCACAGCTATAATTAACATACTTGAATTTGACCTTGTGTTGCCAGAAACGGCAGAAACAAAAGCTGCTTTCCGGACCCACCCATAATAAATCTACCCATACAGCCCGAGGCACGAACTGGTCAGGAAAAAAAAGGTGATCTGAAGTGGTACCTATAAAAAAACCCCACAAACTCTTGCAGCGTCAGTTCTGAGGGCCAAAGCTGAAGTCAATACTCCATTGACAAGCCCGGGTCATGATTAGCAGTCTGCCGATATAGTCCGTCAAAGACTTAACGCCCTTCATTAAGGTGTAATTTTGGTACGGCCGCTGGTTGGACCAAAAGGCTGTACTTTATGGCTACGGTTCCTACCAGCAGACGCAAGCCGAGAATTAATTTTTAAAAAAAAATGTGTTTAAAATAATGCGTCAGAACAAGCAGGAAAATATGACAACGTTCTGTAAACCATACATACAAGTACAAGCATAAGAAAATTCAGTGAGCGCTACACAGTCAGTGTAGAGTAAGTGTAGACAACGCTAGAGATTTTAGAATCATTTTAAGCATACATCAAAGTTAAACTTATTGAATGCTTAGTAAAAAGGTATATGTAGATTAAATAAAGCGAACAAGCCATGTGAGTAAGTTACTGATGACATGAAATATTTACTCTAACTCTCAGTTGTCATTCCGTTCGCCTAGACCTCAGAGTGTTCCAGACAGTTTTTCGAATAACGATAAAATCTCTAAGCCCATTAAATCCTCGAACTATCTTGCCCTCTAAATTACGTACTCACTTCTTTTAACGTTTTTTTAAAAAGAACTCTTCATACATGTCATTTCTTAACCCTTAGTTGCCAGTTAAAATCATTCCCCGGAACTAATGAGCCATCTCTTTATAAAAACTCGATATTATTGACAAGCCTCCAGGGATCTGATCAACGGAACGCATGTAATGTCCAACTTTTAGCTCCAGACTTAACTTGACTACTATCGGGACGGAACAATGTAGAGCATATATGGCTAAAACACTAGAACAGGGTCGTGAAAAGTAACTTGGGTATTACAGCTATGACCCAGGTGGAAAAGTAACTTGGGTATTACAGCTATGACCCAGGTGGAAAAGTAACTTGGGTATTACAGCTATGACCAAGGTGGAAAATTAAAGAGGGATAAGTGATTACGCCATGTAATTCAGAGGAGAAAAAAATCCTTACGTGTGTGCCTGTTGTGAGCGGTAAGAGAGGTTTATGGGGAACGATAACAGCATAAACGTGAGCCTATTTCCTGAAAGTCTATCTATTTATAGAAGAGAGTGAAGGAGATAGATAAATAGACAGAGAGCGAGCGAGAGAGAGAGAGAGAGAGAGAGAGAGAGAGAGAGAGAGAGAGAGAAAATGAGAGAAATGTAGATTAGATAGATAGATAGATAGATAGATAGATAGATAGATAGATATATAGATAGATAGATAGATAGATAGATAGATAGATAGATAGATTGATAGATAGATAGATAGACGGACCGACGGACGGACAGACGGACGGACGGACGGACGGACGGACGGACGGACAGACGGACAGACAGACAGACAGACAGACGGACGGACGGACGGACGGACGGACGGACGGACGGACGGACGGACGGACGGACGGACGGACGGACGGACAGACAGACAGACAGACAGACAGACGGACGGACGGACGGACGGACAGACAGACAGACAGACAGACAGACAGACAGACAGACAGACAGACAGACAGACAGACAGACAGACAGACAGACAGACAGACAGACAGACAGACAGACAGACAGACAGACAGACAGACAGACAGACAGACAGACAGACAGACAGACAGACAGACAGACAGACAGACAGATAGACAGATAGACAGATAGATAGATAGATAGATAGATAGATAGATAGATAGATAGATAGATAGATAGATAGATAGATAGAGAGAAAGAGAGGAGGAAAGAAATAAAGAAAGAGAAAGAAAAGAACCAAGCTCGAACTTGTGATTGTGATAGCGCTCTTTTCTCATCGTGATCATTATTGTTAATCCAAAAACAAGTCTAAGGTCCTGGTCACGCACAACTTTGTATAGCCACGGTTTAAACTAATCACAGTTGGGCGGACAAGATTTCCTTATTTAGTTCAAACATGCATTCAACTTTGTCGCATTTTCAAAGACTTTTAAAAAATGCGACAGCTTTAATACAACTTTCTTTTTCCGAGGAATCGAAAACATAAGGCTTGCTCATTACAAGATTACATCCGCACCACAAACAAAACATGTTTTGCATACCGTATGGACTCGTTCGATAGCCCGTTCGTTCATAAGCCTACCCACTCCTTTTGGGAGAGAATAGTATAAAAAGTGTGTAATCCGTTCGTAAGCCGACCCCCAAAAATAATAGGAAAGCGTGAACAAAATGGTACACATTAAAAATACAACAACTACAAGCTAAATCGGTAATTATGATTGTTTAATTTTGTTTAAGTTGAAGAACAAAGATATTTGAATAACATAGCTTCTAGTAGAGCAGTCGAATCTTGTAGAATGTAGACAAGGACTTTGATGATCTGCAATAACAACACCGATATTCAATGTACATGCAGAAATCACATATGACCCGCTCGTAAGCCGACCCCCCCCATCCTTTTCTCCTAGATTTTGTCAAAAAGGTTGGCTTTAGAGCGAGTATATACGGTAATTTGTTAAAAATATATACGCTTGCCAATAACACGTTTTAAGCACAAATAAATAAAATGCTGAAATCACACTACAGGAACAGGACTAATTTAAAACGTGTACGAAAGAGATAAAAACATTCATTAAAAAAAATATGTATCATCGTCCGTTTTTAAGGAGATATTTCAGTATCGTTAGCCGGTATATCGAACACGAGAATCGTTGTCAACCTAACTCAATCTTGTAAAAAGGGTCTCATCGATTCACGTTTGACAAGGATGAAGGTTTTATCTACATATGTATAGCAGACTCCTCTCACGCGGAAGGCTATGAGCTGGCGGTGTGTTCTCTTCGCATCTTTTCTTGTCGGTTGTACAGAGCTCAACATGTCAGCAGTTTTCACTAAAGCTTCACGGGGATCAAACACATGGCCCTTGCTAGGACTACGGGAGACAGATGTACGCCTCTCGTTGGAATATAATTTAAGAACATCTGGCTTCACAGAGCGACGAAGTTTATCCGCTTTTGTCTGAGTATTTAAAAAAAAATTTGACAATCTTATGGGCAGGCCCCGAGATAGTGACACAGTTTTATTTGTGATCCCCAGACAGACCCATTCCCATGTAAAGATACCGCAATTCTGGGTTAAACTTCAAATCACGTGATCCAATCAGCACTCGTATAGCCTCACCATTCGTTAATGAGGTATTCAAAAACGTTCACCAACTTTTTATATTTCTTTCACCATTTCCCCCACACCAATGAATCTCCTTTGGTTTTCTCTTTAATGAAAGGCCCCGGACTGAAATGCCGGGCCAGGCAATAAGCGTCAGCTCGGCCATAACTTCAATTATTGGGCCCGACTTCAGGGCCCACGGCCCCGGGACAACTTAGCTCTTGTTGGCCAGTATGTGCTTCCAAACATCTCGTGACGGCCTCGCTAAAGACCAACGTCTTCCCCCATTAATCAGTTTCTAAGGGACGACCTGCACGAGAGTGGCGTATTAAAGCCACACAACTCAGGCCCGCTCAGGGGGGAGAATCACGGGGATCGATAAACAACAAGCTCCGCGTCATCTAAAATTCGCTGGAGCATCTATCGTTGCAGACTTGCAGTGTACATAACTTCGGTGACGTCATGGGGGGGCGGAAGGGGAGGGGCAGGGCAATTTACAGGAGTGAAGGATTCGTACTGAGACAGGCAAAACAAGGGGCATACACATGTTAAATGAAAAAAGACACTTTTGGCTCGATTTCCTATTCCACATACATTGGTGACAATGAAAACCAATCATAGGAAATACTTATGATTAATAAAAGCGTGTAATAAAAAGACACTTGTTGCTTGATTTCCTATTCCACATACATTGGTGACAATGAAAACCAATCATAGGAAATACTTATGATTAATAAAAGCGATCGCGGCAATTTAAAAGTATGCCGGGTAGATAACATTTGCTAGAACCCTGTAGTTCCTCAAATGTATGCATCTCACTGACACGTCTATCTGGTCTACCAGCAATACAGTGAGCTCAATTAAGGGCCGTCCATAAATGACGACACAGACCTGGGGGGGATGGGGTGACACATTTGTGACAAAGTGTGACGAGAGGGAGGGGGGGGGAGTTTAAGAACTGTGACGTCAAATCAAAACGCGCAACTTTTAAGAAAAGTTCCACTTAAATATTTGATTGCTTACAATTTATTTAATGACGTTTCAAATGGGTTCATTTTCAAATAGGAAATTCGACTTTCATGGGGGGGGGGTGGGTGGGTGGGGGGGTGGGGGGCACACAGCATATTGGAGGGGGGGCTAATTTTTTGTGACCATGTGTGACGAGGGAGGGGGGGGGAGGGTGTAAAAATCGGCCAAAATCGCGTGACATCATTTATGGACGGCCCCTAAACACACTTCTCGATTTGTTAGGTAACTGAATACATGTATTGGTAAAAATGTTTATCAATGATAAGATATAAGAACAAATAAGAACAAATTATAATCAAATGAGTTTAAGATATTTTAAAACATTTCTTTAAACATATCTTGAGCTTGGTGCACTTACCATGAGTTCAGAACCGAAGTCAAAGCGGGTAAAAATGTAAAGCGCTGTGAGCCTAGTGCTTGCAGGGGTACTGCGCCACATATATTATCACATTATTATTATTAAACTAGGGCCTAGGGCTGTTATCGATTAATTTAAATTTAATCGTTAACTTTTGAAAAAATTATCGATTTATTAATCGATAATTTCGATTAAAGCCAAAAATAGAAATTTATGACGTCATTAAACTGAACATTTCTCACGGAGATTGAAAATTAAGAATATTTTGAACTAAATTTTATGACAATGTGTTGATACTTGATCGGATGTTTGTGCTGAAGGTGGTACGCCAGCGATGTATTTGATCCTTTAAAAGAGAACTGTTTATGGCAGTGAACACAGTAAACTTTTTCACCGTCTTCGACTTTGCCATCCGCAGTTAGCTTAAAAACTAAATTTTTGCTAAACTTTCTAGTTATATGTTTAAATTTAACTGCGCTGATGCTGTCAGCCATTTTTAAGTTGACGTCTGCCGGTCTACATAAAGTAATAAAATAAATTTACGCGGGAGAAGTTTGTACGTAAAAAAAATAAATAATTATTAATTATTAATAATTAATTATTTATTAATAAAATTAAAAAAAAATACTATAAATATTTTCTTTAATTTTAATCGAATTTTTATCGATTAAAATAATTTTAATCAATAAAATTTTTTAACGATTAATCGAGAAATTATTCGTTAATTTCCGCAGCTCTATATGAAACCATTTTTTAAATTAAAAAAAAAGTTTCTAACTGCTCTAAACAACCATCTCAGTACTACGGTGAATAAATAGCTATTTGCGTTTTAACTCAATACTTGTGTGAATCTAAATTGAAGCTAAACATTTTAAGTCCGAATCATTACTAAAGAAAAAAAAAGTTATAATTGAGCTTCAGTTCAATTGATTTCTGCTTGATAATTTTTATTGAAAATCTTACAATTTATTAGAAAACAAAATTGTTATCAGATCCGCTAAACTCAACATTTTTAAAAGAACACTTTCCTTGTTATACGACCACTTTCCATGCTATACGACCACTTTCACTGTTATTCGACCACTTTCCCTATTCAATGACCAGCTTCAATATTTAACAATTTACCAACATACATAAAACGTGAACAGGATTCCTCCTTTAATCATTTAACCAAAAAGTCAAGTAAAGCGAGGTTTACGACCCCCTTTTAGTGGCGTAACTTGACCGAAAGGGGAGACCTTAAAACATTCTCTCCACAATAAAAATGATCCACTATTCAAGGCCCATTTGCTTTTAATGGCAGCATCATATTAAATTCAGATATTATAGTGAAACATAAAATTCATTTTTTATGAAGAAAAAAAACAACAACAATCTAAGTTTAAGTTTAAAATTTAAAATAACCGTATGAGGCAGTGGCGTCAGTAGGGGGGTGCGGTGGGGGCGGGCCGCCCCGGGTGACACCAACGTAAGGGGTGACACCAAAATGAAAAATTATATATTTTTCCGCTATTTGGCATTGGAAGACTCTGAGGAGTTATATGGGGTAAGTGGTGAGGGGGTGACACCATGAGCTACCGCCCCGGGTGACACCAACCCTAGTGACGCCTCTGGTATGAGGAAATACAAACACACGATTAGGGCAGAGGATATCGGACACATGCAAGACTAATGTAAATGAGATTTAACATAAAGAAAGTGTGGAGGACCTGTGACGTCACAAGCGCTCGTATCAACCCACCACCCCCTTCTCCCACTTAGACTTTCCCCTCGGATTAGTTTAGTTGTTTAGTTTTTCCAGAGTAAGATGCTATATAAAACACAAGCCCTGAGTTGCAATATCTCTACCCAACATTCCTTTCATGGAAAACACACCAGGTTTAACTTGAGAAATTCCAAAAACTGCAATTAAAAAGGAAATTAAAAACCCCGTAAAAACCAAGTTTTTGCCTATAAATCCTTAACATACGAGACATAACTAAAATAATCTTCACTATAATACGCAGCGCAAGACAATCCAAAAATACAAAATTGTAGTTAGGTGTCGTAAAACATGTTTAATATAATGCGCACCCATCAGGAAAATGTTTATAAAAAGTATTGTCAATAAAATACGCACCGAATCGCGCAACAGGAAAGTACTAAATATCGTCGTTCAATATAATACGCACCGCGAAACTGTAGCACAAAAATTAACTTGATAGACAGCGATAAATACAAAAATCTAAAAATTCATTAATTTAATTGCAGTACATGCAATCGATCTGAAATTTTGATACTTCGTTTTTATCATCAGCACGAGTCTGCCTGCAAAATTTCAGCTCCCTAGCTTACGAGGAAGTGGGTTAAAAATTGATCCAAAGTTTTTTCGGCACCGCCCGCCTGCCTGCCCCAAGCAAGCAAGCAGACACCACGAGTTAATATAAAGGATTTAAAAACACCAAAATTTTATTTATGTCTCGTAAAACATGTATAATATAATGCGCACCGATCGGGAATATATTTTTAAAAGAAGTATAATATAATGCACCCCTTTTCTGCGCGACAGGAAAGGTTGTTCAATATAATACGCACCACGACACTCTTGCACAAAAATTAACATGTTACATAGAGATAAATAAAGATAGTCTAAAAATTCATTAATGTAATTACAGTACATGCGATCGATCTGAAATTTTGATACATCATTTTTATCATCGGCACGAATAAAACACAACTATTGATTAAAAAACGCTTTCCCTGCCACCACAAAGTACAACCATGACGACCCCTACCCCTGCACCAAATCCCCACGAGTTTCGCCAACGGTCAATACCAATTTAAGGTGAAGATTAAAAGAGCCTTTGAATAATTACAATCCTTCTACAGCACGGCAGCTCAGCTAATATGCTTACATCCTCTTACGCCACCCTTACAAATCTCTACTTATCTTACACCACCGTGATATACCTCCAAATATCTTACACCGCTGTCACACATCGCTTCTTATTTTACACCGTGCCAACAGATTTTCATTAATCTTACACCTCCAGCACATCACCACTAATCATACACCTCCAGCACATCACCACTAATCTTACACGTCCAGCACATCACCACTAGTCTTACACCTCCAGCACATCACCACTAATCTTACACGTCCAGCACATCACCACTAGTCTTACACCTCCAGCACATCACCACTAATCTTACACCTCCAGCACATCACCACTAGTCTTACACGTCCAGCACATCACCACTAGTCTTACACGTCTAGCACATCACCACTAATCTTACACCTCCAGCACATCACCACTAGTCTTACACCTCCAGCACATCACCACTAGTCTTACACGTCCAGCACATCGCCACTAGTCTTACACCTCCAGCACATCACCACTAATCTTACATCTCCAGCACATCACCACTAATCTTACACCTCCAGCACATCACCACTAATCTTACACCTCCAGCACATCACCACTAGTCTTACACCTCCAGCACATCACCACTAATCTTACATCTCCAGCACATCACCACTAGTCTTACACGTCCAGCACATCACCACTAGTCTTACACGTCCAGCACATCACCACTAATCTTACACCTCCAGCACATCACCACTAGTCTTACACGTCCAGCACATCACCACTAGTCTTACACGTCCAGCACACCACCACTAATCTTACACCACCAGCACATCACCACTAGTCTTACACCTCCAGCACATCACCACTAATCTTACACGTCCAGCACATCACCACTAATCTTACACGTCCAGCACATTACCACTAATCTTACACCTCCAGCACATCACCACTAGTCTTACACCTCCAGCATATCACCACTAATCTTACACCTCCAGCACATCACCACTAATCTTACACGTCCAGCACATCACCACTAATCTTACACGTCCAGCACATCACCACTAATCTTACACGTCCAGCACATCACCACTAATCTTACACCTCCAGCACATCAACACTAGTCTTACACCTCCAGCACATCACCACTAATCTTACACCTCCAGCACATCACAACTAGTCTTACACGTCCAGCACATCACCACTAGTCTTACACGTCCAGCACATCACCACTAATCTTACACCTCCAGCACATCACCACTAGTCTTACACGCCCAGCACATCACCACTAGTCTTACACGTCCAGCACATCACCACTAATCTTACACCTCCAGCACATCACCACTAGTCTTACACGTCCAGCACATCACCACTAGTCTTACACGTCAAGCACATCACCACTGCTCTTACACCTCCAGCACATCACCACTAGTCTTACACCTCCAGCACATCACCACTAATCTTACACCTCCAGCACATCACCACTAATCTTACACCTCCAGCACATCACCACTAGTCTTACACGTCCAGCACATCACCACTAGTCTTACACGTCCAGCACACCACCACTAATCTTACACCTCCAGCACATCACCACTAGTCTTACACCTCCAGCACATCACCACTAGTCTTACACGTCCAGCACATCACGACTAGTCTTACACCTCCAGCACATCACCACTAATCTTACACCTCCAGCACATCACCACTAGTCTTACACGTCCAGCACATCACCACTAATCTTACACCTCCAGCACA
Organism: Ampullaceana balthica; assembly: GCA_944989445.1. Lineage (NCBI taxonomy): Eukaryota > Metazoa > Mollusca > Gastropoda > Lymnaeidae > Ampullaceana > Ampullaceana balthica. Next base: position 501,000 of record CALYLW010000078.1, read on the forward strand.
TCACCACTAGTCTTACACGTCCAGCACATCACCACTAGTCTTACACGTCAAGCACATCACCACTGCTCTTACACCTCCAGCACATCACCACTAGTCTTACACCTCCAGCACATCACCACTAATCTTACACCTCCAGCACATCACCACTAATCTTACACCTCCAGCACATCACCACTAGTCTTACACGTCCAGCACATCACCACTAGTCTTACACGTCCAGCACACCACCACTAATCTTACACCTCCAGCACATCACCACTAGTCTTACACCTCCAGCACATCACCACTAATCTTACATCTCCAGCACATCACCACTAGTCTTACACGTCCAGCACATCACCACTAGTCTTACACGTCCAGCACATCACCACTAATCTTACACCTCCAGCACATCACCACTAGTCTTACACGTCCAGCACATCACCACTAGTCTTACACGTCCAGCACACCACCACTAATCTTACACCACCAGCACATCAGCACTAGTCTTACACCTCCAGCACATCACCACTAATCTTACACGTCCAGCACATCACCACTAATCTTACACGTCCAGCACATTACCACTAATCTTACACCTCCAGCACATCACCACTAGTCTTACACCTCCAGCATATCACCACTAATCTTACACCTCCAGCACATCACCACTAATCTTACACGTCCAGCACATCACCACTAATCTTACACGTCCAGCACATCACCACTAATCTTACACGTCCAGCACATCACCACTAATCTTACACCTCCAGCACATCAACACTAGTCTTACACCTCCAGCACATCACCACTAATCTTACACCTCCAGCACATCACAACTAGTCTTACACGTCCAGCACATCACCACTAGTCTTACACGTCCAGCACATCACCACTAATCTTACACCTCCAGCACATCACCACTAGTCTTACACGCCCAGCACATCACCACTAGTCTTACACGTCCAGCACATCACCACTAATCTTACACCTCCAGCACATCACCACTAGTCTTACACGTCCAGCACATCACCACTAGTCTTACACGTCAAGCACATCACCACTGCTCTTACACCTCCAGCACATCACCACTAGTCTTACACCTCCAGCACATCACCACTAATCTTACACCTCCAGCACATCACCACTAATCTTACACCTCCAGCACATCACCACTAGTCTTACACGTCCAGCACATCACCACTAGTCTTACACGTCCAGCACACCACCACTAATCTTACACCTCCAGCACATCACCACTAGTCTTACACCTCCAGCACATCACCACTAGTCTTACACGTCCAGCACATCACGACTAGTCTTACACCTCCAGCACATCACCACTAATCTTACACCTCCAGCACATCACCACTAGTCTTACACGTCCAGCACATCACCACTAATCTTACACCTCCAGCACATCACCACTTATCTTACACGTCCAGCACATCACCACTAATCTTACACCTCCAGCACATCACCACTAATCTTACACCTCCAGCACATCACCACTAGTCTTACACGTCCAGCACATCACCACTAGTCTTACACCTCCAGCACATCACCACTAATCGTACACGTCCAGCACATCACCACTAATGTTACACCTCCAGCACATCACCACTAGTCTTACACCTCCAGCACATCACCACTAATCTTACACCTCCAGCACATCACCACTAATCTTACACGTCCAGCACATCACCACTAATCTTACACCTCCAGCACATCACCAGTAATCTTACACGTCCAGCACATCACCACTAATCTTACACCTCCAGCACATCACCACTAGTCTTACACGTCCAGCACATCACCACTAGTCTTACACGTCCAGCACATCACCACTAATCTTACACCTCCAGCACATCACCACTAATCTTACACCTCCAGCACATCACCACTAATCTTACACCTTTAGCACATCACCACTAATCTTACACCTCCAGCACATCACCACTAGTCTTACACGTCCAGCACATCACCACTAGTCTTACACGTCCAGCACATCACCACTAGTCTTACACCTCCAGCACATCACCACTAATCTTACACCTCCAGCACATCACCACTAGTCTTACACGTCCAGCACATCACCACTAGTCTTACACGTCTAGCACATCACCACTAATCTTACACCTCCAGCACATCACCACTAGTCTTACACCTCCAGCACATCACCACTAGTCTTACACGTCCAGCACATCGCCACTAGTCTTACACCTCCAGCACATCACCACTAATCTTACACCTCCAGCACATCACCACTAATCTTACACCTCCAGCACATCACCACTAATCTTACACCTCCAGCACATCACCACTAGTCTTACACGTCCAGCACATCACCACTCATCTTAACAACGATACATATTTTTTTCCAGCTACGTATTTGAAAATCTGCATTTCAGCGGGCTGCCCTTAGCGTGTGCAGTTGCTGAAGGGGCATACTTACACTACGCCCGTACGTTCTTATTTAATCTTATACATTTTTAAAAACTTAATGCTCTCCTTCTACGCTTACCCATGGCTGATTGTCAAGTCTTGTATTTTTTTTAAGTGTTAAATGTTGACAAGTTGTTAATTTTCATAGTTTGTTTAGGGAAAAAAATGAGAATTTCGTTACAACAAAAACAAGTTTTATTAATTTTTAAAAAGAGAAATTATTTCCATTCCTTGTTTCATTTCAACTGTCTTCAGACATAACATTCTATCTGGCAGATCCTTATGTAGCCAGCTGAGACATCTTTGATAAATACCTTTTTATTTTATATCAGTGGATTCTTAAAGTGAAAAAACCTAACATCAGTTGCACTTTAACTTAAACAGAATAATCTGATTTCTTCTTAATCATATTAAATCGTACAAGTACATGATATCGTTAACGTGGCTCAATGACAATAACTGCAAGAAAAAAAAATGACGTTCAATTTTTTTCTTGAATGGATGCTTGCAGCGCAGAATATCATTGAATTAGCATCGTAACTGCATTATGAATCCCCAATCGATTGTACGTCACTATGGCAACGTCTTGAGTTTCAAATAAAATTTGCGGCGTTCTGAGTTGGAGTGGTTTTCCAAAGGGTAAACGGAAATATCCTGTCCAAACAACTTATGTTCCAGTGGCACGTGACTTTAAAAATGGAGGACTTTCGATTGTGTGTCACATGACTAATATAATTACTGATGAATGTAGCAGTGGCGTCACTAAAGCTTCGGGGGTAACAGTAACAAATACATGGCTTTTGCTAGTGTATGGCCAACGGGGTATCATCCAGGAAAACAAATTAGCAAATTGAAAAGTTTACATAATTCTTTCAAGTTGGTTTCGGGAAGATAGTGGAGATTAATTCAAAACACGCAATTCTGAACAATAAAAGGGTGCTACAATAAAAGGGCGCCAAAATAACAGGGTGCCAAAAGACTTGGTGCCAAAATAACAGGGTGCTACAATAACAGGGTGCTATTATAACAGGGTGCTACAATAACAGGGTGCCAAAATAACAAGGCACTACAATAACAGGGTGCTACAATAACAGGGTGCTACAATAACAAGGTGCTACAATAACAGGGTGCTACAATAACAGGGTGCTACAATAACAGGGTGCTACAATAACAGGGTGCTACAATAACAGGGTGCTACAATAACAGGGTGCTACAATAACAGGGTGCTACAATAACAGTGTTTAACCGTAGCAGGATATCCCCATAACACCGGGTAACAAACAAGTGTGACAGAATAACAGACTCCAATCATAACAGGTTGTCACTTAACAGCGTTCCATAATCAAAAGGTTGACACAGTTACTGGGTGCCACCAAAGCACTCAGCGCTTGTTCTCATAAGATAAACGAAGGTAAAGCTAAATGTGCGACTTAAAAAAAAACCACGAACACAAACATTTTAGAACATTTTACATTACTATGATGGGTTATCTGAAAGTGAACTTTTAACTGAAATATCCAGTTTACAAAGGCTTCGCTAGAAGGCCGAAGTCAATCTCAACGAAGCCAATGATGGATTAAATGGTGGCGTTTCGAAATTCATATCCGACTGGGACTTCCTAAAACACACATACTCCTCGCACCCAAAATTATTTATCGCGATATGTGGCTTTAGGTCAGAGGAGTTCTTTTAAAAACGGTAAATTATTTAAACAAAAACAAAACAATTACACCATTAACCTCATAAAATAAACCAAGCATTCTGTTTTTATGATTTAGTCAGTGAGGTGATGAAGTGTAATGCTTTGTATTTTTATTGACTTTTTTTGAAATTTTGAAGATCAGGATAGTAAAGTTTATACCATTGAAATTGATGATTTAATAGAATAAGTGATATTTAAAAAAAAGTCTTTGAGGGCTGCAGCATCGAATGTTATGTTTTTATCAATGTCTTATGCTCAGAGGAGTCAATAGGGTTGGTTTCACCCAGTGCGGCTTTACCTCATGGTGTTACCCCGTCACGACTAAACCTATAGATTATAGACCGCTTCTAAGCCTGCCTGTGACAAATAACGGGAAGATACAGAATGCATACATTTTCGTGTCACCCCTTGTGATGGTGTCCCCCAGTGCGGTTCGCATCCTCCAAGTGACGCCTCTGCTTATGTTGCCAGGAGAACTAATTACAACAAAATAAATAGAGGTAAAAAACTTTTTTTTTAAATCCACGTTTTTACAAGCGGACTAAAATGAAGAAAATAAGTTAAAACTTATTAGTTCAAGTACTTCGATTTAATATGACTAAAAACGTGGGGCGGGCGCTTATGAGGTTTAACATATGCGGTTCACTCACTCTCTCACTTATAGATGTCTCTTTTGCCTTCTAAATTAGAAATCTTTAATTTTTATACCAAACACCCACCCCAAGTTTTTAGTCATATTAAATCGAAGTACTTGAACTAATAAGTTTTAACTTATTTTCTTCTTTTTAGTCCGCTTGTAAAAACGTTGTTTTTAAAAATCTTTTTTTTTACTTCTATTTATTTTATTCTTTTTAGTCCACTTATAACAACCTGGTTTTTAAAAATATTTTTTTACCTCTATTTATTTTACCAAACACCTCACAAGCGCCCGCCCAACGTTTTAAAAACATTGTGATGTGGTCACGAGGGGAACTCACGGATGTCAATAAAAGCCGACGGTACAGATGCTTTTATATAGACTATAGATAAACTAAAAAGTTCAATAATTTAATAACGGTACATTCGATCGATCTGAAATTTTAATACAATGCATTGTCATCCAAGATCTATCTGTGGTAAAATTTTCAGATCTCTAGGACCACCAGAAGTGGTTCAATTGTACGTTGGCAGATTTGAAAAAATCTTGGACAAACAGGAACGAAAGCGAGTTAATAAAACGTGGTTAAAATGACGTAGTGGCTAAGTTTCCCTGGAACTATTATATTCAGGTTCTTATACCCATTTACCACCGTAAAATTATTGTAACTGTCTTTCAATCCTCGGGGATAGACATGCCTCACTGTGTTTGTGAACGCGACGCGTGTACCAGGCCAATAATTAACAACGTAACACCCACGACACTCCTTTCCCATCTGAGTGGAGACTGTCATGCCCCTTAGAGCAGTGCTTCTCAAACTTTTTAGTATGGCGGACCGGCAGGAATTTTTTCCATTGAACCAGGGACCGGTGCACTATTTTCCCTGCACTGACAATTTTTTCTGTCCTTTTTTTGAGAACATCTGCGGACCGGCAGCGGATGGCCCACGGTCCGGCACCGGTCCGCGGACCACCACTTTGAGAAGCACTGCCTTAGAGGACTTGCATGATAAATTTGGTATTTCTGCCCGTACAGGCTAACAAAAAAATTGATTAATTAATACTGGTAGTGTATAAATGTGAAGTAATAATTAAGATTTCTTTAAAATATTACTGGCTACTCTATCCAACAAAGAAAACCAGCGCGATGAAACTTTAACTTAATAGTAACTTTTCGAGATAATTTCAAAACCGAAGACATTTTAGCCTCTTCCCCCTATATTGTTTTAGCTGGCTACTTAATTAATTTAAAATGTGTTAAAGTTGTGGCTCTGCTTTCAAGTATGTGTCTATTCCAAAGAGAGGACTGCATTCGATTCCATGCAATTTTCCTCCCACATTACTAATTAACATATAACAAACTTTCATCAACTGGGTTGTCTTCTTTCTTATTTTAAGTTTTGTTACTTGGAAAAAATTAAAAATGCGTGGTGATTTTAACCCGCCCCTTTTTTCTCTACCTTGAAAAAAAGTGTAGGTAACTATTTCATACCCATTCCTCCTGCAGACCTCCGGCCAGCACACCCCACCCCGGGGCCAGAATAACAGTTGGTCACGAGACAGACCAATTAAGATGACCTGTCCTTGAAACTAATGGGAGGCAATCACCGGGAGTTGACCGCACCGGAAGACACACGCACTTCGCGCCACCTACGGAGAGAGTAAAGATTGAAGGAAAGGGGGAAGTCTTCAGTAAGAGAGATTCAAACTGTGTGTTTGGGGATGAAAATTGTCTCAGTGTCCCTGCTAACTTATAGAATCGATATTTTTTCCTCGTACAATATACAAACCTTAAATAGTTTAATAAAGGGCAGAAATAGGTACATATATAATTTTATAAGTTATATGAACTTCAATTCCTCTCCAACTTCATTCAACTCACCATACAAGCAGACATTTTGTGAGTTTAACTAACCGATCGCTGATTCTCCAGATTGTCTGTGTACAGAGGTTCATCTCTGATAACATTATATTGTTAAAAAGGTAAAAAAAAAGGGGGGGGGGTAATCTCATTTTATCTTTACAAAATTATTTTTGGCTTTTTTAAAAACCTGAACCGATGACTCTTTGGTTGAATTGAAAATCCCAGGTCAGTCAATCTGAAATTCTCATCCACGGTTTTGCCGCTTTTCTCCCAATGTGGTCAATGACACGATCTTTTGAGTTTCAACTCACGCAATGCCTCTATAAATCTTGTGAGCTAAATTGAACGGAAGTTAATCTTACAAATAAGAAATTTGCTTAATGATGATCGTGATGTTTTTCTTCTATAGCATTATCGCTATCGATGCTATTCAGCATGCTCACTGTGCTCTGATGCTAAAAAAACTCTCTCAAATATTTTAAAAAAATTCTTAAAATTGTTCTTAAATTTTTCTTTGTAGTCGCACTCTTTCAAAAATTTTAGAAAAATGTTAAACAACTTTCGTGCCACCAATTCAAAGTAGCGCCCGTCAAGGGTCAAGTAGCGCCCGTCAAGGGTCAAGTAGCGACCGTCAAGGGTCATTCTCCTGTGTCAGTCCACTCTGGGAACTTTCAGAAGGGACTGCAAAGAAGAACGCACGGCCTTCATATATAAATGTTTTGATGTTAGTTCCTTCAAATACCGCGGGGCTGATCAATCTATACAGTCATTTGTCAAATTTAGTCTAAGAAAACTGATCAGGAAGAAATGAGATCGCGTTGGAGGCAGGGGCAGGAACTACAAGACGACGTCTAAAAGAATTAGCTTTATGCTCCATATACCACAAAAATGAAAAGTTAAACCTTATATTTTGTGCGAAACAAACTTGTCCCTCTCTGAAGACGACGCCTTTGGAGTTCTGATACTTTCCCATCATGTTACCTTGTAATCAGTGGCATCCTCAGTTTCCACGACATAATCTGATTTGACACCTAGTTTAAACGCCTTCCAGCGACAAGTTAGACCTTTTATGATTATTGTAGAGACACGACTTTGTTGGTGTAGGATGTTGAACTCGACGCTGTGTAACAAGATGTATGAAAAAGGAAACATTTAAAAAATGTGGTTCATAACTATGACAAAAGTTGTTTTTTTTAAATTTCCAAATGTAAAGCAGGGGTTCTCATTCCGTGCGCCTCGACTCCGGACACTACATTATGACAACTCTTTAATCGTGGTGAAACCAGCACGTTATTAACTGGTTTCCTTCGAATGTCAGTTTGACATTGAGCCTGACGCTGTCACTAACAGATGACAATATTGTCTCATTATAAATTGATGGACGTGCCGAAGACGCCTTTGTCGTCTTGGACTTTAGAAAAACATGGAAGGAAAAAAAAGATTTCATGCAGAACCTCAGGAGGCTTCCAATCTTGAACCATAGCGCGATACAATTATTGCTCAATGTGGAATATGTTGACATGTGGGGGGGGGGCAGACACATTTTGGTCCAGAGATTAGGCGCATTGTGTTTACCTGGCAATTGTCTCAGACATACCAAAGGCGATATCCTTGCGTATTAATTTAAATTATGATCTTGCTGTTAATCTATTTGATGATCTTGTTATTTATCCTGATGTTAATCTTGTTGATCAGGTTGAAGATCTTGTTGAGGATCTTGTTGAATATCTTTTTGATAGCCTAACTGATGGATGACATCACTTGCATGCATGCTGACATCATCGCGCTGTCTTCGATAATGTATTACCGATGTTGGGCGTTAGATGCCGGTAATTGAACCAGGGCTTATAGGAAAATTGAATCTCATTATCTCTTATGGTAGTGAGTATAACGTGCACAAAAATAACGGTAATGAAACGTGATGGTAACTTAACTGCATGATTATAAAAATAATTGGGATAGAAAATGATAATGGTAACGGCAAGAATGATCCCACGGACATTTGTGGATATCACTTTATGCCGTTAGGGCCGGTGATGTTAGAATGGACTGTGTCACTTGTACCCCACAATGTAACTTGCCTATATATCACACCTGTGCATACATAGTTTTATCACCTAGTCTGAGCTTGATTAAGGCACTGTTGTAAACGTCTGAGACCCGCCACAAAAAATACCCCCCCCCCTGAAATCTTTATTACGTCTCGTATCCCAACTGTACGACCATCCGTCCCGTGACGTCATGCCAAAGATTAAAGTCAGGAACAAACGTTGAGAAAAATACGTCGGAGGTCAAGGTCATCTGGTCGTGCCGTTATCCCATCTCGCAGACTTAACGGATCCCTACCATAAAACGTAGGCGCTATTCTAACACAGAGATCTGGTTTAGCTGTGTGTGGGGGGATGTCTAATTTTCATTTGTTTGTTAAGCCAAATGACTTTGATGACGGCTCGAGCGACGGACGAACCACTGGGTACCAATAATGACCTAACGCGCTGGTCCCGTGAGATTTCAAAATAATTTCAAAGAAAATTTTTAAATCTTAGTTAGAATAGCCGCACTGCTTCATTACTTCCTTGATATTACACGAAGACTGGAGGGTCTCGGGGTCGGGGGTGTCTCATACATCCCCGTGTGAATCAGTCTTTGGTACTTCGTGAGTTACCCCCGCTTGTCTTGAAATACGAGAGTTGACACAGCCGCTGGGACTCACAGCAATCAATTGCCGAAGGCACGCCGTTGTTATATTATGTCTGCGGTCGTGGGACAGTCAAAGACAAAATAAACGGAGGGAGGAAAAAAATTCTTTATATAGCCCTCAAGCCATCCTCGCGTTAAACATCCATCCCGGCTCCCCCCTCCCCTCCAGCCAACCTTTAAATTTATTGAACTGCCAATGTTGTCACCGGGATGTGACGGGGTTCTCTTCTTTCGCGTTGTCTCGCGCCTACGCGTGACCTATCCGACATGAGCTCCCCGAGCGAGGGCTTTCAGTGATAAGTTGAATCTGCAAGTTGCCGTGTCCCTCGTCAGCTGATTTCACCGCACCGGGGTTTTGTCACTTGATTTCTTTAAGAAGGTAATTCAGTTCTGTGAGCTTGTCTGAATATGTACAAACGGGATTTAACTACGGTTTATTTCTTTCGCGTCGTCCTTTTCATCGGCTCGCGTACGGAGGAAGTTCACATCGGTTTTATACAATTTTGCACGAATGTGAATGTTTCTTAAATGTGAGCTGCCGTCACGAGAAGTATTACCTGAGTGCATTTCTTTATGAACCTATACGATTATATATGAATATACAAAATGTGTGTTATATTTAGGGCTGTTAACGATTAATTTAAATTTAATCGTTAACTTTTGAAAAATTAACGATGAATTAATCGTTAATTTCGATTAAAGCCAAAAATTGAAGTTTATGGTGCCATAAGTGGCATAAGTAACATTTATTAAACGTACTTGTCTAAAATCGAAATAACACTGGAATGTCTCCTTTATATGACATCTTTTAACCAACAACGCAAACAGACAAGTGTATAGACATTATTTGTTTTGTAAAATATTGCACAAAAACTTTGCACATGACTTTTTAAAACTTTGCATACGGATCAGCGAAGCTTAGACTTAGAGGGAACATTGCATGACATTCAAACGATTTCTCTAAATGGACACAATAATCTTTATCAACATTTTGATAATTCACGTCAGTCAATAGTTTAAAACCAAAATGTTAGTATAATCGTCCGGAAATTAGTTTATATTTATCGGCCGAAGTATTGTACTTTTTAACTTCCAGTATATTTATAAGTGTTGGGTCGATTAATCGTTAAATTTTTTTAAAGATTAATCAATAAATTAATTGTTAATTTCCGCAGCCCTAGTTATATTATAATCTTTCATATTTTGGAGTTTGTGTCATGATTTATACAGCCTGCATCTATAGATGAGTTGATCTAAACAATATAGTGGTGCGAATATAAACTCGTGCTGGGAGCGATCAATTAAATTTAAATTGTTAGATTTTTCAATAAATAATTATTGAATATATTTTTTGTAAAGTTATGAAATAAATTGAAATTTCTAACGCTACAGATATGGGCCACGGATTCCAAAACTTCGGCGTATTTTGAATTATTTCCCAAATCAATGTCTAAAAGTTTTGTTCCTTCATACTTCTTTTATTTCTTTTTACATGAAACCTTTTATATCCGCCTATGTCAAAGACGTTAAAATGCGTTTGGAGTTATATTGTAGTAATTCAAGTGTGGAAAGTCATTGGAAGTTATATTTAATGCCGTCGTATGCTTTTTTAAAAAAAAAGATCATCTTCTGTCCGGGTGGTATAATTGATAGATTGTCATTAGGTGTCAGTCGCGCCAGAGATTTATAGGGCACCCTCAAAATAGTTAATCCAATGATTGTGTGGTGTGTCTTTGAGTCCTTATCCGAATGGCCTGATATCTTACGCTTGCAATGCAGCTCTCTTGACACGTATTCCGACCAGGTGCCCAAATAAGCAATTATATAACAAATACATTTGCCTTATTTCCTGGTGTCAACGTCAGTGCCCTGCGATGTTAAAGCTGATCGTTTTAACCCCCATGGGACAATTTATCTAGAAACTTTAATTCAGGGCCAGGGTTTTCACACTGGTCAGAAAGGTTTTGAAAAAGTCAGTTTTGATTAGCATGACCTTTGTAGATGCCCTCGTCCGGGAGACAGTTTGATAACCCGACTGTTTGGCCGCAAACCGTTAATCTGATCTGACTATCCATTACCTCGTCATCAGTAAACAAATATGTGATAGAGAGAGAATTATGGGTTATCGACGAGGTAAAATGTGTAGGATTTTCAAGCGTTTACGCTTTCAGTTGTAATGTTAAATTTTGTTGTAAAATATGAATATTTTCTGAGATAAACTGACGCTGCTTATTTATTACAGTGTGATATAATATTGTGTTTATTTACATCAAAGATATTTAAGCAATTTTTTTTTATTGATCATTTGGGTAATATGGGGAATTATTTTTTCCTTCTTATGTTAGCAAATTTTACTGTTAGATATTATAAAATTCGATTGACTATTTCTGCGACTTACCGCGATAACCTAAACGGAATACGCTTTGGCACATGGTTTTATGTCACTCATTGCCCTATGATAGTATGTCATTCATCGACTTATGATAGTATGTCACTCATTGCCCTATGATAGTCTGTTTGTCACTTCCCTTTGATAGTCAGTCACTCTTTGACCTATGATAGTCTGTAACTCATTGCCCTATGATAGTATGTCACTCATTGCTATATGATAGTCTGTCACTCATTGCCCTATGATCGTCTGTCACTCTTTGCCCGATGATAGTCTGTCACTCATTGCCCTATGATAGTTTGTCACTCATTGCCCTATGATAGTCTGTCACTCATTGCCCTGTGATCGTCTGTCACTCATTGCCCTATGATAGTCTGTCACTCATTGCCCTATGATAGTCTGTCACTCATTGCCCTATGCTCGTCTGCCACTATTTGCCCCATGATAGTCTGTCACTCATTGACCTATGATAGTCTTTCACTCATTGCCCTATGATATTCTGTCACTCTTTGCCCTATAATAGTCTGTCACTCATTGCCCTATGCTCGCCTGCCACTCTTTGCCCTATGATCGTCTGTCACTCTTTGCCCTAGGATCGTCTGTCACTCTTTGCCCTATGATAGTCTGTCACTCATTGCCCTATGATAGTCTGTCACTCATTGCCCTATGATCGTCTGTCACTCATTGCACTATGATAGTCTGTCACTCTTTGACCTATGATTGTCTGTCACTCATTGCCCTATGATAGTCTGTCACTCATTGCCCTATGATCATCTGTCACTCATTGCCCTATGATCGTCTGTCACTCATTGCCCTATGATTGTAACTCATTGCCCTATGATAGTCTGCCACTCTTTGCCCTTTGATCGTCTGTCACTCAATGCCCTATGATCGTCTGTCACTGTTTGCCCTATGATCGTCTGTCACTCATTGCCCTATCATTGTCACTCATTGTCCTATGATCGTCTGTCACTCTTTGCCCTATGATCGTCTGTCACTCATTGCCCTATGATTGTAACTCATTGCCCTATGATAGTCTGCCACTCTTTGCCCTATGATTGTAACTCATTGCCCTATGATAGTCTGTCACTCATTGCCCTATGATCGTCTGTCACTCATTGCCCTATGATTGTAACTCATTGCCCTATGATAGTCTGTCACTCATTGCCCTATAATAGTCTGTCACTCATTGCCCTATGATCGTATGTCACTCATTGCCCTATGATCGTCTGTCATTCATTGCCCTATGATTGTAACTCATTACCCTATGATAGTCTGTCACTCATTGCCCTATGATCGTCAGTCACTCTTAACCCTATGATAGTCTGTCTCTCATTGCCCTATGATCGTCTGTCACTCATTGCCCTTTGATAGTCTGTCACTCATTGCCCTATGATCGTCTGTCACTCATTGCCCTATGATTGTCACTCATTGCCCTATGATAGTCTGTCACTCATTGCCCTATGATTGTAACTCATTGCCCTATGATAGTCAGTCACTCATTGCCCTATGATAGTCTGTCACTTATTGCCCTATGATCGTCTGTCACTCATTGCCCTATGATTGTCTCTCATTGCCCTATGATAGTCTGTCACTCATTGCCCTATGATAGACTGTCACTCATTGCTATATGATAGTCTTTAACTCATTGCCCTATGATAGTCTGTCACTCATTGCCCTATGATAGTCTGTCACTCATTGGCCTATGCTCGTTTGTCACTCATTGCCCTATGCTCGTCAGCCACTCTTTGCGCTATGATAGTCTGTCACTCATTGCCCTATGATCGTCTGTCACTCATTGCTATATGATAGTCTTTAACTCATTGCCCTATGATAGTCTGTCACTCATTGCCCTATGATAGTCTGTCACTCATTGCCCTATGCTCGTCTGTCACTCAGTCCCCTATGATCGTCTGTCACTCATTGCCCTATGATTGTCTCTCATTGCCCTATGATAGTCTGTCACTCATTGCCCTTTGATCGTCTGTCACTCATTGCCCTATGATCGTCTGCAACTCATTGCCCTATGATTGTCTCTCATTGCCCTATGATAGTCTGTCTCTCATTGCCCTATGATCGTCTGTCACTCATTGCCCTATGATCATCTGCAACTCTTTGCCCTATGATAGTCTGCCACTCTTTGCCATATGATCGTCTGCCACTCATTGCCCTATGATCGTGTGTCACTCATTGCTATATGATAGTCTTTAACTCATTGCCCTATGATATTCTGTCACTCATTGCCCTATGATAGTCTGTCACTCATTGGCCTATGCTCGTTTGTCACTCATTGCCCTATGCTCGTCAGCCACTCTTTGCGATATGATAGTCTGTCACTCATTGCCCTATGATCGTCTGTCACTCATTGCTATATGATAGTCTTTAACTCATTGCCCTATGATAGTCTGTCACTCATTGCCCTATGATAGTCTGTCACTCATTGCCCTATGCTCGTCTGTCACTCAGTCCCCTATGATCGTCTGCCACTCTTTGCCCTATAATAGTCTGTCACTCATTGCCCTATGCTCGTATGCCACTCTTTGCCCTATAAAATACAAAATACACAAACAAATTGTGCAATGAAAACAATTAATTTGAGCTTTATTTTTAGACTGATACGACAGTAAACGTTTCGGCTAATGCCTTCATCAGTACAACATAAAATACATTCTTACAATACTTACATAAGTAATAATAATATTCTTAAAACATATTGTATTTTAAAATATTAAATAAAAAGAAAGGAAAAACAAAAACAAACATGGACACAGGATATAGCAAAAAGGGGGAAGTATCCAAAGTTACAGTAAAAACCACAACGGGAAAAGATTATGCAGTTAAGTAAAATTATGAATTTGGTTAATTCCATATGGAGCCAACGTACCAAATCTTTTTATGAGTCTATTTTCCATGTGGACTCTATCATGGGTATTACTTGCATATAAAATACCAGTTACTGCAATATCTGATATGCCGTTATGGTCAACACTGTTAAAATGTTTAGAAACAGGACATTATTTGCCCTATAATAGTCTGTCACTCATTGCCCTATGCTCGTCTGCCACTCTTTGCCCTATAATAGTCTGTCACTCATTGCCCTATGCTCGTCTGCCACTCTTTGCCCTATAATAGTCTGACACTCTTTGCCCTATAATAGTCTGTCACTCATTGCTCTATGCTCGTCTGCCACTATTTGCTCTATGATCGTCTGTCACTCATTGCCCTATGCTCGTCTGCCACTCTTTGCCCTATAATAGTCTGTCACTCATTGCCCTATGCTCGTCTGCCACTCTTTGCCCTATAATAGTCTGCCACTCTTTGCCCTATAATAGTCTGTCACTCATTGCTCTATGCTCGTCTGCCACTATTTGCTCTATGCTCGTCTGCCACTATTTGCTCTATGATCGTCTGTCACTCTTTGCCCTATAATAGTCTGCCACTCTTTGCCCTATAATAGTCTGTCACTCATTGCTCTATGCTCGTCTGCCACTATTTGCTCTATGATCGTCTGTCACTCTTTGCCCTATAATAGTCTGCCACTCTTTGCCCTATAATAGTCTGTCACTCTTTGCCCTATAATAGTCTGCCACTCTTTGCCCTATAATAGTCTGCCACTCTTTGCCCTATAATAGTCTGTCACTCTTTGCCCTATAATAGTCTGTCACTCATTGCTATATGATAGTCTTTAACTCATTGCCCTATGATAGTCTGTCACTCATTGCCCTATGATAGTCTGTCACTCATTGCCCTATGCTCGTCTGTCACTCAGTCCCCTATGATCGTCTGCCACTCTTTGCCCTATAATAGTCTGTCACTCATTGCCCTATGCTCGTATGCCACTCTTTGCCCTATAATAGTCTGTCACTCATTGCCCTATGCTCGTCTGCCACTCTTTGCCCTATAATAGTCTGTCACTCATTGCCCTATGCTCGTCTGCCACTCTTTGCCCTATAATAGTCTGCCACTCTTTGCCCTATAATAGTCTGTCACTCATTGCTCTATGCTCGTCTGCCACTATTTGCTCTATGATCGTCTGTCACTCTTTGCCCTATAATAGTCTGCCACTCTTTGCCCTATAATAGTCTGTCACTCCTTGCTCTATGCTCGTCTGCCACTATTTGCTCTATGATCGTCTGTCACTCTTTGCCCTATAATAGTCTGCCACTCTTTGCCCTATAATAGTCTGTCACTCATTGCTCTATGCTCGTCTGCCACTATTTGCTCTATGATCGTCTGTCACTCTTTGCCCTATAATAGTCTGCCACTCTTTGCCCTATAATAGTCTGTCACTCATTGCTCTATGCTCGTCTGCCACTATTTGCTCTATGATCGTCTGTCACTCTTTGCCCTATAATAGTCTGCAATTCTTTGCCCTATAATAGTCTGTCACTCTTTGCCCTATAATAGTCTGCCACTATTTCCCCTATAATAGTCTGCCACTCTTTGCCCTATAATAGTCTGTCACTCTTTGCCCTATAATAGTCTGTCACTCTTTGCCCTATAATAGTCTGTCACTCTTTGCCCTATAATAGTCTGTCACTCTTTGCCCTATAATATTCTGCCACTCTTTGCCCTATAATAGTCTGTCACTCTTTGCCCTATAATAGTCTGTCACTCTTTGCCCTATAATAGTCTGTCACTCTTTGCCCTATAATAGTCTGCCACTCTTTGCCCTATAATAGTCTGCCACTCTTTGCCCTATAATAGTCTGCCACTCTTTGCCCTATAATAGTCTGTCACTCATTGCTCTATGCTCGTCTGCCACTATTTGCTCTATGATCGTCTGTCACTCTTTGCCCTATAATAGTCTGCCACTCTTTGCCCTATAATAGTCTGCCACTCTTTGCCCTATAATAGTCTGTCACTCATTGCTCTATGCTCGTCTGCCACTATTTGCTCTATGATCGTCTGTCACTCTTTGCCCTATAATAGTCTGCCACTCTTTGCCCTATAATAGTCTGTCACTCATTGCTCTATGCTCGTCTGCCACTATTTGCTCTATGATCGTCTGTCACTCTTTGCCCTATAATAGTCTGTCACTCTTTACCCTATAATAGTCTGCCACTCTTTGCCCTATAATAGTCTGTCACTCATTGCTCTATGCTCGTCTGCCACTATTTGCTCTATGATCGTCTGTCACTCTTTGCCCTATAATAGTCTGTCACTCTTTGCCCTATAATAGTCTGCCACTCTTTGCCCTATAATAGTCTGCCACTCTTTGCCCTATAATAGTCTGTCACTCTTTGCCCTATAATAGTCTGTCACTCTTTGCCCTATAATAGTCTGCCACTCTTTGCCCTATAATAGTCTGTCACTCTTTGCCCTATATTAGTCTGTCACTCTTTGCCCTATAATAGTCTGCCACTCTTTGCCCTATAATAGTCTGTCACTCATTGCTCTATGCTCGTCTGTCACTCTTTGCCCTATAATAGTCTGTCACTATTTGCTCTATGATCGTCTGCCACTCTTTGCCCTATAATAGTCTGTCACTCATTGCTCTATGCTCGTCTGCCACTATTTGCTCTATGATCGTCTGTCACTCTTTGCCCTATAATAGTCTGCCACTCTTTGCCCTATAATAGTCTGCCACTCTTTGCCCTATAATAGTCTGCCTCTCTTTGCCCTATAATAGTCTGTCACTCATTGCTCTATACTCGTCTGCCACTATTTGCTCTATGATCGTCTGTCACTCTTTGCCCTATAATAGTCTGCCACTCTTTGCCCTATAATAGTCTGCCACTCTTTGCCCTATAATAGTCTGTCACTCATTGCTCTATGCTCGTCTGCCACTATTTGCTCTATGATCGTCTGTCACTCTTTGCCCTATAATAGTCTAACACTCTTTGCCCTATAATAGTCTGTCACTCATTGCTCTATGCTCGTCTGCCACTATTTGCTCTATGATCGTCTGTCACTCTTTGCCCTATAATAGTCTGTCACTCATTGCTCTATGCTCGTCTGTCACTCTTTGCCCTATAATAGTCTGTCACTCATTGCTCTATGCTCGTCTGTCACTCTTTGCCCTATGATAGTCTGTCACTCATTGGCCTATGCTCGTTTGTCACTCATTGCCCTATGCTCGTCAGCCACTCTTTGCGATATGATAGTCTGTCACTCATTGCCCTATGATCGTCTGTCACTCATTGCTATATGATAGTCTTTAACTCATTGCCCTATGATAGTCTGTCACTCATTGCCCTATGATAGTCTGTCACTCATTGCCCTATGCTCGTCTGTCACTCAGTCCCCTATGATCGTCTGCCACTCTTTGCCCTATAATAGTCTGTCACTCATTGCCCTATGCTCGTATGCCACTCTTTGCCCTATAAAATACAAAATACACAAACAAATTGTGCAATGAAAACAATTAATTTGAGCTTTATTTTTAGACTGATACGACAGTAAACGTTTCGGCTAATGCCTTCATCAGTACAACATAAAATACATTCTTACAATACTTACATAAGTAATAATAATATTCTTAAAACATATTGTATTTTAAAATATTAAATAAAAAGAAAGGAAAAACAAAAACAAACATGGACACAGGATATAGCAAAAAGGGGGAAGTATCCAAAGTTACAGTAAAAACCACAACGGGAAAAGATTATGCAGTTAAGTAAAATTATGAATTTGGTTAATTCCATATGGAGCCAACGTACCAAATCTTTTTATGAGTCTATTTTCCATGTGGACTCTATCATGGGTATTACTTGCATATAAAATACCAGTTACTGCAATATCTGATATGCCGTTATGGTCAACACTGTTAAAATGTTTAGAAACAGGACATTATTTGCCCTATAATAGTCTGTCACTCATTGCCCTATGCTCGTCTGCCACTCTTTGCCCTATAATAGTCTGTCACTCATTGCCCTATGCTCGTCTGCCACTCTTTGCCCTATAATAGTCTGACACTCTTTGCCCTATAATAGTCTGTCACTCATTGCTCTATGCTCGTCTGCCACTATTTGCTCTATGATCGTCTGTCACTCATTGCCCTATGCTCGTCTGCCACTCTTTGCCCTATAATAGTCTGTCACTCATTGCCCTATGCTCGTCTGCCACTCTTTGCCCTATAATAGTCTGCCACTCTTTGCCCTATAATAGTCTGTCACTCATTGCTCTATGCTCGTCTGCCACTATTTGCTCTATGCTCGTCTGCCACTATTTGCTCTATGATCGTCTGTCACTCTTTGCCCTATAATAGTCTGCCACTCTTTGCCCTATAATAGTCTGTCACTCATTGCTCTATGCTCGTCTGCCACTATTTGCTCTATGATCGTCTGTCACTCTTTGCCCTATAATAGTCTGCCACTCTTTGCCCTATAATAGTCTGTCACTCTTTGCCCTATAATAGTCTGCCACTCTTTGCCCTATAATAGTCTGCCACTCTTTGCCCTATAATAGTCTGTCACTCTTTGCCCTATAATAGTCTGTCACTCATTGCTATATGATAGTCTTTAACTCATTGCCCTATGATAGTCTGTCACTCATTGCCCTATGATAGTCTGTCACTCATTGCCCTATGCTCGTCTGTCACTCAGTCCCCTATGATCGTCTGCCACTCTTTGCCCTATAATAGTCTGTCACTCATTGCCCTATGCTCGTATGCCACTCTTTGCCCTATAATAGTCTGTCACTCATTGCCCTATGCTCGTCTGCCACTCTTTGCCCTATAATAGTCTGTCACTCATTGCCCTATGCTCGTCTGCCACTCTTTGCCCTATAATAGTCTGCCACTCTTTGCCCTATAATAGTCTGTCACTCATTGCTCTATGCTCGTCTGCCACTATTTGCTCTATGATCGTCTGTCACTCTTTGCCCTATAATAGTCTGCCACTCTTTGCCCTATAATAGTCTGTCACTCCTTGCTCTATGCTCGTCTGCCACTATTTGCTCTATGATCGTCTGTCACTCTTTGCCCTATAATAGTCTGCCACTCTTTGCCCTATAATAGTCTGTCACTCATTGCTCTATGCTCGTCTGCCACTATTTGCTCTATGATCGTCTGTCACTCTTTGCCCTATAATAGTCTGCCACTCTTTGCCCTATAATAGTCTGTCACTCATTGCTCTATGCTCGTCTGCCACTATTTGCTCTATGATCGTCTGTCACTCTTTGCCCTATAATAGTCTGCAATTCTTTGCCCTATAATAGTCTGTCACTCTTTGCCCTATAATAGTCTGCCACTATTTCCCCTATAATAGTCTGCCACTCTTTGCCCTATAATAGTCTGTCACTCTTTGCCCTATAATAGTCTGTCACTCTTTGCCCTATAATAGTCTGTCACTCTTTGCCCTATAATAGTCTGTCACTCTTTGCCCTATAATATTCTGCCACTCTTTGCCCTATAATAGTCTGTCACTCTTTGCCCTATAATAGTCTGTCACTCTTTGCCCTATAATAGTCTGTCACTCTTTGCCCTATAATAGTCTGCCACTCTTTGCCCTATAATAGTCTGCCACTCTTTGCCCTATAATAGTCTGCCACTCTTTGCCCTATAATAGTCTGTCACTCATTGCTCTATGCTCGTCTGCCACTATTTGCTCTATGATCGTCTGTCACTCTTTGCCCTATAATAGTCTGCCACTCTTTGCCCTATAATAGTCTGCCACTCTTTGCCCTATAATAGTCTGTCACTCATTGCTCTATGCTCGTCTGCCACTATTTGCTCTATGATCGTCTGTCACTCTTTGCCCTATAATAGTCTGCCACTCTTTGCCCTATAATAGTCTGTCACTCATTGCTCTATGCTCGTCTGCCACTATTTGCTCTATGATCGTCTGTCACTCTTTGCCCTATAATAGTCTGTCACTCTTTACCCTATAATAGTCTGCCACTCTTTGCCCTATAATAGTCTGTCACTCATTGCTCTATGCTCGTCTGCCACTATTTGCTCTATGATCGTCTGTCACTCTTTGCCCTATAATAGTCTGTCACTCTTTGCCCTATAATAGTCTGCCACTCTTTGCCCTATAATAGTCTGCCACTCTTTGCCCTATAATAGTCTGTCACTCTTTGCCCTATAATAGTCTGTCACTCTTTGCCCTATAATAGTCTGCCACTCTTTGCCCTATAATAGTCTGTCACTCTTTGCCCTATATTAGTCTGTCACTCTTTGCCCTATAATAGTCTGCCACTCTTTGCCCTATAATAGTCTGTCACTCATTGCTCTATGCTCGTCTGTCACTCTTTGCCCTATAATAGTCTGTCACTATTTGCTCTATGATCGTCTGCCACTCTTTGCCCTATAATAGTCTGTCACTCATTGCTCTATGCTCGTCTGCCACTATTTGCTCTATGATCGTCTGTCACTCTTTGCCCTATAATAGTCTGCCACTCTTTGCCCTATAATAGTCTGCCACTCTTTGCCCTATAATAGTCTGCCTCTCTTTGCCCTATAATAGTCTGTCACTCATTGCTCTATACTCGTCTGCCACTATTTGCTCTATGATCGTCTGTCACTCTTTGCCCTATAATAGTCTGCCACTCTTTGCCCTATAATAGTCTGCCACTCTTTGCCCTATAATAGTCTGTCACTCATTGCTCTATGCTCGTCTGCCACTATTTGCTCTATGATCGTCTGTCACTCTTTGCCCTATAATAGTCTAACACTCTTTGCCCTATAATAGTCTGTCACTCATTGCTCTATGCTCGTCTGCCACTATTTGCTCTATGATCGTCTGTCACTCTTTGCCCTATAATAGTCTGTCACTCATTGCTCTATGCTCGTCTGTCACTCTTTGCCCTATAATAGTCTGTCACTCATTGCTCTATGCTCGTCTGTCACTCTTTGCCCTATAATAGTCTGTCACTCATTGCTCTATGCTCGTCTGTCACTCTTTGCCCTATAATAGTCTGTCACTCATTGCTCTATGCTCGTCTGTCACTCTTTGCCCTATAATAGTCTGTCACTCATTGCTCAATGCTCGTCTGTCACTCTTTGCCCTATAATAGTCTGTCACTCATTGCTCGATGCTCGTCTGCCACTATTTGCCCTATAATAGTCTGTCACTCATTGCTCTATGCTTCTGTCACTCTTTGCCCTATAATAGTCTGTCACTCATTGCTCTATGCTCGTCTGTCTATCTTTGCCCTATAATAGTCTGTCACTCATTGCTCTATGCTCGTCTGTCACTCTTTGCCCTATAATAGTCTGTCACTCATTGCTCTATGCTCGTCTGTCACTCTTTGCCCTATAATAGTCTGTCACTCATTGCTCTATGCTCGTCTGTCACTCTTTGCCCTATAATAGTCTGCCACTCTTTGCCCTATAATAGTCTGTCACTCATTGCTCTATGCTCGTCTGCCACTATTTGCTCTATGATCGTCTGTCACTCTTTACCCTATAATAGTCTGCCACTCTTTGCCCTATAATAGTCTGTCACTTATTGCTCTATGCTCGTCTGCCACTATTTGCTCTATAATCGTCTGTCATTCTTTGCCCTCTAATAGTCTGCCACTATTTGCCCTATAATAGTCTGTCACTCATTGCTCTATGCTCGTTTGCCACTATTTGCCCTATAATAGTCTGTCACTCATTGCTCTATGCTCGTTTGCCACTATTTGCCCTATAATAGTCTGTCACTCATTGCTCTATGCTCGTCTGTCACTCTTTGCCCTATAATAGTCTGTCACTCATTGCTCTATGCTCGTCTGTCACTCTTTGCCCTATAATAGTCTGTCACTCATTGCTCTATGCTCGTCTGTCACTCTTTGCCCTATAATAGTCTGTCACTCATTGCTCTATGCTCGTCTGTCACTCTTTGCCCTATAATAGTCTGCCACTCTTTGCCCTATAATAGTCTGTCACTCATTGCTCTATGCTCGTCTGCCACTATTTGCCCTATAATAGTCTGTCACTCATTGCTCTATGCTCGTCTGCAACTATTTGCCCTATAATAGTCTGTCACTCATTGCTCTATGCTCGTCTGTCACCCTTTGCCCTATAATAGTCTGTCACTCATTGCTCTATGCTCGTCTGTCACTCTTTGCCCTATAATAGTCTGTCACTCATTGCTCTATGCTCGTCTGTCTATCTTTGCCCTATAATAGTCTGTCACTCATTGCTCTATGCTCGTCTGTCACTCTTTGCCCTATAATAGTCTGTCACTCATTGCTCTATGCTCGTCTGTCACTCTTTGCCCTATAATAGTCTGCCACGCTTTGCCCTATAATAGTCTGTCACTCATTGCTCTATGCTCGTCTGCCACTATTTGCTCTATGATCGTCTGTCACTCTTTGCCCTATAATAGTCTGCCACTCTTTGCCCTATAATAGTCTGTCACTCTTTGCCCTATAATAGTCTGCCACTCTTTGCCCTATAATAGTCTGCCACTCTTTGCCCTATAATAGTCTGCCACTCTTTGCCCTATAATAGTCTGTCACTCATTGCTCTATAATAGTCTGTCACTCTTTGCCCTATAATAGTCTGTCACTCTTTGCCCTATAATAGTCTGTCACTCTTTACCCTATAATAGTCTGCCACTCTTTGCCCTATAATAGTCTGTCACTCTTTGCCCTATAATAGTCTGCCACTCTTTGCCCTATAATAGTCTGTCACTCATTGCCTTATAATAGTCTGTCACTCTTTGCCCTATAATAGTCTGCCACTCTTTGCCCTATAATAGTCTGTCACTCATTGCCCTATAATAGTCTGCCACTCTTTGCCCTATAATAGTCTGCCACTCATTGCCCTATAATAGTCTGTCACTCATTGCCCTATAATAGTCTGTCACTCATTGCCCTATAATAGTCTGCCACTCTTTGCCCTGTAATAGTCTGCCACTCTTTTCCCTATAATAGTCTGTCACTCATTGCCCTATAATAGTCTGTCACTCATTGCCCTATAATAGTCTGTCACTCATTGCTCTATAATAGTCTGCCACTCTTTGCCCTATAATAGTCTGTCACTCATTGCCCTATAAT
This sequence comes from Ampullaceana balthica, assembly GCA_944989445.1. Taxonomy (NCBI): domain Eukaryota; kingdom Metazoa; phylum Mollusca; class Gastropoda; family Lymnaeidae; genus Ampullaceana; species Ampullaceana balthica. The sequence goes on from CALYLW010000078.1 coordinate 524,646, forward strand.
AGTCTGTCACTCATTGCCCTATAATAGTCTGTCACTCATTGCCCTATAATAGTCTGTCACTCATTGCCCTATAATAGTCTGTCACTCATTGCCCTATAATAGTCTGTCACTCATTGCCCTATAATAGTCTGTCACTCATTGCCCTATAATAGTCTGTCACTCATTGCCCTATAATAGTCTGTCACTCTTTGCCCTATAATAGTCTGTCACTCATTGCCCTATAATAGTCTGTCACTCATTGCCCTATAATAGTCTGTCACTCATTGCCCTATAATAGTCTGTCACTCATTGCCCTATAATAGTCTGTCACTCATTGCCCTATAATAGTCTGCCACTCTTTGCCCTATAATAGTCTGTCACTCATTGCCCTATAATAGTCTGTCACTCATTGCCCTATAATAGTCTGTCACTCATTGCCCTATAATAGTCTGTCACTCATTGCCCTATAATAGTCTGTCACTATTTGCCCTATAATAGTCTGTCACTCATTGCCCTATAATAGTCTGTCACTCATTGCCCTATAATAGTCTGTCACTCATTGCCCTATAATAGTCTGCCACTCTTTGCCCTATAATAGTCTGTCACTCATTGCTCTATGCTCGTCTGCCACTATTTGCTCTATGATCGTCTCTCACTCTTTGCCCTATAATAGTCTGCCACTCTTTGCCCTATAATAGTCTGTCACTCATTGCTCTATAATAGTCTGCCACTCTTTGCCCTATAATAGTCTGTCACTCATTGCTCTATGCTCGTCTGCCACTATTTGCTCTATGATCGTCTGTCACTCTTTGCCCTATAATAGTCTGCCACTCTTTGCCCTATAATAGTCTGCCACTCTTTGCCCTATAATAGTCTGCCACTCTTTGCCCTATAATAGTCTGTCACTCATTGCTCTATACTCGTCTGCCACTATTTGCTCTATGATCGTCTGTCACTCTTTGCCCTATAATAGTCTGCCACTCTTTGCCCTATAATAGTCTGTCACTCATTGCTCTATGCTCGTCTGCCACTATTTGCTCTATGATCGTCTGCCACTCTTTGCCCTATAATAGTCTGCCACTCTTTGCCCTATAATAGTCTGTCACTCATTGCTCTATGCTCGTCTGCCACTATTTGCTCTATGATCGTCTGTCACTCTTTGCCCTATAATAGTCTAACACTCTTTGCCCTATAATAGTCTGTCACTCATTGCTCTATGCTCGTCTGCCACTATTTGCTCTATGATCGTCTGTCACTCTTTGCCCTATAATAGTCTGTCACTCATTGCTCTATGCTCTTCTGTCACTCTTTGCCCTATAATAGTCTGTCACTCATTGCTCTATGCTCGTCTGTCACTCTTTTCCCTATAATAGTCTGTCACTCATTGCTCTATGCTCGTCTGTCACTCTTTGCCCTATAATAGTCTGTCACTCATTGCTCTATGCTCGTCTGTCACTCTTTGCCCTATAATAGTCTGTCACTCATTGCTCTATGCTCGTCTGTCACTCTTTGCCCTATAATAGTCTGTCACTTATTGCTCTATGCTCGTCTGCCACTATTTGCCCTATAATAGTCTGTCACTCATTGCTCTATGCTCGTCTGCCACTATTTGCCCTATAATAGTCTGTCACTCATTGCTCGATGCTCGTCTGCCACTATTTGCCCTATAATAGTCTGTCACTCATTGCTCTATGCTCGTCTGTCACTCTTTGCCCTATAATAGTCTGTCACTCATTGCTCTATGCTCGTCTGTCTATCTTTGCCCTATAATAGTCTGTCACTCATTGCTCTATGCTCGTCTGTCACTCTTTGCCCTATAATAGTCTGTCACTCATTGCTCTATGCTCGTCTGTCACTCTTTGCCCTATAATAGTCTGTCACTCATTGCTCTATGCTCGTCTGTCACTCTTTGCCCTATAATAGTCTGCCACTCTTTGCCCTATAATAGTCTGTCACTCATTGCTCTATGCTCGTCTGCCACTATTTGCTCTATGATGGTCTGTCACTCTTTACCCTATAATAGTTTGCCACTCTTTGCCCTATAATAGTCTGTCACTTATTGCTCTATGCTCGTCTGCCACTATTTGCTCTATAATCGTCTGTCATTCTTTGCCCTATAATAGTCTGCCACTCTTTGCCCTATAATAGTCTGTCACTCATTGCTCTATGCTCGTCTGCCACTATTTGCCCTATAATAGTCTGTCACTCATTGCTCTATGCTCGTTTGCCACTATTTGCCCTATAATAGTATGTCACTCATTGCTCTATGCTCGTCTGTCACTCTTTGCCCTATAATAGTCTGTCACTCATTGCTCTATGCTCGTCTGTCACTCTTTGCCCTATAATAGTCTGTCACTCATTGCTCTATGCTCGTCTGTCACTCTTTGCCCTATAATAGTCTGTCACTCATTGCTCTATGCTCGTCTGTCACTCTTTGCCCTATAATAGTCTGCCACTCTTTGCCCTATAATAGTCTGTCACTCATTGCTCTATGCTCGTCTGCCACTATTTGCCCTATAATAGTCTGTCACTCATTGCTCTATGCTCGTCTGCCACTATTTGCCCTATAATAGTCTGTCACTCATTGCTCTATGCTCGTCTGCAACTATTTGCCCTATAATAGTCTGTCACTCATTGCTCTATGCTCGTCTGTCACTCTTTGCCCTATAATAGTCTGTCACTCATTGCTCTATGCTCGTCTGTCACTCTTTGCCCTATAATAGTCTGTCACTCATTGCTCTATGCTCGTCTGTCACTCTTTGCCCTATAATAGTCTGTCACTCATTGCTCTATGCTCGTCTGTCACTCTTTGCCCTATAATAGTCTGTCACTCATTGCTCTATGCTCGTCTGTCACTCTTTGCCCTATAATAGTCTGCCACGCTTTGCCCTATAATAGTCTGTCACTCATTGCCCTATAATAGTCTGTCACTCATTGCCCTATAATAGTCTGTCACTCATTGCCCTATAATAGTCTGTCACTCATTGCCCTATAATAGTCTGTCACTCTTTGCCCTATAATAGTCTGTCACTCATTGCTCTATGCTCGTCTGCCACTATTTGCCCTATAATAGTCTGTCACTCATTGCCCTATAATAGTCTGTCACTCATTGCCCTATAATAGTCTGTCACTCATTGCTCTATGCTCGTCTGCCACTATTTGCCCTATAATAGTCTGTCACTCATTGCCCTATAATAGTCTGTCACTCATTGCCCTATAATAGTCTGTCACTCATTGCTCTATGCTCGTCTGCCACTCTTTGCCCTATAATAGTCTGTCACTCATTGCCCTATAATAGTCTGTCACTCATTGCCCTATAGTCTGCACTCTTGCTCTATGTCTGCCACTATTTGCCCTATAATAGTCTGTCACTCATTGCCCTATAATAGTCTGTCACTCATTGCCCTATAATAGTCTGTCACTCATTGCTCTATGCTCGTCTGCCACTATTTGCCCTATAATAGTCTGTCACTCATTGCCCTATAATAGTCTGTCACTCATTGCTCTATGCTCGTCTGCCACTATTTGCCCTATAATAGTCTGTCACTCATTGCCCTATAATAGTCTGTCACTCATTGCTCTATGCTCGTCTGCCACTATTTGCCCTATAATAGTCTGTCACTCATTGCCCTATAATAGTCTGTCACTCATTGCTCTATGCTCGTCTGCCACTATTTGCTCTATAATAGTCTGTCACTCATTGCCCTATAATAGTCTGTCACTCATTGCTCTATGCTCGTCTGCCACTATTTGCCCTATAATAGTCTGTCACTCATTGCCCTATAATAGTCTGTCACTCATTGCTCTATGCTCGTCTGCCACTATTTGCCCTATAATAGTCTGTCACTCATTGCCCTATAATAGTCTGTCACTCATTGCCCTATAATAGTCTGTCACTCATTGCTCTATGCTCGTCTGCCACTATTTGCCCTATAATAGTCTGTCACTCATTGCCCTATAATAGTCTGTCACTCATTGCTCTATGCTCGTCTGCCACTATTTGCCCTATAATAGTCTGTCACTCATTGCCCTATAATAGTCTGTCACTCATTGCTCTATGCTCGTCTGCCACTATTTGCTCTATAATAGTCTGTCACTCATTGCCCTATAATAGTCTGTCACTCATTGCTCTATGCTCGTCTGCCACTATTTGCTCTATAATAGTCTGTCACTCATTGCCCTATAATAGTCTGTCACTCATTGCTCTATGCTCGTCTGCCACTATTTGCCCTATAATAGTCTGTCACTCATTGCCCTATAATAGTCTGTCACTCATTGCTCTATGCTCGTCTGCCACTATTTGCTCTATGATCTTCTGTCATTCTGTGCTCTGTTGTTACCAGAAGCTCGCTGTACTGTTGTCGTCTGTGTCTACATGTCCTGAGGTCATTTGTCTCTAACTGTGTAATGATCGTCTGTCACGATCGTCCCCTGAGGACAGTTTAAAGGGAAACATGATTCACTTGAGATATAAATAGTTAATAAACTTAAAACGAGTTTTAAACAAATTCTGTGCCCAGTTTAAATGTTTCATTTTATTAGTTGATCATCATATCCTTGGCACCAGTTTCGGGGTCGGCTTAAAACACGTCAATTCCTACGAGCGCCGGTAACGCCGACTCTATTCAATAGGCGGTCTAGGCGTTTCTACGTCTTCCGCGTCTGTTAATGACCGCTGGCTAGTGTCACGTTCTTGTCGATCTATCCACTGATGGTCTCTCCCGCTTGGACATCGCAAGGTTTCCTTAACTGGCAGATGTCTCGGACCCCACCTTGGAATCTCTAGGTAATCTACGATATTATTATTATTTTTTTACACTAATGGGTTTGGTATAATGGAAGCCAAAGGGACATGATTCTGTTATATTTCCTTTAGTGTGGAAGCAGTGTGCATGCAAAGAAGCCACACCGGGCCGTTAAGATTAATGGTGGAAATCGGGTCGCAAACACCAGATTCTGGTGAGTCCGATGAGGACAGAACACCGCACAACAAACACATACTTCATCAAACTGCCTAAAATTGTCGTGTTTTCAGCCTAGTTCAGCTGTAGACTTCGTCACCCGCGTTCGACACCACCTGGTGGACTAGTGGCAATGAACAAATAGACTAGAAAACAACAACAACAACAACAAAACAAATAAAACTAATAAATAAAATGAAAACTTAGCTGCGGTGTTGTCCAAATCCAGAAAGAGCAATTGGGGGAAGATAGTAGTACTGAGGTTATACCGCTTATTGGAACAGTAGACGTGGCATATTTTTGACATGTCGGTGAAAACAACACTTTCATCCCATGTGGTGCGAGGGTCCTATAATATTGAATAAGCCTATTCTCACGTTTTCATCATGATGTTAAAATTAAAAGTAAAATTAAGCTTTCATAATGAATGATTCGAGTTTGTTGTCATCTAATTGAATTTCCCGCCCCTGCTCATACATCTGAAACGTATAACACATGAATGCACACGGACTTGGGCGGGTTTAATGCAATTGTTTTAACGGGAGATGTTAAAGCTGTAGAATAGGTGCTAAAGAAACAAGGAAGGAGACGGAACACAATAATACGTGATAATAAAACAAAAGAAGAATACGATGGGTGAGAGATTATGAAACAGACAAGTTAGGCGTGCGCCTGTGCGAACTAAGGAGCTCGTCACTTTAGCTAATTAATATCGTCATCTATATATTTATCTATACCTTTACTATATCTTTACTATATCTTTATCTATATCTTTAACTATATCTTTATCTTTATCTATATTTTTTTATCTATATCTCTATATATATCTTTATCTATATCTTAACTATATCTTTATCTGTATATCTTTATTTATATCTATTTCTTTATTTATATCTATGTCTCTATCTATATTTTTTTATCTATATCTACCTATATCTTTATCTATATCTTTCTCTATATCTTTATCTTTATATAAACTGTATCTTTATCTTTATCACTATCTTTATCTAAATCGTTATCTCTATCTCTCCATCGATTATCCCTCAACCTTTCATTCTCTCTACCATTCCATCTTCCATTATTGTATCTCGCTATGACCTCTCTATTTTCCATTATCTCTTTATCTTGCTATTCTCTTTCTCTTTCCTCTCTCTATTCCATTATTTCTCGATATCATTCCTCTATCACCTCTCTATTATAACTTCTATCTTTCGATCTCTCTTATTTATATCTAATATAATTGCTCATCTTTCCTAAGGTTAAGTCCCCATTGATCTTTCCTGGATTGGAAATCCCTTAGACTATTTTAAGACTTGAAATTCTTTTGTTTCGTGGCCTTTTATTCTTAAATGTACGACACTCTAACATTATTACCTAGGTTTAAGATAGAACATCATTTGCCCAATAAGATCTCGTCCGCTTCAAGCGTCAAATTAGCCACAGCTTAACTCTAATGTACAAGGACCACATAGCTCGCCGGTGTGAAATTATATCGGGGACACAACGTCTTCACCGCCGGTAGCAACAATTAACTGACACACCGTGCATTGATTATTGACTCTGAGAGAAGATCAATGGGTTATTATTATATATCATCATTTGAGTATACGTTTATTTACGATAGATAAACTGGTAAATTGATGAAAAGGAAACATTGAAAAGATTTAAAGCTGTGTGTTGTCTCTGTCTTTGTTGTATCTGTGTCCGTGTTGTCTCTGTCTTTGTTGAATCTGTGTCTGTCTTGCTTCTGTCTTAATTGTATCTGTGTCCTTGTTGTCTCTGTCTTTGTTGTATCTGTGTCCTTGTTGTCTCTGTCTTTGTTGTATCTGTGTCCGTGTTGTCTCTGTCTTTGTTGTATCTGTGTCTGTGTTGTCTCTGTCTTTGTTGTATCTGTGTCTGTCTTGTTTCTGTCTTAATTGTATCTGTGTCCTTGTTGTCTCTGTCTTTGTTGTATCTGTGTCCGTGTTGTCTCTGTCTTTGTTGTATCTGTGTCTGTGTTGTCTCTGTCTTTGTTGTATCTGTGTCTGTCTTGTTTCTGTCTTAATTGTATCTGTGTCTGTGTTGTCTCTGTCTTTGTTGTATCTGTGTCTGTCTTGTTTCTGTCTTAATTGTATCTGTGTCTGTGTTGTCTCTGTCTTTGTTGTATCTGTGTCCGTGTTGTCTCTGTCTTTGTTGTATCTGTGTCCGTGTTGTCTCTGTCTTTGTTGTATCTGTGTCTGTGTTGTCTCTGTCTTTGTTGTATCTGTGTCTGTCTTGTTTCTGTCTTAATTGTATCTGTGTCTGTGTTGTCTCTGTCTTTGTTGTATCTGTGTCCGTGTTGTCTCTGTCTTTGTTGTATCTGTGTCTGTGTTGTCTCTGTCTTTGTTGTATCTGTGTCTGTCTTGTTTCTGTCTTAATTGTATCTGTGTCTGTGTTGTCTCTGTCTTTGTTGTATCTGTGTCTGTCTTGTTTCTGTCTTAATTGAATCTGTGTCTGTGTTGTCTCTGTCTTTGTTGTATCTGTGTCTGTCTTGTTTCTGTCTTAATTGTATCTGTGTCTGTGTTATCTCTGTCTTTGTTGTATCTGTGTTTTCTGTCTTTGTTGTACCTATGTCTGTGTTGTTTCTGTATGTGTTGTCCCTGTCTATTTTGTATCTGTGTCTGTGTTGTCTCTGTGACTTTATTGTCTCTGTCTGTTGTCTCTGCCTGTGCTGTCTCTGCCTGTGCTATCTCTGTCTGTGTTGTCTCTGTATGTGCTGTCTCTGTACCGTCTCTGTTTGTGTTGTGTCTGTGTTATCTCTGTGACGGTGTTGTCTCTGTCTGTGCTGTCTCTGTGTTTTGTCAATGTTGTCTCTGTGACCATGTTGTCTCTGTCTGTGCTGTCTCTGTCTGTGTTGTCTATGTGTTGTCTCTATATCATCAAAGAAAACAAAGTGTGCGTCACAGAACCTAAAGGAGATACTGACATGAAGTCTCATAGTTAACAGTTGAGGTTGTTCGGTCCACGGTAGAGAGCAGTGACGGTGTTGAGAGCAGTGACGGTGTTGAGAGCAGTGAAGGTGTTGATAGCAGTGAAGGTGTTGGGGGTTGCGACGATGTTGAGAGCAGACACGATGTTGAGAGCAGTGACGGTGTTGGGGGTTGCGACGATGTTGAGAGCAGATACGGTGTTGAGAGCAGTGAAGGTGTTGGGGGTTGCGACGATGTTGAGAGCAGAAACGATGTTGAGAGCAGTGACGGTGTTGGGGGTTGCGACGATGTTGAGAGCAGATACGATGTTGAGAGCAGTGACGATGTTGACAGCAGTGAAGATATCTTTTACCTTCCGTGTCCATCCCGCCAATAACATTGACGGTCAACTGTCTCGTCATAACCGTCCAAAGCTTATATTGATTCCTGGGTTTCGCAAATTATCCGGGGAGATGATAAATACTATCCGCAATCTTTTTGTTAGAACGTTTTAGTGTTGAGAGTGACACTCATAGTTTCTCCTTAGCATCTGGATAGATCCATATTAGTCAGCCCAGTGTAGATCAGAAAGAAATAAAATACCTTAAAATGTGCGCCATAAGTGTTTTCCTCGTTACACACGCTGCAAGGGTTGTCCAACATTTCCATAAGCCCCCCCTCCGGAATGCTCCTTTAAGCATTATTTTTTTTCTCTTTAGTCAAACAAAAAAAATATTTGCCCTTTTGACAGCTTGTACATAATCCCATCATTGTCCCATTTTGTTTTATTTACAGTATTATTTTCGCCCGTCATCGGAATCTTTGTCTTGCCACGTCATCACCGCGCTGCACACATGTGGCAGCACCAACGTTTTAGAGGTCCACTTTCAAGGATGCGGTTTTTCAAAACTCTTGTTTATAAAACTATTTCTGTTACGTTGTCTATGAGTTCATTATTAGGGGAGACAATCTTATTCGGCAATTGATTGCGATCGTCCATCATAAAGGGATGAGTTATTTCCAATGCATCTCTTTCGGGGATGATCGGCAATGTGGGTTGTCTTGTGAGAACATCGTACACAGGGCTTCACGTATGTAAATGGAAATCTGAGCGAGAAAGCCAGAGAGCCAGAGTGTCCTCTAGCCTGCAAAGGAAGCTACATTGTTGTCACCAATTGTGTGAGGCAATGTTCCTCAAACGTTGGTCGCATGATATCCACTAGTGTTTCTTAATCCATGACAATTGATCGTCAATAGCGTACTAGAAAAGCGGCGACAAATGATAAACTATGAATCGATCTTTCAATAGCCAAATATCAAGGGCTTCTTTGAATTTTCGTATAACGTTTTTTGTGTCGGATATCACTTTTTTCTCCCCCCCCCCATTTATCACAAAAGGGTATGTTATTAACTGATTCTGAAATTCCTATACATGTTTGAGGACCCTTGTGTCAAAGACAAGTTTTATTTAAAGAAGGATGCATTTAAGACACGAAGAACTTTAAGGGGAAAAGGGTTCTTAGATTTTTTCCTCGGCTTGATTTCAGAAAATGTCCTAAAGGCAGCTTGATTTCAGAAAATGTCCTAAAGGCAGCTTGATTTCAGAAAATGTCCTAAAGGCAGCTTGATTTCAGAAAATGTCCTAAAGGCAGCTTGATTTCAGAAAATGTCCTAAAGGCAGCTTGATTTCAGAAAATGTCCTAAAGGCAGCTTGATTTCAGAAAATGTCCTAAAGGCAGCTTGATTTCAGAAAATGTCCTAAAGGCAGCTTGATTTCAGAAAATGTCCTAAAGGCAGCTTGATTTCAGAAAATGTCCTAAAGGCAGCTTGATTTCAGAAAATGTCCTAAAGGCAGCTTGATTTCAGAAAATGTCCTAAAGGCAGCTTGATTTCAGAAAATGTCCTAAAGGCAGCTTGATTTCAGAAAATGTCCTAAAGGCAGCTTGATTTCAGAAAATGTCCTAAAGGCAGCTTGATTTCAGAAAATGTCCTAAAGGCAGCTTGATTTCAGAAAATGTCCTAAAGGCAGCTTGATTTCAGAAAATGTCCTAAAGGCAGCTTGATTTCAAAACATATTAGCACTTTTTGATGAGCGGAATTATAATAAAAATGCAAATGAAGCTTTGGTTCTGTGGCTCTTCTGGCGTCCCTTGACACCCCCCTCCCACAGAAATGGTAACCCAAACCGCAATCTCTTCAAGCATGATTGAACAAGTCATCTAAATCGCCAGGCTCATGCAAACGTTGAAATTAACATACCGCGGTCTACAGTGATCTTGTGGCAGATTAGAGCAAATCGTTGAGAAATTAAAGGAAATAAGTTGATAGGACATGAGGGTGGGGGTGAGGGGCGGTTATATGGCAGATGTCCAAGTGTCACGTCTGTTAATCTCCCATTGGCAGACGTCCAAGCGTCACGTCTGCTAACCTTCCCTCGGCAGACTTCCAAGTGTCACGCCTGCTAACCTTCCATTGGCAGACGTCCAAGTGTCACGTCTGCTAACCTTCCATTGGCAGACGTTCAAGTGTCACGTCTGCTAACCTTCCATTGGCAGACGTCCAAGTGTGACGTCTGCTAACCTTCCATTGGCAGACGTCCAAGTGTCACCTCTGTTAACTTTACATTGGCAGCGCCTCATTCCTGGCGTGTTTTGAAAGTCCTTCGTATTTGAGAGTATCACGAGAATGCGTATGTGTGCGCGCGCGTGTGTGTGTAGTAAATCCCTTGTAGTAAGAGAAGGGTAGATGAAGGTGCTGATTAGGAGAAATTTAAAAAACGAAATGATTTTAGAGAAATTGAGACGTGGAAATGTGAGACCTTAAGGGTAAGAGCAATAGGAAGATGAATAGAAGAGATTGAGGGAAGATGAAGAGAGAGAGAGAGAGAGAGAGAGAGAGAGAGAGAGAGAAATGGAGAGAAAGAGACACATAGAGAGAGAGAGAGAGAGAGAAATAGAGAGAAAGAGACACAGCGAGAGAGAGAGAGAGAGAGAGAGAGAGAGAAATAGAGATATATATTCACAGGTAGAGAGATACAGAGACTGGCACACAGAGAAAGAGAGAGAGAGAGAGAGAGAGAGAGAGAGAGAGAGAGAGAGAGAGAGAGAGAGAGAGAGAGAGAGAGAGAGAGAGAGAGAGAGAGAGAGAGAGAGAAATATTAAGAATAAACAATAGAGCAAAAGTAAGAAATTGCAATATTCGTCATACTAGTGAAATATTTAACGACTTTGTTCATGTTACGACAGTGTCAAAATGAAGAAAAGATGGATGCTAATACGCGTTGTAAAACATGACAGGGTTTATACAACGATTAGGTGTTTCTTTCGATGGATGGCTATTTAAAGACATTCGCACAAGCACACGTTTCAATGACGTCAGTTCGGTTCCCTTTATTTTGAGGCACATGGACGTCAGCCTACTGCCGCGCTCTCCTCTAAAGGGAGTCAACCACACTAAACGAAACAGACAACTCTAGGGTCTCGTGGCTACTCTAAAAGCTCCACGTCAGACCAGGGTTTTCTAATCTTGATTGGATTTCCCTTGAACGATAACACAATCATGCAGACATGATGCCAGTTCGCGCGTGTACCCTTCAGTGATTTCCATGAAATCTGTGCGTTTTATCAACACGGTTCAGATCTGGATGACCGATAACCATGAAAGGCCCGAAGTCTGGTCATGTGTTTGGATAAAGTGCAGATACGAATGCTGACGGGAAAATTGATTACAACTCACTCAGTTTTGTAAAAAACACTTGGTCTCAAGGCCACAACACTTGGTGTCAAGGCCACAACACTTGGTGTCAAGGCCACAACACTTGGTCTCAAGGTCACAACACTTGGTCTCAAAGCCACTACCCGATGTTACGATTGGATGAGAGTAGTTGAGGATGTCAAGTCATTTTTTTCTTCTCCCTTTTACAAAATTCTTTCATGCTTCTTGAAATTGAAGATCATCTATAAACCGTATTGAGCAGGGATGTCCAAAGTCCGGCCCGCGGGCTAAAACCGGCCCGCGAAGCCATTTTAACTGGCCCGCTGAGGCTGAAATAATTAAACAAACATGCTAACTATGACAAGTTGACTGAAACTGGGCGAAATGAGAAGCTGAAGGAACTGGAATCTGGATTAACCTCACAGTAAAGCTTATTTTCAATAATAGGTCAGGACAATTAAAATTCCTCAAAGGTAAGTTATGAGGTAGCAAAAATGATAGCGAAACACAGCAAGTCATTTAATGATGGCAAGTTTGTAAAAGAATGCTTGATGAAAATTGTTGAAAATATCTGTCCCGAGAAAAAGCAGGAGTTTGCCAATGTTTGCCTGTCACGCAACACTTTGGCTCGCAGATCTGAAGAAGTCTCATCTGACATTAAGAGACAAATAGAGACAATAGCAGAAAAATTTGACTTTTTTCGATAGCCTGTGATGAAAGCACTGATGCATCTGACACTGCGCAACTTCTTATTTTTTTAGAGGTGTTAATGATGACATGTGTGTGAGTGAAGAATTACTTGACCTTCATAATCTTAAAGACCAAACAAAGGGGAAACAGATTTATTTACTTCTGTTTGTTCTGCTGTTAATGACATTAAACTACCTTGGAAAAAAATATCTGAAATTATTACTGATGGTGCAACTGCCATGATTGGTGAGCATAGTGGACTTGCAACAATTGTCTGTAAGTCGGGGAGGGTGGCAAAGCTTTTAAACTTCACTGTATGATTCACTAAAAAGTTCTATGTGCCAAACATCTTAGATGGGATCATGTCCTTAAGCCAGTAATAAAAGCTATAAACTCTATTCGCTCTAAAGCCCTGTTTCACCGCCAGTTTCAGCAGTTTCTTCTTGACACACAGGGCAGAATACGGAGATGTTGTGTATCACAATGATGTAAGGTGGCTCAGTCGGGGAACAGTACTTCAGCGCTTCTACGCATTTAAAAAAGAAATTGGGCAATTCATGGAAGATAAGTGAGAACCATTGCCAGAATTATCTGATACTGCTTGGCTGGCAGATTTATCATTTTTAGTTGATATGAGAAGACATCTAAACGTACTTAACACAAATCTTCAAGGTCAAAATGCAGTGGTAAGCCAATTATATTCACATATCAAGGCCTTTGGGAACAAACTGCAACTTTTTCAAAGACAACTGTCTCAAATGTAGCCTAATACCACACATTTCCCCTCACTACAGGAAATCATGACAAGTTTCCCAGAAAGAAGTTTCAATTAGCAAATGCAGAGTCAGAGGTATGTTGCAGATATCCCATCCCTGGCTGACGAATTTTAAAGACGCTTTCAGGACTTTGAGACTATTGAAAAGGACATCATATTATTTTCTTCACCTTTCTCTGTTGACCCTGATAATGCTCCAGGCAATCTGCCGCTGGAACTCATTGAGTTGCAAAGTGATAATGAAATTCACAGCAGACAACAACAGCTTTCTCTCAACGACTTTTACCGACAGCTGGATAAAGAGAGATTCAAAGAGATTCGAACATTTGCTAAGAAAATGCTCAGCTTGTTTTGCTCGACATACTTGTGTGAGCAGACATTTTCAGTTATGAATTTTAACAAGAACCGTGTGAGGACAAGAATAAGTGACTCTCACCTACGTGATATCATATACGTATCAAAACCAGTGGCATTGAGCCTGACCTCAACTATTTACTGCATTCAAGATCTCAGTTTCACCCATCACATTAACATTTTGCTATAAAAACTTCTCAACTTATGTCATTTTTATATAATTTTAATCCAGCCCGCGAGGGTCTTTATTTCAAGGAATTTGGCCCGCCATGCAAAAAGTTTGGAACCCCTGGTATTGAGTATCGAAGTAAGATCAATGGTAACGAAATACAGACATCGGGAACAAGTGATACAGGAAATCTACAATTTGCGCTCTGCAATTTCAAGTATAAAATGTGAAAAGATCAGTCAGGTCCAATGTTCCCTCTAAGGTTCGTTGGTCCGTTTGTAAAGTCATAAAACTCGTGTGCAAAGTTGCTCAGCATCCATATTTTGTGCAATATTTTTAGCAAATTTGCTGCGCGGTAATTCCAAACTGCTGCGCGGCGTCTGTCAAATATCTGCGCGGCCGCGCACCCGCGCAGCTTAAAGGGAACATTGGTCGGGTCTTATCGGAAAGACGTGCGTGGTCGGCCATAGTAGGAAGTGTTGTAATCCAATGGGAATTTATTTCCGTTAAGTAGTCTTTGACTCGGACAAACGCGCTGAGAAATGTCCAGGCGCCCAAGCTCCAGGGCCGCAAATCGTGACATGGAATATTATATTTATTTTTTTATCTACGGATACATATACATTTATTTGAAAATTTCATTATCACCATACATCGTGTACTTTCCTAGAGTAACATAGGGCCTCTGTCAAAGCATGTCAAATTTCTTTTTTCCTTAGCAGAAGTCTACTGACCTCTCAGCCTTAACGTCTCTGGGATTTAAAAAAAAATGTAATCGCTTATAATCATTTTTCTCCCCATGATGTGTTTCTTTAAACGTGTTCTTTAAACGTGTTTCTTTTATTTGTATTAATGTTAAATTTGAAAATTAACCATTTATTTAACCCCTCCTCACTCACAAATTAACCCATCAAGTTTTGTCTTTGGAATGTGAATCACTGTTATAATGACGTCTGTGTTAGTGCAAGCCTTGCTCACCGCACTGGGCGTTTTAGAATGTGCAACAATGATTACCAATGAAATAGTCAATATACGAGTGTAAAGTGTGAGCCATACTAAATGATTTTGTGTGTGTGACCCATAACCTCGTGGTCGTAGGGGGTTCTAATATTTACGTTAGAACTTTCTCGGGGCTTGGTAGACATGGTGGCGCCCATCTCCTCTCCAAGTCAGCGGAAGACTTCTTAGCGATAGTCATATATCAGTCTTCATAATATGGCCTTAGCGTGGGCTAGATCCCACGCACCTCAGGCTGTGAGGCGAGCGCACTACTGACTTCGATATCCAGCCGCCTAAATGATGCTTTTATGTTAAAGAAATTGGATTACACTATCTTTTTCTATTCTCAATGACGATATTATTGATTGCGCATGACAATTTAAGATACCCTTAAAGGGAATTAGTGTGATTTGTGAATGAACAGTTTTCATTGAGATGATTGTGTTAGTATCTAGTGATAGGAACTGAGGGGGCAGCGATACAATGTGATAGGAACTGAGTGGGCACCGATATAATGTGATAGGAACTCAGGGGGCAGCGATATAATGTGATAGGAGCTGAGTGGGCACCGATATAATGTGATATGAGCTGAAGGGGCAGCGATATAATGTGATAGGAGATGAGTGGGCAGTGATATAATGTGATAGGAACTGAGTGGGCAGCGATATAATGTGATAGGAACTGAGTGGGCACCGATATAATGTGATAGGAACTGAATGGGCACCGATATAATGTGATAGGAACTGAGTGGGCAGCGATATAATGTGATAGGAACTGAGGGGGCAGCGATATAATGTGATAGGAACTGAGGGGGCAGCGATATAATGTGATAGGAACTGAGGGGGCAGCGATATAATGTGATAGGAACTGAGTGGGCAGAGATATAATGTGATAGGAACTGAGGGGGCAGCGATATAATGTGATAGAAACTGAGTGGGCAGCGATATAATGTGATAGGAACTGAGGGGGCAGCAAAATAATGTGATAGGAACTGAGGGGGCAGCGATATAATTTGATAGGAACTGAGTGGGCACCGATATAATGTGATAGGAACTGAGTGGGCAGCGATATAATGTGATAGGAACTGGGTGGGCACCGATATAATGTGATAGGAACTGAGTGGGCACCGATATAATGTGATAGGAACTGAGGCGGCAGCGATATAATGTGATAGGAACTGAGTGGGCAGCGATATAATGTGATAGGAACTGAGGGGGCAGCGATATAATGTGATAGGAACTCAGGGGGCAGCGATATAATGTGATAGGCACTGAGGGGGCAGCGATATAATGTGATAGGAACTGAGGGGGCAGCGATATAATGTGATAGGAACTGAGGGGGCAGCGATATAATGTGATAGAAACTGAGTGGGCAGCGATATAATGTGATAGGAACTGAGGGGGCAGCGATATAATGTGATAGAAACTGAGTGGGAAGCGATATAATGTGATAGGAACTGAGGGGGCAGCGATATAATGTGATAGGAACTGAGGGGGCAGCGATATAATGTGATAGAAACTAATTGTGGGCAGCGATATAATGTGATAGGAACTGAGGGGGCAGCGATATAATGTGATAGGAACAGAATGGGCAGTGATATAATTTGATAGGAACTGAGGGAGCATCAATATAATGTGATAGGAACTGAGGGGGCAGCGATATAATGTGATAGAAACTGAGTGGGCAGCGATATAATGTGATAGGAACTGAGGGGTCAGCGATATAATGTGATAGGAACTGAGGGGGCAGCGATATAATGTGATAGAAACTAAGTGTTCAGCGATATAATGTGATAGGAACTGAGGGGACAGCGATATAATGTGATAGGAACTGAGGGGGCAGCGATATAATGTGATATAAACTGAGTGAACAGCGATATAATGTGATAGGAACTGAGGGGGCAGCGATATAATGTGATAGGAACAGAATGGGCACCGATATAATGTGATAGGAACTGAGTGTGCACCGATATAATGTGATAGAAACTGAGTGGGCAGCGATATAATGTGATAGGAACTGAGGGGGCAGCAAAATAATGTGATAGGAACTGAGGGGGCAGCGATATAATTTGATAGGAACTGAGTGGGCACCGATATAATGTGATAGGAACTGAGTGGGCAGCGATATAATGTGATAGGAACTGGGTGGGCACCGATATAATGTGATAGGAACTGAGTGGGCACCGATATAATGTGATAGGAACTGAGACGGCAGCGATATAATGTGATAGGAACTGAGTGGGCAGCGATATAATGTGATAGGAACTGAGGGGGCAGCGATATAATGTGATAGGAACTCAGGGGGCAGCGATATAATGTGATAGGAACTGAGGGGGCAGCGATATAATGTGATAGGAACTGAGGGGGCAGCGATATAATGTAATAGGAACTGAGGGGGCAGCGATATAATGTGATAGAAACTGAGTGGGCAGCGATATAATGTGATAGGAACTGAGGGGGCAGCGATATAATGTGATAGAAACTGAGTGGGAAGCGATATAATGTGATAGGAACTGAGGGGGCAGCGATATAATGTGAAAGGAACTGAGGGGGCAGCGATATAATGTGATAGAAACTGAGTGGGCAGCGATATAATGTGATAGGAACTGAGGGGGCAGCGATATAATGTGATAGGAACAGAATGGGCAGCGATATAATGTGATAGGAACTGAGGGAGCATCGATATAATGTGATAGGAACTGAGGGGGCAGCGATATAATGTGATAGAAACTGAGTGGGCAGCGATATAATGTGATAGGAACTGAGGGGTCAGCGATATAATGTGATAGGAACTGAGGGGGCAGCGATATAATGTGATAGAAACTGAGTGGTCAGCGATATAATGTGATAGGAACTGAGGGGGCAGCGATATAATGTGATAGGAACTGAGGGGGCAGCGATATAATGTGATATAAACTGAGTGGGCAGCGATATAATGTGATAGGAACTGAGGGGGCAGCGATATAATGTGATAGGAACTGAGTGGGCACCGAAATAATGTGATAGAAACTGGGTGAGAACCGATATAACACTCGTTGATTACAAACGGTATACGTTACACAAATAAGTCTCAAATCGGGCACTTGTTTTGAGTGTCATTTTTTTTCCCCAAGAGACCTGGGAAATCATTTTAGACGCAAAACAGATGTCCCTTAACCTCAGCTCATTCAATATTTTAAAGGTGTGAACCCTTCATTAACTCGTCCTGAGCTTTGCCTAAGTACCCCGTCAATCTGATCAACGCTCTTAGAATTAATGATAACTCGAATGTCTGGATCTGGTAATAGACCACATCATCACAGCTTGCAATCTATGTCTGACTCAAGTCTGTCATTGCACATCGCGGCAATGAAAGGGAGACAAGAGCGATAAGATTACATGAAAAGCTTAAATCCAGAGTTATGTTTCTTACCGTTCTTTCACAGCACTAGGACAAAAAAAAGGGGGGGGGGAATCTACTCTGTTATTGGCTCTCGATGGCGGGTGAAGAAATGAGATCAAATCAAAAGGGCCGTCATAAAGTACGTCACGTTACTATTGACAATTTTTAACTCCCCCCTCCCCCTTTCACAAATTGTCACAAATCTTGAACCCCCCCACCTCCCCCTAAAGTACGTCACGCTTTCGAAAAAAAATAATATTTTTTATTAACAAAATAATTAAAATGTAATATAAAAACCCGGGACGTCACAAATGACCGAACCCCCACCCCTCTCCCCTGTCACAAACTGTCACACTTTCTTACAGCCCCCCCCCCTCTGGAGCGTGACGTACTTTGTGGATGGCCCCAAAGGCAATTAGGGGAAATAATCCAATGGTCGGTAATGTCATATCTATTAGGCTTTTCAGTCTTCGATATGACTTTTGCGATTCTGTGAGATTGAATTTTAATTTGTTTAACCTAAATGATTAATTTAAAATAGATATTGTTTTGAACTGGGGATAAGCGTAGGACGCAATAATCTTCTGTATAGAAGGAGCGTCTGTAAACAGATAAGAGTGTTCGTATACAGGTACTTTGAGTTGATTGTGGTATAGATGTCTGGACTGTTGGGTAGATATGTTGCATAAGCACTGTGTTAGATTCTCCTCCTTTGTGTTCAAGGCATCTCAAATGGCTTGAGATTAATGCTCGAGTGTGTTGTGTTGAAGGCACAAGAGGTGTGTGTAGTGTGTCCCTGCCGCAGGTATGACGTGTAAAAGTCGTAAGTGTTGCGGGTTTGTGGAAGTCACTAGTCTGTGTGTAAAGGGGGGTGTCGATGTCGCAGTGATGGTGTGTAAAAGGCGGTGTGGTGTTTGGGTGTGCACACCAAGCTGTGCTCGATATGTTACTAACTTTACAAGGGTCTGAACTACTTTGTTCCAGTGAGTAGCATGGACATCCTACTTGTCCTTGGCCTACTGGCCATGGTCGTCGTGCTCGTGGGGGTGATGGCCACCCTGGCCTGGACGCAGAGAACGAAAACCTGGAATTGTAAGCAAGATCAAGGTCAAAGGTCATCGATAAGTCTCCCACCACTGTCTACAACAATCAGGTCAGTTATTTGGTTCAAGCGATTTTCTTTTTTTTTGTTTTGTTTCATTTTGGTTCTAATTTCAACATGATCTTTGACAACTACCCATACATGCAACCAACCTTCAATTGTTCTTTTGACATCTTTCAACAAAATGACCTTCATCAAAGCTGACCAACATCTGACAATCATCTCATCTGACCAACAGGTAACCAGCACGAAGCCAATATTTGACAAAATCTGACCAATATATCAAGAGATTCTTACAACATCTCCTCTAATTTTCACTAACATTTTAACCCGAAGACTTGAATTCCACGTTTAATTCCCCTTTTCTTTGCTAAAATTGATGCTTACCTTAGGAATTACAACTTGCATTGCCTGACTTGATTCGGATCTTTTCTCGCAGTAATATTTTCACTTTCTATTTAAAAAAAAGAAGATTTTTCAAGCCAAACTCTTTTAAATGATTTCCGTTTGTTAAAAAAATATTTAGCTTCCATTTTTTCTCTTCGTTTCCATCATCTTTATCCGTGAGAAAGTTTTTCAATATAAAAAAACAACAAAACTTCATAGCTCACTGATACGGCCCTTGTTCTGAAAAGTTCACCATTTAAACTCTCAGTGGGTTATCTCAGTTAGCCACAGATGATGTCATTATTTTTACGCGCATCTTTTCGCGCACGCCGGCTACTCATAATAAGCGTTGGAAAATTCTACAAGTTACCCGCCAAGTTTTGTCAAAATATGAAAGATGTGCACGCGCACTCTAGCTGTTTGAGCATTTATGAGCGGAATTAGCATCTCATTTTTTTCACATCCTTTTGACATCATCCGATAACCTCAGAAATCTAAAGTCCCCCCCCCCATGACTGCCGTGAAAATTTCATGCATTTTACTTCTATATCAATCAATCAGACAGGATATCAAACTTACGTGCGTCCAGGTGCTGAATTAAATCTGTTTTGCCTTTGTTTTTTTAAAGTTCGATTCTCTATAAAATAGAAGAAAAAAAATTAACAATTTGAGCACTACATAAATTGCAAAATTTTTTCATTGGTGAGATTTTTTTGCAGTCGTTGTTCTATCACAATATGAAGATATAAATGACCAATTTTTTAAAATGTAAGCTATTGACTTCTACATATGGCTACGTATTTATTATACTTTTTTATTTGCAGGTCGGGGATGTGAAAAAAAAATGGGGGGGGGGAAGAAATCCATCTCTCATGCATGATCTCCCCTGACCATGGTGGCGTCCCCTTTTGACATTGAAAGCCGAGGTTCGCTCGTCATGAGTTGGACCTGATTTGTTGAATAAATTATTCTAAGCGTAGCACGATCTAAGACAGTTCATGGTAATGTTTAGACCAGTGTGACCTGTGCCCTATTATTTGTCCCGGCTCCCGAGTGATCTGCCACAAACTGACCACTGATACACATGTGTGTATGAATTTGTTGGTGTTTTGTTGACACGTATTCAATTTAGAATTAGACTGGAAAGGGTAGTTTTGTCTCAACTAGCTCTCTGCCATTAAAGTGGACTTTCTTAAAATATAAGTTTCAATCCGTTTCAAGGGTGTGGGCCTACATTTATTTCTCCAATGAGCCCTAACCCTCTTTACAACAAATGCCATTGTCTAGATTTTCACTAAGCAAAATTTCGAATACCGCCAAATACGTTTCGCAGACCTTTCTGTCATGACGGACATCAAGAATGCTATCAGGTCATTAATCACGGCCGTTCTATTACGTATGCGGATAACTGTCTCGGCTGACCAAGAGCCGTCGCATGATAACTGTCATGGCTGACGAATATAAAGGAAAATAAAAGAGTGAAAGAAAGACAAGAACATAGCCCTTATGAATACTAAACAGTTGTATATTCGATCGTCAATCTTTAGACTCGATTACTTATTTTAAAGACGGGAGGGCTTATTGCGGATCGATTTTGCCGAAATTGATTACATTGGAAAAATGAATGAAAAAAGTTACACAATCTTTTACCTTGGCGTGAAGCCAGTAATTATGTTACTTCCAGTCCTTGTTAATTAAAAAACTCCAAGTTTTATAACGATCTTTGTTCGCTCTAATTCCCTCTGGTCACGTGGTTGTCATGCAGAATTTTCCGTCTGCGTCTTCCGCTCTCCCAACCGCCCCTTTCCCCTCTCATATCAATGTTGTTTTCCTCAAGCCAACTACTCGCCCGTTTTCTGCCTTCCCCTCTCCCCCCATCTCCTACTATCCACCCCAGCAGCTCCTTCCTGTACATACGTCATGGATTATTGTTAAATAATAAGTCGGGCTTCTTGAAAACACCAAGTAACAATACGTTAGTATGGTCGCAGTAGGTCGCATGTCAGTATGGTTATATTAGGTCACCTGATCAGTATGGTCAAAGTTGGTCCCCGTCAGTATGGTCACAGTAGGTCACCTGTCAATAAGGCCGCAATAGGTCATATGTCGTTAAGGTCTCATTTGGTCAAGTGTCAGTATGGTCATAATAGGCTACCTGAGAACGATAACAATAGGTCACCAATCATGGTGGTCAGCGTAGGTCTCATTTGCCTCACTTGTCAGTATTGTTACATTATAACAATATTTACGTTACGTTATTTAGTTACGTCTCGTATATAAAGGATTTATAGTCAAAAACTTGGTTTTTAAATCCTTTATATTAACTTGTGGTGTCTGTTTGAGCCCTTGCTCGCCGAAAAAACTTTGGATCGATTTTTAACCCACTTCCTCGTATACTAGCGATCTGAAAATTTGCAGGCAAACTCGTGCCGATGATAAAAACGATGTATCAAAATTTCAGATAAATCGAATGAACACTAGATAAAATATTGAATTTTAAGTTTATCTTTTTTAAAATCTCTATGTAACATGTTAATTTTTGTGCTAGAGTGTCGCGGTGCGTATTGAACAACCTTTCCTGTCGCGCAATAAAGTGTGTATTATATTGACAATACTTTTAAAAATATATTCCCGATCGGTGCGCATTTAGTAAACATGTTTTACAAGATATAACTACTATTTTGCATTTTTGGATTGTCTTGTGCTGCGTATTATAATGAAAATTCTTTTAGTTATGTCTCCTATATAAAGAATTTATAGCCAGAACTTGTTTTTTTTACGTTTTAAAAAAAAATTACGTGTTTTTTTAGACTTTAAGTCATACTGGAAACTGCGCTTCAACGAGTAAAACATTTTACTATTGCCGACGCCTTTGATTTACGTGTCAGTGACAACAGTGACAGGAGTGACAACAGTGACAGGAGTGACAACAGTGACATGAGTGACAACAGTGACAGGAGTGACAACAGTGACAGGAGTGACAACAGTGACAGGAGTAAACGCATTCTCGCCTACCATACCCACAACACCAGGGCATTAAAAAAAAGAAAACGCGCCATTCTCCTCGCGGACCCTGATACAGCATCTTCTCGGCCCCCACCCTTCATCGTGTTAAGGAGAGACAGATATCTGAGTGACCTTCCAAGCACACAGCCACTAATCAACAAAACCATGAGGTCGCCGTCGCTGCAAGACTTTGTTACTTAAACGTACCTGATAGTTTTCCCAGCTACCATGGGGACGTCCATGTTGTTTCTGGAGAATACCATAACTTTTCTGGTGAACACCAGTACCGTATCTGAAGAACGACTGTAATTTTTCGTTTAAATTGGTCGCCAATAAAATGTATCCAGTGAAACAGCACAGTCTTAAACGTTCGACAATCATGAGTTTCGAGGACGGATGCAGACAAAATTGATGTTTACAATCTCAGTCTATTGTAGCGATCTTTTTAAGAAGCGATTGTGCAGCTCATCCAGTTCAGGCCTAGGGAATGTTTACAAAGATCTTTTGACCAAGAGAATGTTTACAAAGATCTTCCGAACAAGAGAATGCTTAAAATGATCTTCTGATCAAGGGACTGGGTACAAATACCTTCTGACCAAGGGAATGTTTACAAAGATCTTCTAGCCACGAGAATGTTTACAAAGATATTCTGGTCAATATATTTTTTACAGAGATCTTCTGGCCAAAAGAATGTTTACAAAGATCTTCTGGCCAAAGGGCTGTTTACAAATATCTTCTGACCAAGAGAATGTTTACAAAGATCTTCTGGTCAAGGGGTGTTTACAAAGATCTTTTGGCAAAGGGACTGTTTACAAAGATTTTCTGGCCAAGGAGCTGTTTACAAAGATCTACTGGCCAAGAGAATTTTTAGAAAGATCTTCTGGCCAAGAGTAATTTTCAAACTGTTTTCCACTAGACAGCATACAGCCAAGTCATCTAACCACCAAGTGAACTAATCGCATATCCATCCTTGGGCCAAGATTATTGACTTACGCACCAGAATTCAAACCCCTCACCGTATGTTCATGTATACAAGGAAATCAAACTATGCTGTCGATACAAATAACACCACAATTGCGCCTCCAGCGATGAAAATGGTGATGAATTTTTAACGATGCAATTTTTGTTTGCTCGAATTCGAATTCGTGTCTTTGCGGCGTTAGAAACTCAAGCACGACTAATCATAATGTTAAATTAGTTGAAGAGTTATTTCAGAAATTTAAATGGAAAACGAGAAAGAGGGAGGGAGAGAGAGAGAGAGAGAGAGAGAGAGAGAGAGAGAGAGAGAGAGAGAGAGAGAGAGAGAGAGAGAGAGAGAGAGAGAGAGAGAGAGAGAGAGAGAGAGAGAGAGAGAGAAGAAAGAGGGAGGGAGAAGTCTGTCTCGACAGTACGCGTGTGTTTAGATGTTACCGGTACAGGAGCTGCTGCTATAATGACAGACATTTTTGGATCGATCGATGGCAGGGAAATCAGACAAGCTGCTGTCACGGGTAATTGTTTTAACATAAGCGGTAGGATCTTAAGATTGACAAGGTTAGACAGATCTGGGGTTGGGGGAGGGGAGAGGGGCTGTGTGGTTTGTTGCCTAAATAGCCCAGGGATTGGAAAGTTTCTATATTAGCAGTTAATTTGTTAGGATATGTAAGTTTGAGATTGGTATAAAACTGGGTGATCATTAAAAAATGTGAATTTGTGAATTATCAAATGTACATGTGCATTTGCGGATATTGAAAGTTTAATGTCAAGTTTGCAGATATCGAGAGAGTATGTAAAATTGAAAAGCTTATATGCAGTAATTTGAGGATATTGAGAGTTGAATGTTATTTATTTTTCACTATTGAAAGTTATGAGTGCGTTAAAAATCTTTTAATTAAACAAACCTGTAAAAACAAAGTTTTTGACTATAAATCCCTTATATATGAGAGATAACTAAAAGTATTGATTATGTTCAAACGCGACAAACATTTACAGACTGAAACCGACGGATCTCCCGTGGCTTTAAAACCGGGAGAAGGAGGGCAAGGGGTGTGAACATCGATGAGTGGTGTAAATGCGTGAACTCAACTGGCACGTGGAAGAAAAACAATAAACTGTGAAATTGAATTACATATGTTATATGGAGATAAACTAAAAAATGAATTAATTTAATTAAACTACATTCGATCGATCTGAAATTTTGATACAAAACATTGTTAGGTGACAGTAATCTATGTGGAAAATTTCAGCTCGATAGCATCACGGGAAGTGTGTCAATTTTGACTTTTGTTTTTTCGCCCGCCCGCGAACGACAGAGATCACGACAGAGATGACGACAGACAAGATTTAGAAGTTAATATAAGGGATTTAAAAAATCGTGATACGTTGTTGAATGCCGTAGGCATAAGTTAAAATCTTAAATTTAAAGCATGGCGAATATGTTTTGAGAACTACCAATGCTATATCCCTATACCGATCTGGATCTACGGAACATTTTAATATAAAGTTTGTCTACAAAAGTATCCTATATAATAAAAGACAAGTTTCTGTCCTTTCTGTCCGTTCTGTCCGGTCATCTATAGCTATTGGTCCCTCATACACATATGACTCCTACAGCCAATCATATTGAACACGTTTACGCCATTTACGCGGACGTTCAAAACGAGTTATTTTTGGTGCAGTATTTCTTCCAAGACTTTATTTTGAGTTATGCGCGTTGGGCTTTATAGCAAAAAGCTCTGTTTTTACGAGTTATTTATTTTAACTATAATGAATAGTATTTTTGACGCGATGCACATGTAATGCCGGTCGAGACGGCTGTTGGAGTGGAGTTACAACATGCCACCGAACGGTGGCGGAACGTCCTTGGACGGGCTTTGTTGCTCTTTTTTTATAATTCTCTAGGAATACATTTCACACACCTTTTAAAATCGGTTCATTTAAATTCAATTCTGAGATGTGCTAAATCTATTTGTCATCGTTATAATTAGAAAATAACTTTGTTCTTTGTTTCTGATGCCCAAACTGTCCGCTGAAGTCAGATAACTCTAGTCCAGTGATGGCGAACCTATGGCACGCGTGCCACAGTCGGCACGCATAGCCTCATCAGCCGTGACGCCACTATAATATTATTTCCTTAATCCAATTAAGCCAACCCCCAATTTCCGGGTTTCATTGGAGTGTTGGCACTTTGCTATTAATAAGTGGTTTTTTTTTAAATTTTGGGCACGCGGCTCCAAAAAGTTTCGCCATCACTGCTCTCTTTACTGACGAGACCCGCTTTGGATATTTATGACGCGGCTACCAGTCGTTGGAACATTCAAGAAGGCTGCAGTTTTCTGACAGACACACGTCATTACAAGAGCTTGTTGGAGGATCGTGATTGTAAAAACTTTATTACGGGACTGACGAGTTGTTGTGGGTTGTGTCTAGTTATCGGAAATATTGTGTATGTAAAAAATAAAGCAAAATTGCAGTTAAACAATTATCTAATTTTGACTCATTTTTTAAAAACATTTACAATATTTCGGATCAACTAGTAACATAATAATAATAATAATAATAATAATAATAATAAAAAAAATAAAAATAAAAACAAAAATATAAAAAAATAATAATAATAATCAAATGAAATAGTAACAGATTTCAATTGAAATCTTGTTTGTTTTTTGTATTTATTTTGTAGTAGAAACCGTGGGAGGACATTATAAGATTTTAACTGCTTAACTCGCACTTTTTAATCACTTGTCTTTGGTCAACCTTAGTTTCGGCTGACACAGAAAAACTTAGTTACGATCAGAGCCGTCTTAACACCATTTTCGGCCCTCGGGCAAAGAAATAGTGTTGGGCCCTCCCCCGAAGAAATAAAAAACCCATTCATATTATATATAAATAAAAATATTCCCATGGGGCCCCTATGCTCGTGGGCCCCCGGGAAAATGCCCAACGGGCCTATGCGTTAAGACGGCACTGGTTACGATGACAAATCCTATGAGCGATGACCTCTCAATGCAGTGACGTGACACTGATTTCGCTATTGTATAAATAAATTCAAGTTTCAGTCGATGAGGTTTAAAAGACCCGAAAAGAGGACTTTTTACTTTACTTTACTATTTAAGACAAGAGTAATATTTAATATTGAAAAATCATTAAAAGTAGTGTAAATGCTAAAGAAATCCAATCCTCTCTTTGACAGTAAATTATCTTGAGAATACAAAATATAAATAAATAACCTCATCACGGCAAATGATTTGGAAAACAATATACTTCCCTAACTTATTCTTTTCTTCTACTACTCCACTGTAGAAATTAACGTCTTATTTTTATCTTATTCCTCTGTAACCTGCATAATTAAATCATTCCGTACGCTGCGTCCATCTATAAATATTAGCATAAAAATGTCTTTTGTGTATCTAAAGTATGCGAATATTTATTCGACAGACACGTAATATTTCATTGGTGATCTGGCATCTTCCCCGATAGTTGTAAAAACTTGTAAGAATTAAGAACCTCTAGAATTTACGGGAACCAGAAATTATTTACTATCTTATCTTATCTTATCTTATCTTATCTTATCTTATCTTATCTTATCTTATCTTATCTGTTACAGACGCTCCTTCTATCCAGTGATGTAAGGCAGTGCTTCTCAAAGTGGTGGTCCGCGGACCAGTGCCGGTTCGTGGGCCATCCGCTGCCGGTCCGCAGATGTTCTCAAAAAAGGACAGAAAAAATTGTCAGTGCAGGGAAAATAATGCACTGGTCCCTGGTGCTATGGAAAAAATTCCCGCCGGTCCGCCATACTAAAAAGTTTGAGAAGCACTGATGTAAGGGAACTGAGATTCCAAATTAGTTACATTTTTTGAGTAAATTAAAGACATCCCCGAACACAAACTAGCGACCGATGTAAAGACAGTATTTCATGGTAGTGATCGATTTAAAGACTGTATATTGCTTATGGACTAACACTTCCCCCACAAGCTAAAGTAAATGTTGAAAACTTCCCCACGATGTTGTTCAAGATGGCGCCCATCTAACGACCTAATTTTGTGTGTGTGTGTGGGGGAGAGCGATATATTCTAATGTGGATATGTCTCTGCGATAGCCCCGTCAAAAGAGAAAAAACAACTAATCACAGCTAAATTCTATGTGATTTCTGGATGATTCCAGAAAAAAACTATTCTTTACTCAAATTTTCGCAACGCCATTTAAGGGTCAAACTGAGTATTATAATATTTATAAGAGAAGACACTACTCACATATTACAGTATGAATTCCACTAAATGCTGTCTGGCGGATTAAGCTTACTTGACCTTTCTTTTTGTTCCGTTGCCAAGAGGCTTCATAAGATTTGGTTTAACCTTCTCTTCTGTGGTAGAGCCCATCGCGTTAATCCCCACCTTCTCAATTCCCCCTCTCCTATTCACATCCAGTCTTAACAAGATCATAGATATAAAAAAAAACCCAAATAAAGTCATTGTTAAACGTTTTTAGGTATTCAGTTAATTAAAACTTATTCCCCTTAGATCTTTCAATTAATAAAACTAAACGATAGTCGCAATACGAAAATTGTATTGAGTAGAGAGGGCAAAGTTGTTTTTTTTTAAAAATTATTTTTTTATTATTTTTTAATTATTTTTTTTAAACAAAAGAAGGAACTTATTTATACCTTTAAAAAGACTGTGCGAGGAAAAATTATGGCAATTAATTTAGAAAGTTGAGAGCTGTTCGAGGAAGGCCTATCAAACACATTTTAAAACTAAAAATATTGATCAAATAAATTTGGTCTTAGTCGAGATTATTATCTGCTGAGCTCACCGTTTTCGTATTTCAATTAAAGTGAATGTCTTTTGGCATGGGCACCAAGACTCATCTACATTAAGCCATTATCTAACACCTTGATGTCTTCTTTACATACTGAATTTCTACATCGGTCTTATTTTAAACGGGCTTTTCCGTTGTCCGGCTCTAATGGTTGATTGGTTGGTTGGCTTTCCTTATGTCTCGTAAGAGGACGGAAGTTTCTGTGCTCCTGTGGGATCCTCGCGCATGGCCCTGCAGCTTCTGTAGTGGCTGTACAAGCCCACTCGCGTATGGCAGCCTTTGCCGCACTTCTGGCACTGAAAGGTAGCACATGTGGTTGTCTGCTTAGCTCTCCTTTTCCTCTTTTGGCGGTCCGCGTCTGCGACATGCCACAGGTCTCTTTCTCCTGCTTCTAGCCCTGCAGTCAACGCCTGTCTCCAACTGTGTCTGTCCCCAACGAGTTCCTCCCAGCCATTTATGTCGATGCCAATAGCTTTGAGGTCCCTCTTGCAGACATCTTTGAAACGTAGGTGAGACCGGCCTGTAGTCCTCTTTCCTTTGGCTAGCTCAGAGTAGAGGATTTCCTTTGGGATTCTGCCATCCTCCAATCTGCGAACATGTCCCAACCATCTGAGCCGACGCGGGCGGAGAAGAGTTGTCATACTTTGTATATTGGCCTGTTGTAGCACCTCATTGTTGGTGACATGGTCCTGCCAGGCGATTCCCAGGATGCGCCGGAGACATCGCATGTGGAAAGCACTCAATCTCCTTTCTTGCCTGGAGTATAGGGTTCAGGATTCACTGGCATAAAGGAGGGTGCTTAGCACACATGCTCGGTACACAGCAATTTTGGTTCTGATGGTCAGCTTTTTTGTTGATTGAGATTCTTGTAAAGAATTTTTATTGCTTAGTCTCCTTTAGTGTGCTAGGGTCAAATTAACTTCCTCAAGAATATAAGCACAAAATAAATAAAAGCGAGCAAAATGTGAAAATGTAAAACTTTTCGCAAGCAGAGATAAAGTTGCTCTGTTTTGTCGGCCTGGTGCATTGCGCTCAAATATAATTAGATATGTGTGAAACCGAGTCAAAGGGGGTCTGCCATTTTCTCAAAACTCTATTTGGTGGCAATCGTTATTCGAGGACAGTGCTTGATTTACATATTTGCTAAACAAGCTATAGCTTAGGGCCCCCGCCTTCTTGGGGGACCCCCTGATTTTTTCTTCATATTTGGCATTGACATAGAGTATATGGACTTCAAAACTGCCCCCATATCTCAAACAGCTTAGGGCCCCATCAAGTCTAAATGCGGCCCTGTTATCCACCGGTGCTCAGCGTTTTGTGACTCCACCGTGGGCTAGAGAGCAAACATTCTAAAGGACTGTGGGTCGGTGAAACGAGATCCGATCCGTGGACCCAACCGTAGCTCTAGGGCCGCCCCTGAATGCTTCTAGCCTGATTCGTATTTGCAACTGAACAACGCCAACTGAGCGTTGGTTTCACAAGCAGGGACGCGGCAACAAAAGCCTGACGACGTCATGCACAAGGAACAAAACATTGGGCATTCTCGGAACACGGAGCTGTCATTCACCATTTGCTCCTCATTTGCCCCCGTCCCCCCTCTCTCTTCCCCACCCCCACACGCTGCCGCTCATTTACATGTTGCAGGCAAAACTTGAATGGCGCTGAGCCATCGACTTCCGCCCCGCGCGCCGATTGTTTCGTATCTTTAACAACACTAAGGATGTCCCTCACCTCTGCGTTCCACATCTCGTGCCCTCCTCGTCTCTCTATCTCTATCTCACAGGAGTCACGTGCGTGTGTCATCGAGTGTCTCGTGTGATTATTACCTGATCTCTTCGGTTGAGATTTCATGAATGAGTTGCGGCACTATCTGAAAGAGACTAAATCACGTGATACACCAGATGGCGTGGAGGTAAGAGGTGTTCAAATTTTTTCCAGGAATTCTTAAAAATATATTTCTTATTTGACTCTTTAACTGGTTGAAGGGGAAGCATCCTTGTTTACATTCTATGAACTCACTCCAGTACACTTTCTTTTATATCCACCGAAAGCTTGTTGCATCCCATTAGGAATACAACGAGCTACCGCTGACTTGCTATCCACATTACTCGGACTAACATCTGGTCATTTTACTTGAAGTCATTGTCTAGCTGGTCATATTACTTGGCGTTATTACCTGGTCATATTACTTGGCGTTATTACCTGATCATATTACTTGAAGTCATTACCTGGCCATATTACTTGAAGTCATTACGTGGCCATATTACTTGAAGTCATTACCTGGCCATATTACTTGAAGTCATTACCTGGCCATATTACTTGAAGTCATTACGTGGCCATATTACTTGAAGTCATTACGTGGCCATATTACTTGAAGTCATTACCTGGCCATATTACTTGAAGTCATTACCTGGCCATATTACTTGAAGTCATTACGTGGCCATATTACTTGAAGTCATTACGTGGCCATATTACTTGAAGTCATTACCTGGCCATATTACTTGAAGTCATTACCTGGCCATATTACTTGAAGTCATTACCTGGCCATATTACTTGAAGTCATTACGTGGCCATATTACTTGAAGTCATTACGTGGCCATATTACTTGAAGTCATTACCTGGCCATATTACTTGAAGTCATTACGTGGCCATATTACTTGAAGTCATTACCTGGCCATATTACTTGAAGTCATTACCTGGCCATATTACTTGAAGTCATTACCTGGCCATATTACTTGGAGTCATTACTTTGCCATATAACTTGGAGTCATTACCTGGTCATATTACTTGGAGTCATTATCTAGTCATATTAACTATTATAAGTAAATCAAAGGTGACATATGCATTACAATAACTTATTTACACAATTTGTGCAATACCCTACTGCATCTTTTAGTAAAAAAGGTTCCAAATGAATGAACACAATTATTATTGTAAAGGCTGCATTTCAAGTAATAGATTAAATAGCTTAAAATAAATACCTTCGATCAATACTGTAGAATTGTTATAGTCATGTGACTGAAGTGTTGTTATAGTCATGTGACTAAAGTGTTGTTATAAGTTATAGTCATGTGACTAAAGTGTTGTTATAGTCATGTGACTAAAGTGTTGTTATAGTCATGTGACTAAAGTGTTGTTATAGTCATGTGACTAGAGTGTTCTTTTAGTGCTGTTACTTTTGTGTTGAACTAAATAATTGGGTGAGACTGCAATCTGGCTTTTAGATAAATAAATATTTATTGTTAAAAATGGATTGCTAGATAGCTTTTTTCGGCTTTGGATGACACCACGGCTAAGTTTTCATTTCATGAAAAAAAATGTTTTATATGTTTTTGTCTATCTGTACGTTGAGGAAGGCTTTTTGCCGAAAAGTTCGTTGATCTGTGCCGTCTTGTCAGGCCTATAATACCCTTTTGTATCAATACATGTTTATTTACTTTTGTTTTATAGGCATGTTACTTAAGTGTTGTTATAGCCACGTGACTAGAGTGTAGTTATAGCCATGTGACTAAAGTTTTGTTATAGCAATGTGACTTAAGTGTTGTTATAGCCATGTGTCTAACGTGCAGTTACAGTCATTTGACTTAAGAAAAGCCGGTCGGCCATGATATAAAGTAATGTGACAGGTCGTCACTTGTCTTTTGACAAACACATAACAACCTCGGACACACTGCCCTTTGTGTACATTGGAAAAAACTCAGCTAGTTGTGATTAAGTAACGGCCTTGCAACATCTCCTAATGACCTTGTTGTATGCTTCCATCGATCGTGGTTTGACAAGTTAAGCGAAAGTAGCTATAAGCTTTTGTGGATCTCTTTGTGATTAGCGAGGAACATCGTCTCGCTATCAGAGCGACGGCTTCGTGAGAATTCTAGATTAAAAATAAATGCGGCAATTAGTTTAAGTAAATGTGAGGATCGATTGAAGTTGCCTATCACCTTATGTCTTTCTTTTTAAATTTTGGCTGTCTTTTTTTTATTCGTGCACTTTGATTTTTTTATTTTCGGTCTTTCTGTTTGTCCTTTCTTTTATTGTGCGTTCCTTTTGTATGTATCATTCCATGAATCAATTTAAATGGATATATTTAGCTTTAAAAAATCAATTTATAAAGCGAAGTAATAGAAACATGACGCTGAAAAAATATTTTGACAACTAGCGTACACCCGTAAAAAATGACGGAAGTTTTCAGCTGAAATCTATTTATTTTTAAAAAAGCACTTTTTTAGGGCGCCTACGGCGCCGACCTTTTTCAAAAGCCCAACTAACTTGTCCTTGTTTGATAAATACGAAATATTAAACTTTCTGAAATGTACACAAAGTATTTTATAATAGGGGTTGCAGGGCGCCTACGGCTCCCCTTTTATTTTATGATTTTATAATTAACCATCATCTAATTCTCTTTTTACAATGTTCCTTTTTCCAAAATTAAATTATGAGCGAAACAATGACGTCATATAATATTTTTTTACAGCGCATATTTAATTTGCACACCTTTTGATGCTTTGGTGCAGTAATTTGGTTTTCCCTGTTTTCTAAAATTAGTAGCGTCAGGACTGACTGACAGACACTACTTGCGTGACAATTGCAAATTATATTGTTTAATTTTTAAAATTGAAAATGAAAGAAAACAAATGACGTGACGCTGCTATATTTTCTTTTTTTCTTTATAGTAACATATTCTCCTTGAAGCTAGCGATGCGATTTAAACGTAAATATAGAAAATAGTTATACTGTGGTACATATTGTTTGGGTATCAACAAATGTATGGCAAAATATATATTAAAAACACACAAAACACACACACACAAAACACACAAAACAACAAGATAACATCAGTTCAATAAGTGATGAAATTGAAGAAGAGCATTGGAATATTAATTGACTTCAGGTAGCGATGATTAAAGGAGATGAAATTATATGAAGGGTTCAATTTTTAAAATAATTTTGTCGTAATCTTAAAATGACTCAAGTTGATATTATCGTAAGTTTAAAAAAGAAATAACAAAAACATTAAAATGTTTTTTGAAGAGTAGCTGAGGATTGATTTTTATAAAATAAGCCGTAAAAAGTCTTCCACCAACACATGTTTTAAAGATTGGTTAGTGGGGACTGTAGGTAAATTCTTATGTGGGGTTAAATATTGTCACACAGATGAAACCACTGTCCTGTCGGTGAGGTCTGGATTTTATTCTAAAAAATATTTTTCAACAAACGTCATAAGCTTTAGAACAAGAGCATCGACCAGATGGCGTGAATATTTATGTAACACTTTTCCCACCGCTCAAAAATAAATGACGCTTAACAACAACAATTAAAGAAATAACTTTTTGACATTTTCCTTTTGATGAGAACACGAGCAAGGGCCACAGAATTTTGATTGGCCTTTAGCACTTGGATGACGGCTATAAAACAAACAAACGAACAAACACACACACACAAATACACACACAAACCAACACCAACATTACATTCGTCAATGCGACAATATGCTCAGTTGAAAACAAAAACAGCTTACAACTGTCGAGCTTTACAATTGAGTGATATTTTAAAAGCTATGATAGAGACTGTAATCATGGAGAGGTTATGGTATGCCTAGATATCAATTTCTTTGATCCTCATCATGTTACAGGTTTGAACTTGATAGAGATGTAAAAATATTGAAAACAAAATTTAAACATTGAACACATCGGTTTAGAGATCCTATTCCTACTTTATTCATTACATTTTTCAGAGTAACAAAAACTTTGGGTAAGTTATATGAAAGATATTTATACACACGCATACCCCCTCACCACATGCATACACTTAAACTACTACAAATCCATATGCACAAATCGAATTTAATTATATATTTTAGTGAGGCTTCCATAAACATGCATTATTTATGAGACAAATTACCCAAAGAATGAATGTTAAAAAAAAATTCGTAAAAAAAAATTAAATGCCTATATTGTGAGAAAAGTCACTATTTACTTTTTTCTGGATACGCATATAAAGGGAATGTCAAATTCATAATTGTTTGAAGCTACAATAAATCGGTGGCCAATTGGAAAACATTCTTCAATTTTTGGTTTAATGAGCACATTCTTATTATGGTTGACGAGTGAGACCTACAAATAATATTATTATTAATAATAAATTGATAATTTATATACCGCTGTATCCCAGTAATAAATGTTTAAATAATGGGGGTGAGACTGCAAACAGCCTTTTTAATTAGTAAATGTATAACATATAAACAGGGTAGTAGTTAGCCTGACAGGACGTAACAAAACAGCGAACGTTTCGGCAAAGAGCCTTCCTCAACGAATAATAAAAAAGACCCGTAAAAACAAAGTTTTTGACTATAAATCCCTTATATATGAGACAGAACTAAAAGTATTGATTATGTTCCAACGCGACAAACATTTACAGACTGACACCGAGTGATGTTCCCTGTCTTTAATAACGGTGGATGGGACGTGAGGGGGTGTCGGCACGACGGTCGACGTCAAAGCGTCAACTCAAACTCACGTGGAAAAAAACAATAACAAACAGTGAATTTGAATTACATACGTTATACAAGGATAAACTAAAATGCATTAATTTAATCACGGTACGTTCGATCGATCTGACATGTTGATACGATGAATTGTTAGGTGACACGGGTTCGTGTGCCATATTTCAGCTCGATGGCATCACGAGAAGTGGGTCATTTTCGACTTTTGTTTTTCCGCCCGCCCAAGACAGAGAGAGAGAGAGAGAGATGACGACAGACAGAGACGGCGGTGAAGTTAATATAAGGGATTTAATAAAACAAACCCGTAAAAACCAAGTTTTTGACTATATATCCCTTATATATGAGACATAGCTAACAGTATTGATTATTTTCAAACGCGACAAACATTTACAGACTAAATTTGTCTTAACTCAACTTTGCTTCATAACCCTGGGGGGTGGGTGGGGGGAAAGGGGAAAAGTCTGGTCACCAATCGCTTGACCGAGCTCAGCCTGACACGTAAAATGTAAACAAAAGCACGCCGGTACTTCGATGGGTCTTGTCAACGCGTCAACTCAAACTCTCACGTGGAAAAAAAACAATAACAAACAGTGAATTTGAATTACATACGTTATTTAAGGATAAAATAAAAATGCATTAATTTAATTACGGTACGTTCGATCGATCTGAAATTTTTATACGATGCATTATTAGGTGAGTCGGATCTGTGTGCCAAATTTCAGCTCGATCGGATCACGGGAAGTGGGTAATTTTTTACTTTGGTTTTCCCGCCGGCCAAGACACAGAGAGAGAGAGATGACGACAGAACGACAGAGAGACAGAGACGGCGGTGAAGTTAATATAAGGGATTTAAAAAGTACACAAATAAAACGAATATAACGGAAGAATGAAAAAACTTAGCTGCGGTGAAATCCAATTAGTCCAGTAATTATTCTTTCGTTATTTTCGAGACTTTTATTCTAAGTCATAATTGAATTGGAGGATTTACTATTGAATCATACCACTGAGGTGATAAATTAATGTCATGGATATATTGAAATTATACTACCAATTAACTGCTCTGAAAATTGTCAATGGGGTTCTTATCTGTGTGTTCATTTGTCTGTGTGTTCATTTGTATGTGCGTTCACTTGTCTCTGTGTTCACTTGTCTGTGTGTTCACTTGTCTGTGTGTTCACTTGTCTGTGTGTTCACTTGTCTGTGTGTTCACTTGTCTGTGTGTTCACTTGTCTGTGTGTTCACTTATCTGTGTATCACTTGTATGTGTGTTCACTTTTCAGTGTGTTCACTTGTATGTGCGTTCACTTTTCAGTGTGTTCATTTGTCTGTTTGTTCACTTCTATGTGTGTCCACTTGTCTTTGTGTTGAATTGTCTGTGTGGTCAAATGTCTGTGTGTTCACTTGTTTACCAGTCGTGAGTTCAATTGTCGAGTGTTCAGCTGTCTTGGAACCATATTATTTCATTTGTCTCACAAACTTGTCTTTTATGTAGCGCAGTGTCATGAAAAGAAAATATCAAATTTCGCTCCTTGTTGACCCCCCACCCCCCAACACCTTTTTAGTGAATTTTTATATATTTTTTTCCTATTCTTCTATATCTTAAGAGCCCACGATAAATGCTCGAATCATTATGTTTTGTGTGTGTGTGTGTTTCACCCCAATATTTATTTTTACTCGAATTAATAAAATCAAAAGCAGCTCTTGAAAATTAATGCTATTTATTGGATGACGTCTTTCTCATTTAAATACGTCACTGGAAGAAAGCACTCCATAAATAATGAATACAATTTGGTAGGCGGCATTCCATTATCAAAGGTGGTGGTCTCATAGTAAGTTTTAGGCCACTGATGTGAGAAGCGGTTACGATTCCCTGGAGAGGAGTGGTGAAAATATTTTATTAAAAAAAAATTGTTGTTACACATACGATGAAGAGGATGAAAGAGATGGCTGCTTTTTACATTTTCAGAATCGCATATTTTTGTTTCTTGTGTTTGACAGCCCGAGGAATTTCATCTGACAAAATATGTTGTTACTAGACCCGATCCGCGTTGTAGCATACGCCGCAGAATTGCTCACAGGTAGTGCAAAAAAAAAGGGGGGGGGGAATAACAGTCAAAAACAGTAGCACGAGGAAATCAGAACAAGGCGAGTGAATGTGGTTCAATCAACCGCAGTGCGCATGTCTCGAGACCAACCATGGACAGGAGGGAAGGGAGGCTTTGCCTGCGTCCTTTTTGCTTTTGCGTATTATCAATATACATAATTCCCGTTGTCTGTATGTATGGATGTAACTAGGTGGCGCTGCAAAATTTGTAATGCTGTTTGTTAGGTGGCGCTGGGATCAACATTATAAAATTACTGCACCAAAAATAAAACTTTTCGAGCGTTCCGCATAAAGTTGTTCAATATGATGATAATAAATGAATCAAATAAAAAATAAATAAAAGTTATGTATTACATTATTTATTATTCTGATGTGTATTTTTTCAAAATTAATAGATTTCAGCTGAAATATATTCATTTTGAAAACTTCCGTCATTTTTGACGGGTTACACTAGTAAACAATATAATAGCCCAAGTCACTGGAAAGAAGGAAAGATCAGTAGCGCTATGACGTCATTTTTTGAGCTTATATTTAAATACTAGTGTATTACTCGTCAAAAATGAAGGACGTTTTCACCTGAAATCTATTTATATTGAAAAAATGCAAGTTTTTTTTTAGGGCGCCTATGGCGTCCACCTTTTTCAAAAGCCCAACCAAATTGTCATTGTTTGATAAATACGAAATATTAAACTTTCTGAAATGTACACAAATTATTAAGGGGTTGTTTTTTGATTTTATAATTAACCATCATCAAATCCTCTTTTTACATTGTTCCCTTTTCCAAAATTAAAATATGAGCTAAAACAATGACGTCATATAATATTTTTTACAGTGCATCTTTAATTTGCACACCTTTTGATGCACACCTTGTATTAAATATAAGATCAAACAATGACGTCATATAATACATTACATCCATACATACATACGGGAATTATGTATAATGATGATAATTGCCCAAGTCACTGGAAGGAAGGAAGGATCCGTAGCGCTATGACGTCATTTTTTGAGCTTATATATATATATATATATATATATATATATATATATATATATATATATATATATATATATCTTTCTTTATACATATAAGACGCATTTGTTGTCTGTCGTCTGTCTGGATGTCTGGATGTTCCCTATTAACTCAAGATCCAGACAACCAAATAACGTGAAATTTGGAACACGTACACAAAATTATACCGGAAAGGTTATTAAACAGGTTTCGTTCCATATATATAAGATACTGGGGGCCGGGGGCCCAAAATGTAGTTTTTCCTTATATGAGCTCTATAAAAAAATAAAATGATCATATTTCCCGTGTAGGTAGAAGCATAAAACTTTCGGTTGTTGTTAAGTATCATTTGGCGATGGTAACAGGTAAAAAAATTATATAAATTATCACCTACTGGGGGCCAGGGGCCCTATTGTAGTTTTTTCCCCTTTATATTTAAAACTGACTCAACACCAATTCTTCAATTTCCCGTTAAGGTAGAAGCATGAAACTATGGTAACTTGCTGAATACACTCTTATGACGATAATTGGCGAAAAATAATTACTACATTTTTACTCATGGGTGGCCGGGGGCCCAAAACGTTTTTTTCCTTATATGTGCTATATAAAACTGAATCAACACTAATTCCTCATCTTTCTTTGTAGGCAGAAACATGAACTTTGGAAAGTTGTTGAGTACCCTCCCGCGATGGTAGCAGTCGAAAAAAAATATCACTAACTGGGGGGCCGGGGCCCAAATGTTATACATATAAGACGCATTTGTTGTGTGTTAGTCTGTTCTCTAATAACTCAAGATGCAGACAACCAAATAACGTGAAATTTGATACACATACACACAATTACATGGGAAAAGTTGTTAAACAGGTTTCGTTCCATATATATAAGATGCTGGGGGCCGTGTAAGTAGAATCATTAAAATTTCGGTGGTTGTTAAGTATCATTTGGCGATGGTAACAGGTAAACTAATTATATACATTATCACTCAGTCTCTTGGGATTGCTGGTATAGACTTGCAGACACCATGCTTTTCTCATGGACAGTTGTATGTGGCCTGCTCCAGAGTTGGCAAAGAGGAAAATCTTTTTGTACACACTCCAAACGGAACTGCCAAAAATGTTGTCTATCACATTGCTTTAAGTTAAATGTACCCTTTATTGCATGCAAATAAACAGTACTGTACGCTTCTACAGAAAACCTTATTTTAAACCCGGGTAAAGCCGGGTCCTTGCCCCTAGTATATATATATATAAAGTACAAGGCGCGCATCAGGAGGTGTGCAAAATTCTAAAAGATTCTAAAAAACATTATATGATGTCATATTTTTAGCTTATATTTTAATTTTGGAAAAGAGAGCGATGTAAAAAGAGGATTTGAGGATTAATAATTATGAAATACTTTGTGTACATTTCAGGAAGTTTAATATTTCGTATTATCAAACAAGAATAAGTTACTTGGGCTTTTTGCCAAAAAAAAAGTGGGTGCCCTACAGCCCAAGTGGGCGCCGCAGGCGCCCTAAAACCCCTAGTGTATATAGATAGATTTAACAATAATGACACACACTTCTTCTTCTCTCTTCACTTCATTTCCTTCAATATAGTGCGGCGCGGTGCGGGTGCGCATAGTGCGGCACGGTGCTGGTGTGCACACTACTACATATATATAGACTGCGTCTTGCTTGCGTCTTGCTTGCTTGCTCTGACGAATTATATATAGAGATTTTTCGGAATTTTTCTAGTTAACCTATAATTCCTGTCTACGGGTGTCCAGATGCAAAAATGTTTTCCTTTGTATTTTTATGAGATTTAAAAATCTTATCGACATAATTATAAATTATATCTTGGCTCAGTTGAACGAGTGCAATAAGTCTTCCGATATGTTTCTTCTGAGCGAATACGATACCCGCGTTGATTTGTTTATATCTGAGCGATATTTAGAAAGAACGATATTCATGTTGTTTTTGATCTCGACTACGACCAGAGGAGACCTGTGGATAAGGCGAAATGACAAGTTTATGACGTCATCGAACAGCTGTTGACTGCCCGCCTGGAGGAGACAAGTGGACCTTGGAGCTTGGGGCTGGGGCTGTGCTGGGTGGGATGCGCGGGGATGGATGGGGAACAATCCTTGAGGGCAATCACGATAGCAATCATTGATTGTCCGGGAAACATTATACAGATAAGGATGGTTTCCCCTTACGGCCGAAATGTTGGGTTCGGCTACTTGAAACATTGTCGGTGTCAACGTAATTATCTTTTACGGCCTGGCTCTATGTCGGCGTGGCGCTTGTTTTTGTACAGACTGTTTATTGTCATAAGTTTTGGAATTTATCTATCATGTCATAATTTAGTATGCCACTGGAATTTATAATGTCATAATTTAGTCTGCCACAGGAATTTATCATGTCATAATTTAGTCTGCCGCTGGAATTTATCATGTCATAATTTAGTCTGCCGCTGGAATTTATCATGTCATAATTTAGTCTTCCACTGGAATGCATGATGCCACAATAAACTATATCTGTTTATTGTCTGCAACTGGAAACATATAGTCACACTTTACCATGTTAGTTTTTCATAAAATGTGTGGAGCCAAAATTTAACATGATCGAGTTTTATGAACTTTTAATTGAATGCGGCTATACCCCCCTTCACTTGACAGACGTATGACGTCATCAATCCGAGTATGTCTTGCGTTTTCTAAAGATATGAGAGCAACATACATTTTGTCGCGATCTATGCTACACATCTCTATGAAATGAGCGCGTACGTGTCTTGTGATTGACTACATTTCTATATACCGGTAATAGCTTTTGGCTGCTAATCCCACTTTACTATGTGATTCTATCCAGGGATTAATATCCCCGGCCAAACGTAATTAAATTGAACTGTCTCGTCCGACAATCTAATTTTCCCTACTGGTACCCAGAACGTATTCCGATAGACTGGGTTGAAAATGATGGCATTGGTTTCGTCAGAAGTTGGCTCTCATATTTGGTTTGTCATTGTTGCACAATGTTAAGTAATATCAACATGTCGTCGTGTTTGAATGAGGCAGAAATGAATGTAAGATCTATTTTTGGTCTCCTGTCTGTTAGCCGTTGCGTAAAATTTGATTATGTATATATCAAAGGGGGACAATGACACAAAAAGAATGACAAGGATGCCAAATCAGATAACCAATGATAAGGATAGTATATAACAAAGCAGTGGCGTAGCTAGACCTTTTGCCGCCCGGGGCGGTCTCCAATTTGCCGCCCTTTCTAGGTTGTTAGTGTCATGGTTTTTATAAATTAATAAACATAAATAAATAATTGTAATTGAAATAAAGTAAAGGTGGCGAACATTTCTACCATTGAATGCCATATTTAAGTTAGTGGCACTAAAGGAGGCCAAATAAGATGTTAAACCTATAAATACATATTTTTTATAAAAATACGAGATACTTTTTTTTAAAGGTTACAAGAAAGTTACTGAGGTTGCACCCCCCCCCCAATGAGACAAACGTATTCCAAATTTAAACCAAAAAATTAAATTACCAATTAGTATGCTTTTATTTTGTATTTATAAATAAATGATTTAATTATATTTTTACAAACAAATTGTATACATTAGTATGTAAACATATTATTTATACATTTATTTTCATATCTTTTATAGTAGAAAAATCGTGTATTATGCTATCAAAATTTAAATAATTTGTTATATTTTGTTCTATGGACAATATTGCAAGATTTTGTAGTCTTAAGGGTCGGGAAACTTTTTGTCTGAGAGAGCCATACATTATTTTTAAAACTAAAAATTCAAGTAAATGTGTGCATTTTGTGTAATTTCAACAGTAAAAGTACCATAGTTATGTCTCTTAATTCTTTTTAATATCATTGTTATGCTATTTATTGTTTATGCAATTCAAAGGAATCTGAATAAATGTTTTTTTAAAGAATAGTCGAACATTTGTCTGAGAGCCAGATGCAGCCATCAATAGAGCCACATCTGGCTCATGAGCCATGGTTTCCCAACCCCTGTCTTAAATCATGCACTCATTGTAGAACGAAGATAATTTTTTATCAATTTCAGTTTGGAGAAGCTCCTTTCACAACTAGCGACACTGATCACAATAATTGTTATAAAAATTCTTAGAATACAAAATACACAAACAAAATGTGCAATGAAAACAATATATTTAAGTTTAAGCTTTATTTATAAACTAATACGACAAGCGGGACTTTCCCTCCATTTTTCCAACGTAATGCCTCTTTTTGTAGTATAGGTACAGCCACAAAACCTGGATCATTTTTCTTTCATTATGGAACTGTTCTTTATCAATGTCTATAAAATCATTTATTTGACATTCAATTTCTTCACTTAGTAGGCTACATGGGATTATACACGAATATTGTCTTACATGGACATGCAACTGATCAAAGAGTTCTTTTAATTCCTTTATAATTCGATGCATAGATTAAAACATTTATCGTTGTACTTCAAGTTCTAAAGATAGGACCACGTCTTGTGAATTTTCCCCACTCACATGTTTTTCCCTTCTAACTTGGCGTTTCCTTTATTTTCTACAAAGCAAATAAACGATTCTACAACTTTAACTTCGCCTACATCAATAACTACGTATCTTTTAATTTGACTAGTTTAATATTTGTTGGAAATATCTGTAGAGCTGTCAAATATCATACAAAAGTTTTTAGCTTGCTTTATTTGGTCCATTATTGTTTTTCTCGCTGCACCTCTCAATAGGTCTATGAATTCATTTTGAATCGTTTCCCACAAATAGGAGACACTATATTTATTACCCATCTTAATTTGAACTAAATGTTGACATAATACTGGGTCGTACTTGCCCAACAAGTCTAAAAGCTCTAGAAAATGTCCTAAATGTTCAATTGAATTGATGTCTTCCTCATGAATACTTTTACGATGACCTGTCAACGCCAAATTTTGTTTAGCTAAGAATCTAATTATATCAAGAATTGTGAGAATTTCCTTTCATTTTTTCTTATTTCTTTATCAATATTCTGTTGTTGTAGATTATCAAAAGTTGCACCATGTCCAATTCTTATTTCTAATTCCTTACATTGGGAAAATGATCGAATCTGCAGTAGACTCAACTCGTGTTGACTTATTTTGAGATTAAATTTCCACTATTTGTTAAAACTATTTTCCGTGTTAAAATTTGATTGGAAAAAAATCATCAAACAGTTGACAGCAAAAACAATATATAATTTTCTTCAATGGTGATTACACCATCCACGATCTTAACAAATTTTCCCCATTATGCTAAATTTGGGGGGGGGGAAACCACAATCGCGATAAAAATTTCTTGTGAATAATCGCAATAATTTTCACTAAAATAGACTAATTCAAACTATCTAAACATTATTTTAATAGGATATGCATAAACATTTTAGTGAATAAACGTATTTTAATGAAACTCACACATTTTGTGTGTGCTACTTTAATAAAAAAAAATAAACAAAAAGAATTATTTTTTTTTATAATAAATTACCTTAGAATAATTTTCTGAAACTTAAACAGTAATATAAATTACTACTTGAAAGTTAAACACAATATTTGAGCCACAATGACATGTAGGTACTTTTTCGCGTATCATTCTGTGCATATCGAAAATCCACGCAATAACTGTCGCGGAGATATTAATAGTATATTCCGTCCAGCAGTGATGTGTTCTTTGTGTTGTTTTCTTATAAAAAGCGTCATCTGTGATGTATACAGCTTAATTTTCAAAACAAATTGATACAATTTTTAAACGATTTTAAATTTCTTAACGGTTATGCGTTAGTTATAAC
Organism: Ampullaceana balthica; assembly: GCA_944989445.1. Classification (NCBI taxonomy): domain Eukaryota; kingdom Metazoa; phylum Mollusca; class Gastropoda; family Lymnaeidae; genus Ampullaceana; species Ampullaceana balthica. Next base: position 568,316 of record CALYLW010000078.1, read on the forward strand.
AAACAGTATGTAATTTTAAAAAATGTCTTGAGAATCCGTTAATTACGACTCGAAAGTACGAATATTTTATTTTCACCCGGGTTTTCCTCTTTCAAAAGAAAAAGGGTGGTTGTCTGAAATGGCTGTACTTTTCAAATTCCCCCACATGCCGCCCCCAAATCGTGTGCCGCCTGGGGCGGACCGCCCCCACTGCCCCCCCTAGCTACGCCACTGTAACAAAGGCATATTATAGCAAAGATACAGTTTCAGAGAACTAACAATTGCCATAGTATAACAAAGATAAAGTATCGGGGAGCAGATCATAGGCGCTTTATAACAAATATACAACACCAGGGAACCGCTTACAGATATGGTATATCTACTATGTATGTATGTATGTATGTATGTATGGCATCCGTCCGTCCTCAGGAGACGATGTCGTAGACTTATGCTCCTCTCCCCCCCTTTTTTCCCCTTTCTCCTGCCTCTTCTCTCTTTACTCTTGGCTGTGAGGGTGGCTGCCGCAACTTAAATGCCCTCACACACTTTAGACCGCCAGAGTGTGCGCTCCTCAGCAATGGACTCCCTATCTACCAGGAAGCGATTAACGAAACTTTTTTTTCCTAATTACCTTCTCATCAAACAAGCTTTGACAAATATTTTTTTAAAACTTACATTAAATTATATAAATATAAATATATATATATATATATATATATATATATATATATATATATATATATATATATATATATATATATATATATATATATATATATATATATATATAATAAATTGATTATTTATATAGCACTGTATCCCAGTAAGGTACTGGGCTCACAGCGCTTTACATGAAAGACATAACATACCTATAAATATTAAATTAACTTTCATATCATAACAAACACAAAAATTAAAGTACATTATACATAAGCTACGTTAATCATTTACAAGAAATGTTGTTTCCTTAATTTTGAAAATAAATGTTGAAAAGATGTGTCTTAAGTGCAGTCTTGAAGGACTTGGTTGTTTGAATACTACGTATGTGTAATGGTAGAGAATTCCATTGTTTGGCTGCACAAAAAGAGAACGACCTTTCACCAAATGTTTTGGTGCGTGTCGTAGGAACAGAGAGAACGCGTGTGTCTGCGGAAGATCGTAGCTGGCGAGTGGGTGAGTAGACCGACAAAAGTTCAGTAAGATACGATGGGCATGAGTCCGAAATATATATTCAATATTCATCAAAGGTGAACTATAGAATTTTATTATTTTATTGTAAATATTCTCTCTCTAGAAAAACCTAGAAGCAAAAATCGTCAAACGCAATATTTTCTTAGAGTTCAAATATGTTAAGTCGGCAATAACATTGAATTAAAAAGTAATTAAAAAACACAATGTTAAAAATAAATCAGGGGTGGGCAATTGTTTTTGCTCGGCGCCACTTTGTGGTAACGGATTTTAGCGGAGAGCCGTACCATTTAATATGATATTACCAAATAAATATTTGTGTGTCCATTCGTTATTAAACAAATGGGATTCATCACGAACTTTCCGCTTTTCGGAGGGTGCATGGCCACACTTAATTTTAAAATGGTACCTTCACAAAGACATAATTGAAAAAAAAACCCTTACAAAACATAAAAGTATGTGCATTATTTACACAGCCTGCATTTATGGAGCACGAGAAAACTACAGGCAAACTTTCTTTCGTGAAAATGAAGCAAATATCAGAATGTCTTGACGGGCCACAAAAAACTCTGGCGGACCACATGTAGCCCGCGGGCCGCACTATGCCCAACCTTACTTTAAATAGCTCATTTAACCTTTTAAAGCTAGTTTGTAGGGTGCAAGCAGCAGGAGGTAAAATGAATTCCACTTTTCCCAGATGGAATAGTTTTGTATGAGTTAGTTTGTAACTTTGACATTTGTAACGATAAACTAATATTTCACATTTAATATGGGAGATTACACGAGCACGTGGCCATGAATACCGCTGAGTCAAATATGCATAACATATTATAGAAACTGGTAACACAAAGCCAGGAATCCCACATAGTTGCCACAGAAACTTCTAGTCTACAACAAACTAATAGAATAAAAACTAAATAAATAACCGACAGAGTCGTGCACATTTGTATAATTAATAGCGTGGTAAAGTGATTTTTTGCAGCACAGACCATTCTATGAAAACGAAGTCACTGTCAAATAAGTCACGGTCAGAAGAGTCACTGCCCCATTAGTTACTGACACATAAGTCACTGTCAAATAAGTCACTGTCACATGAGTCACTATGAGTCACTGTCACATTAATCAATGTCAAATAAGTCACGGTCACAAGAGTCACTGCCACTTTAGTTACTGACACATTGGTCACTGTCAAATAAGTCACTGTCACCGTCATATGAGTCACTGTCACATGAGTCACTGCCACATGAGTCACTTCCACATTAGACACCGCCGCATGAGTCACTGCCATATGAGTCACTGTCCCATGAGTAACTGTCACATGAGTTACTGCCCCATAAGTCACTGTCACATGAGTCCCTATCACATGAGTAACTGTCCCATGAGTAACTGTCACATGAGTTACTGCCCCATAAGTCACTGCCACATGAGTCACTGTCACATAAGTCACTGTCACATGAGTTACAACCACTTACGTTACTTCCACATGAGTCACTGTCACATGAGTCACAGCCAGATGAGTCACTGCTGCATGAGTCACTGCCATATGAGTCACTGTCACATTAGTCACTGCCACATGAGTCACTGCCATATGAGTCACTGCCATATGAGTCACAGCCATATGAGTCACTGCCACATGACTCACTGTCAGTCATATGAGTCACTGCCACATTAGTCACTGCCACATGACTCATTGCCATATGAGTCACTGCCACATGACTCACTGTCAGTCATATGAGTCACTGCCACATGACTCACTGGCACATGAGTCACTGTCACATGAGCCACTGCCATATGAGTCACTGCCATATGAGTCACTGCCACATGAGTCACTGCCATATGAGTCACTGCCACATGACTCACTGGCACATGAGTCACTGGCACATTAGTCACTGCCACATGAGTCACTGCCACATAACTCACTGCCATATGAGTCACTGCCATATGAGTCACTGCCACATGACTCACTGGCACATGAGTCACTGCCATATTAGTCACTGCCACATGAGTCACTGCCACATGACTCACTGCCATATGAGTCACTGCCATATGAGTCACTGCCACATGACTCACTGTCAGTCATATGAGTCACTGCCACATGACTCACTGGCACATGAGTCACTGGCACATGAGTCACTGCCACATGAGTCACTGCCACATGAGTCACTGCCATATGAGTCACTGCCACATGACTCACTGTCAGTCATATGAGTCACTGCCACATGAGTCACACACAAACATTACAAATGTGCTACCAGCAACCCCGCCATCCATTAATATTTCATTTCCCTGAATGTTGCTGGAGGTAGCCGCGCCCCTGACAAATGAGCCCGTGAAACAATAACACTAATGAGTCTTTGATTCAAGGTCCTGGAATCCTTTTGGCAATGCTAGAAAAATAACATTGGCGATCTCATTGGTTTTGGGGTGGGGCCTGAAATCTAAAACGTATCTCCACGACAGAAAGGCGCGGAAGGAAATGAATAAAAGGGATTCTGACTTAAATAAAGAGAACGAGAGAACAGAAGACTTAAGAAAATGTTTACAATACATACTTTTTAAAATGACGCTTCTGAACAAGAATTTGGAGGGGAGGGGGAGAAGGAGTCGGAATGGGGGCTGTGAGGAAATCAGACTCGCCGGAAGATTAAAAATTCAAACATGCAAAGTTCACAACCCAGGCCCAGGGGTAGAATGCTATATCAGCGCAGGTGTCCTCAGTCTGGTCAAATCTTCGGTCCAAGTTACAGCACGCAAACATTTTGTTTATATGACTTTTGCGTTATATATACTTTTTGTAATTTGTTATTGTGTAATTTTATAGATTTTTAAATAGATTTTTTTTCTGGATTTCACTTTGATTTAAATGTATGTGGAGGCGTCAACAGACATTTTGGGGCTTGACTATAAAAATAGTAATTAAAAAAAAATGATATCGATAGCCCAATTTAAATGTGTTACTTCCGATGAATAAATAAATAAATCTGCGTTAGTTTTTACAGAGTTATATTTAATTTTGTGACAGCGTTATGAATATGTGACATTATTATAATGAATGGTGTGATAGTGTTGTATTGAATGTTTGAACATTGATATATTGAATGTTGTGACAGCTCTACATTAAATATTGTGTTATAAAGAATGTTACGACTTTTTTTAATATGAAATTGTGTGAAAGTCTTGTTAAGAGTTTTAGACCTTGTAAGAAGTGCACAAAATTTGGCAGATCTGTTCGTGTTGGAGAGACTCTCGCGTTATTAACATGCCGGCACTCAACTTTAACATCTTCACATGTCCTAAAATATAGAGTCCATTGTTAAGATACATTTTATCTATCTAGTTTCTTTAATGCAGGACGTGCACAAATTATCATTTACGTCACAATGGGTCATGAAAACATTGTATCACTCCTATACCTATGTTTTACAACTGAAAATTATGGTAAATGGCGAATGCGTTACTTAACATATACAATCAATCACGTGTTTAACTCTTAATACATACTGACAGTCAAGTAGAAAGAAATGAATGATCGTGTTTTAGCGCAATTACCCCATGGGGAAATTGGGCTTATAGGTTTGAAAAATTCTGTCCGGTATGGATGTCTATTCGAGCTTGCACAAGCAACTATTCCTGAACCATACCATATAGAGGGTTTGGGTCTTTGCAAGTATGTTAAGGAGGTCCCAAGCATGTGCACGGGCCAAAAAAATTCCCGAAAAGGTTTACTGGATTTCCTGGAAAAAAAAACAACGAATAAATATCAGTATTTTTGTCAATGTCTCGGTAACCATAAAAGCTATCGGGTTGAAACAAACGTCAAACGATAGCTTATACTATTTTGAACAATGTAGGAGAAGGGATTTTTCAAAAATCTGTTTTCGTTCAATTCCCGTAATTTAAGCAGCAATTTGTAAATAGCAATAGTTTTGTTTACTTTCAGAATTATTGATTTCAAATGACTTTTAAAGTAATCTAGAATGATTTCCATTGAATAAAAAAATCGGAAATTCTTTTTTTGAACTCAACGTGTTTTCACTGCAAAAGAAGCGTTTGAATCACTTGTTATTAAAATTATGTGAGATCGTTATTTACTTGCTGAACACTATTTAGTGATTTTTTTCTCGAAAATTGTTATGGACTAATAGGAAATTGCGATCAAATACTCATTCGAGTTTTTATTACTTGTTTTCATGTTAATAGAGAGACAAATAATATTTGCCAGTTGTTTTGGAAAAGCCAATGAATAATTAAAAACAAAACAATATCATATATTCTGCCTTTCGTATGTCCCTGTCTGTGTCCTTTGTCCCCTTAGTCTTAGGTCCCCTTAGGCCGTGATCCATTTAGTAAGTGGTCCTTTCAGTCCCTGGTCTAAATAATCCATTGTTCACTTAGTTCATGGTCAACTTAGCCCATGGTCAACTTACTCCATGGTCCAGTAAGTCTATGGTCAACTTACATCGAAGTCCAATTAGTCCAAGGTCATCTTACATCATGGTCTACTTACTCAATGGTTCGCTTATTCCGTGGTTCTATGTTCTCCCTAAGTTCCAAGACCCCCTCCAGTTCATCCCCTAAATCCGTGGCCCACTGTCCCCCGCCATGACGCACACCTCTGTTTGCTACTGCCTCTCGGACCATACGATTAACCGCCTGACCAGCGGATTGGATTCTCCCTGGCGTGGTCGATGGCCACAACTAGCAGTTATCGGGTGGCACAAGCAGATTACGGAGATTTCTCGTCATTGATGTTACCTTGAGAGGGGAAATCTTTAATCGCCATCTTCTCTCTCCGGGGCGAAGGGAGGAGTAGTAATCGCGTACCTTTTTTCCCAGGTTGCCTGGCACGATTTCCTCACTTTTGTGATCTGGACAGGATGTTTCACAGGTATTATGGGATTCATTTTAAACATGTGTTGTTTACATTTCTTTGCATTAAAAAAATATAGGTGGATTAAAAAAACACACAAAAAAACTGATATATTGACCCCCAAAAGTTATTTCCAGTATTATCGCCATAAGTGTTAGATTTTAGTCTCACGAGTAAAATATCATTTTAAGATTATCATAAAAATTAATATGTTTAAATGTTCAATGAAATTTAATTTTTATTGGAAAAAAAAATACATTGAAATATATTTATGTTAAACACTAGAAATACTAGTTTATTACCCGTCAAAAATAACGAAAGTTTTCAAAATAAATACATTTCAGCTGAAATCTATTTATTTTGATAAAATACACATCATAATTTAAAAAAATGTAATACAGAACTTTCTTTTATTCTATTTATTTTTTATTTTATTCATGTATTTTCATATTGAACACTTTTATGCGGAACTTTCCAAAAGAGTTATTTTTGGTGCAGTAATTTGGTGCGCTGCTTTCTAAAAATTAGTAGCGTCACGGACGTGACAGACGGGACGGGACATACATTGCACATCATGTATATTGATTACACACATTTTATGTTGTTATATTTCCTTGTATGCCATTTTTGTTTCCAATATTATTGTTTTAGTTAAGAAGATGGGGAACATGTGGATATATTGCGACGGTGGTTTAACTGTCAAGCCATGACGCTTACTATCCTTTCAATTTTGTCTTATCCATACAGACGCTCTTTCTATACAGAAGATAATTGCGTCCAGAGACCATTCCGGTCTGTTGGCAAGTGATCCAGCGTTCACAGACCACGGCTATGAGGGTTCCACGCATTACCCAGCCGCCTTTATTTCCCTAACAAGTGTTAGGTACCCATTCGGAGCTGGATGGACTCAGGGACGTCCTAGGCCCCGGGAACAATCCTTGCCTTCACATGGATTCGAACCCGTGACCATCCGTAAAACAACTTTCCCCCATTATAAACAATATAAAAGCCCAAGTCACTCACTCACTGTCTGTCTCCGTAACGCTGAGGGACATAGTACAACAGTTCATAGTGGTCAGCATATTTTTTAAAAATTGAAAATAAAGACGTAAAATCTTAATATTTTTTTCGAGATTAACAGAGCGTGTGGTGTTTCTTGCCGTAAAATATTATATGACGACAATTACCCAAACAATTATAAAATACTTTGTGTACATTTCAGGAAATGTAATATTTCGTATTTATCAAACCAGGATAAGTTACTTGGGCTTTTTACAAAATTGGTTGCCGTAGCCGCCCTACAACCCCTAGTTGAATTATACACTATTATGTCAAAGTTTCGCATTCGTATTTTTGTTTGATAACTATGACGAAATCGTTTTTGGGGCAATATTTTCTCTTTCCAACATATTAGATGTTATTACAAATGAATGAATATATCTGGTAAGTACGGTCGATAATTATATAGTTATTTTCTTGTGATAAATAGATGAGATTTTAGAAGTTTATTTATAATATTTTTATGGATTCATAAAAAAACATTTACCCACTTTTATTATACAATACAATAAGTTTGGGGGCACTTAAATCATTGGGGGCCCTTAAATCTTGGGGGCCCCTGGCTTTAGCCCATTCAGTCCCCCTCTTAATCCGCCACTGCGACGCAACTATACACTTTTACGTAAATACATCTTACAAATGTTGTAACGTAGGAGTTCAATCCCCATTGTTTCAGTAGGTCGATGCGGCTTAAAGTTAGCTTGAAATGAGTGGCAAATATTTTAACCCTTTTGTTGAGTGTTAGGTCCCCTAACACATACCGGTAGCAGAAAAAATGACAAAAAAATAATAAATAAATTATAATCTTTGCTATGTCAAGTAAAATTATGAATGTAATATAGAATTGAAAAAGATAATGATTAAACATTTCAATCGACAATGTGGAGATATTATCTGTTAATAACAGTGATAAAAAAGAGACTCAATGCTTCATAGTCATAGGATAAGCTTTATAAAGGGGTTAATTAAAAATAGACCATAGCCGAATTTTGTGTGATATTCATATGTTGCAGAGATATTCACGAACCACTTCTGGCCAATCACAAGTTCGCTATCAAAGAGCAACTTATTTCACTGATAATGATTCGACTTCAGTGTTGTATAAAAGGATTTCATTGGCCTTTGATGCCAAACGTTGCAGCGATATAGCGCAGATAACACATCGACACAAATTAATGTGTATCAGAGTACGTTGAGTGTGCAAGTATTTGAATTTTTCTGGGAGTAATTAAGTATATTTATATGAGGACGTTAAATATGATTGCATTTAAATGCTTTTGGCAGAGGAATTCAGTATGGGAGGACGTTGAATTTGCATATATTCAATGTTCTTGGGGAGTAATTCAGTGTGTGAGGACGTTGAATTTGCATATATTCAATGTTCTTGGGGAGTAAATCAGTATGTGAGGACGTTGTATGTGAATGAGTTTGAACGTTTTTTTGTGTTTTTTGTGGGGGGGGGTGTGGGGGGGGTGTGGGGTGGGTGTGGGATTAGTATGTGAGGACGTTGTATATCACACGATAAGAATTGTTGTTGTTGTTCGTCCGTCGATTCGGCGAAGACCACGCTAGTCATCCGAGGGTTGCTGGGACTGGCTTTGTTTGTGCGTGCGCAGATGGCTGATGAGGCCGATCCTTGCACGGAAGGTTCGGGAACAGAAGGGACAAGGGACGATAAGAATTATGTTACTCCCGAAAGCCGAGTCATTTAATTTCTCGTGTGGGAAAGTTGAGCTAAACAACCATATAGAAGGCAAGTTGAGCTAAACAACCATATAGAAGGCAAGTTGAGCTAAACAACCATATTGACGGCAAGTTGAGCAGTACAATCATATTGACGGCAAGTTAAGCTGTACAACCATTTAGACGGCAAATTAAGCTGTACCACCATATAGACGGCAAGTTGAGCTGTTCAACCATATAGATGGCAAGTTGAGCCTTAAAACCATATAGACGGCAAATTAAGCTGTACAACCATATAGACGGCAAGTTGAGCTGTTAAACCATATAGAGGGCAAGTTGAGCCTTACAACCATATTGACATAAACACAAATTTAAATGTTTCTCTTATCCTTTAGCTAACTTATTTCAACTTGCTACTGTACGTGCAAAGCACTTTTAACACTAACATTTTAGCCGACAATTATTCTTAATAATTTTATTCCATGATTTGCGTCATCAAATATTTCAATGTCAAGGTATGTAACCTTGACCGACCCTCAGGGCGATTTTCATCAGCGGAACTTACCCCCACCCACATTAAAAAAATATTTTAAAATAATTTAAATAAAATAGATTTTTTAAAAATAAAAAGAAAAGAAAATCACGACACTGGATTTTATGACGTAATCGCTCCTTATTGAAACCTTTAACCTTCTCAGTTGTCAGGAAAGATTTGGAAAGAGACTTTTGAAGGGCGGTCACCTCGAATAGAACTTATTTTTGGTGAAAGTATTTTCCATTTTCTGTACTTTATTTAGGAGTCTTGAAAATGTGTTGACTAGGAGATTCCCGAAAAGTGGAAGAATCAAGGATTTTAAACAATGCACTGGATCAGGGGTCGGGAAATTGTTTTAAAGGTGTGCATTTTGTGTATTTTGAACACTCCAAGTACAATAATTATGTCTCTGAATTCTTTTTAATAACATTGTTATGCTGTTTTTAAAATAAAATTCATATATAACACGTAGATCAAAGGAGTCTGAATAAAAGTTAAAAAAAATTATAATCGAGCATTTGCATGAGAGCCAGATGCAGCCATAAATAGAGCTACATCTGGCTCGCGAGCCATGATTTCCCGACCCCTGCACTAGGTACTCATGTAGATAGTGGTCTGATAAGCAATAGATACTCTTATAGATAGTGGTCTGATAAGCAATAGATACTCTTATAGATAGTGGTCTGATAAGCACTAGGTACTCCCGTAGATAGTGGTCTGATGAGCACCAGGTACTCCTATAGATAGTGGTCTGATGAGCACTAGGTACTACTCTAGATAGTGGTCTTCTGATGAGCACTAGGTACTCCTATAGATAGTGGTCTGATAAGCACTAGGTACTCCTGTAGATAGTGGTCTGATGAGCACTAGGTACTCCTGTAGATAGTGGTCTGATAAGCACTAGGTACTCCTGTAGATAGTGGTCTGATGAGCACTAGGTACTCGTGTATACAGTGGTCTGATGGGCACTAGGTACTCCTGTAGATAGTGGTCTGATAAGCACTAGGTACTCCTATAGATAGTGGTCTGATGAGAACTAGGTACTCCTGTAGATAGTGGTCTGATGAGCACTAGGTACTCGTGTATACAGTGGTCTGATGAAACATTTCTTTCTCTGGCAATAAGATTTTTAGCCTTTATCAAACATAACCCAGTCTTGCCCCTTATGATAATAAATTCTTGTCACATCATGATCGATTATTCAGCCTCTTAAAACTATAAATCACAATTATTATATTTCTCTTGTGCTAAATCTGAAAAGCAACCTGACGTATATGTGAAACCGATCTGGGTTTTTAATTGAAACAGCTGAATGAGTTCATCTATTTTCAAACCGTAAATATGGACATATCTTGGTGTTTTCATGGGCCTCTCTCATAACATATGTACGAATGCGGCTAACTTTCCATACGAATCATTCCCAAACATATTTCCCGAGATTTGCAAACTTTCCATATCAATCCTCCCCCTCTCCCCTGGCGTCGCTGGAATCATCCACTTTCCCCTTAACCCCGTCGGCCCTCACTAATTGCCCGTGATTAATGTGCGCCACGTGATCTCAGTGAAAGTGTCCGACAAATGCAAGGTCCCGGTGACTTCACCATTACTGGACGCCAATGGACCGGTTCGAGAGCAGCTGGACTGGGCTGTTAGAGGGTCACACGGACAGCCCCGTACAGCGCTGTAGATGACTGTTATGTTTCCTTATCACCCCTGGTCTTGAACATTCACTTGAAAGCATCACAGTTACGTTCACACTACCTTGCCTGGACCGTAGCAGTTGTCTGACATTTATGTTCCAATTAGTATTATGTCCACGTGATCTGACGTGACAGCAAGGTGAGCTTCCATGTATGTTCATATAATGTCCATGTGATCTGACTTGACAGCAAGGTGATCTTCCATGCAGTGGCGTAGCAACGGGTTGGCATCGGGGCAGTTGCCAAGGGCGCCAGCTCAAAAGGGCACCACTAAATCTCTATTTTTTAAATGTGTATTTAAATAAATACAGTCGGACCTCTCTAAGTCGAACTCAAAAGGACCCGAAAAAAAAATAGACTAACGGAGTTTTTAGTTAAGGAAAATGGTGTAATAGGCACCAATTATTCATGGATAATGTAGATATTGAGGGGTGGGTGGAACAGCCATACCGGCTAGTTGGGTTGACAGGAAAGGGAGGCGGTGTCTATGTTTCATATGAAAGGAAGCCAACTTGCTTTAACATGCCGACACTTGCCCGTGAGAAGAGACACCTTCCCTCCTCTCCCCCACTTTACTCCCTCCACAGTGGGATGGGGGAGTAAGATTTTTCTTTTTAAAAAGTCACAGCATGCAGCAAGGGGGCGCGAATTAGTTTTTAACTTACCACTCCTTTTTCTTGTCTTTGTCATTTTTTGTACTTGCAAAGGTCGCTTAATCCCTTTTTGAATGCACTAAGACAGGGTTTCCTAACCAGTGGTGCATGCTCCCCAAGGGGTGCATGAGCAGGTTCAAGGGGGTGCATGAACGATTCAGAGGGGGGAAGAAGAAAAAGAGGAATAATAAAAAAAGATGAAGAAAAAAAAGAAAAAAAAACCCTGATAATCTGAAAATGTAAACCATAAGCATGTCGCGTCAAAGGGCGCCCATTTACAACCTTTTTGATAGATACTTCGATATTCGTCAGGATTTTCAGCATTTGTAAAGAAAGAAGTTCCAGATATTGTCACTACACACTGTATCCTTTATCTTCAGGCCCTGGCATGCAAAACTCTTCCTCCAACCTTGAATTCAGTGCTTTCTACTGCAGTCCAAGTTGTGCATTTTATCCGCTCACATGCCTTGAACCACCGCCTCTTCAAATTGTTCTGTCAGGAGGTGGGCTCTGAGCATGAAGTTCTGCTTTACCACACTGTGGTGCGCTTTTTCCAGGGGACGGATACTTTCTCGGTTAGTAGAACTGAGAGTGGAGCTTGCCATTTTCTTGCGAGAAAAAGAGAGTGACCTTGCTGAGAAGTTTGAATGTCCAAATTTCATTCATTACTTGGCATACCTGGCTGACATCTTCTCCATCTTGAATGAGTTGAACACATCTCTCCAAGGACCTGCTGTGACTGTAATGGATGCTACTGAGAGATTGCAAGCATTCCTTAAGAAACTGCCACTATTCCAACGACGACGAGAAAAGTCCAACTTGGCCAACTTTCCACTCTTGGATGAAGTTGTAATATCTGCTGCAGAAGGAATCACTGAGGGATCACTGCCTGACAACATCAAAGGGGACATTTCAGAACACCTTTCAACATTGCAAAGGTCCTTTGATGGGTATATCTGTCAAGAAATTGCTAGGAAAAACGTTTGGATTCGCAATCCTTTTCTCTGTGACTCGGACAACATTGATGACAGTGACCTTGCTAAAGATGGCCTGATTGATTTGAGAATCAGAGAAGTACTGACTGAGTAGTGCCTTCAGTTGCAATACATCGATTGCATTTTGGTGCGCCTAGCTAGATTCCTACCCACAACTAGCGAAAAAGGGCGCATTTGCCACAACATATCTATGTGAAGCAGGATTCTCCACACTTTTGACGATTAAACCCAAGGCAAGGAATAAGTTGAATGCAGAGGATGACATGAGAGTTGCTTTGTCCAAAACAGTCCCCAGATTTAAATCACTGATTGATCATAAAAATCAGCAGATCTCTCACTAAATTCCCTGTTGCCTATTGTTGTGTTCCTAAAATAAACATAGTTTATTATGCATTTTCTGCAAATTTTACGAGGGGGTGCATGAACGTTTTTGGGCACCTGAAGGGGTGCATGGAGCCGAAAAGGTTAGGAACCACTGCACTAAGATAAGATTTTACGTCCATTTACGTGGCTCTAGGGAACACGTTTTCTGAAATTTCACTCCAGAATAATAACCCAAACGCCTTGGAAAATTCGACATAGAGAGGTTTAAAGCCAAAAATCTTGGAGTTAAGGAGCTTTAAAATATATTAGTCTTATGGAATTTGGCAGGGACATAACAATTAATTCGGTATAGGGAGGTTTTCGACTTAGGGAAGTTCGACTTAGCGATGTCCGACTGTATTTCACTTTTATCCTTGGTAACAAAAAAGTGAATAATTAATTATATTTAAATATATTTCATTTAAACCATTATAATATTTATATTATGTCTGTGACCTTTGCGGGGCTTCTTATCATAAAAATGTCAATACGATTTTAAAGTCTTTTTTTAAAAGAAAAAACTTATGATCCCTATCCCACTATCGAGGGAGTAAAGGTGGGAAGGGGAGGGAAGGTGTCTCCTCTCACAAGCTTGTGACGGTATGTCAAAGCAAGTTCGGTCCTTTCATATGAAACATCATCGCCCCTCTTTCCTGTCAAGCTTCTAGCCGCTATGGCTGTCCCCACCCCCTCTCAATATCAACATTGTCCTTGATTAATCTGTGCCCATTACGCCAGTTTCCCTAACTCAAAACTCTGTAAGCCGAATTGTTTTCCCCCTTGAATTGGACTTAGAGAGGTCCGACTGTATTAGCAACACGCCAATACGCCAGCTAACTGAAGTGCTGAGCTGTAGTCGGTGGAGTGTTACTTAAATTTACTTTTAATAGTGAGTTTCTATCGTTATGCATGAGATAGTGAGTATGACACATTGACACTATTGCTTTTATTTATAATACATGTTACTTCAAGTTTTGCTGTATCCTTTATTCAAGCAACAATATCCCGTTTTGACCACCAATTATTTGGTAGTATTTAGTAAATAATAAACTGCAAATTAGTATTGTTCCTCTCTTATGCATTTTTTAAATTAATACGTTCTATGACTGTCACTTTCAGACCACCTAATTAATTTCATGAATAAAGTAAGTGAAATACAATAATTTTTTATAACAAATGAAAAATCGCAAACTTTGTCAATTTATCAAGGGCGCCAAAAATAAATTAGCCTAGGGCGCCAAAAACCTAGTTACGTCTCTGCTTCCATGTATGTTCATATAATGTCCACGTGATCTGACTTGACAGCAAGATGATCTTCCATGTATGTTCATATAATGTCCACGTGATCTGACTTGACAGCAAGGTGATCTTCCATGTATGTTCATATAATGTCCACGTGAGCCGACTTGACAGCAAGTTGAGCTTCCATGTATGTTCATATAATGTCCACGTGAGCCGACTTGACAGCAAGGTGAGCTTCCATGTATGTTCATATAATGTCCACGACAGCTGACTATGAATATAATAGTTGTCTCCGGTTGTCTCTAGCTGGTCTGGTTATCTTATAGACCAGTGTTACTCAAAGTGGTGGTCCGTGGACCGGTGCCGGTCCGTGAGCCCTCAGCCGCCAGTCCACATAAGTTTAAGTACTGAATAAAATAAACCCGTAAAAACAAAGTTTTGACTATAAATCCCTAATATATGAGACATAACTAAAAGTATTGATTATGTTCAAACGCGACAAACATTTACAGACTGAAACCGAAATTATCTCCCTTGGCTTTAAAACTAGGTCAACTCTAGCAGACGACGACTAAACATTCTAAATAGTGATTTATATAGTATAGATAAACTAAAAAATTATAAAATAAATAGATTTCAGCTGAAAACTTCCGTTATTTTTGACGGGTGATACGCTAATATATATATATATATATATATATATAATATATATATATATATATATTATATATGTATGTATATATATAATATGTATCTTTTAAAATGGCTCTCAGTTACTACAGGTCTGGACACCCCTGTTATAGACACCTGGCTTGCCCGTTAACTTTTTTTTTGTTACCAGCTGTTGAAATCAGAGATTACATACTTAACTTAATTAACTTTTAAAAATTGAAATGAATTAAATCCACCGGATATATTTTAAACTCTGTACATTGGATATTATTTTTGCAGACTTGTAAATCACCCCCCTCCCCACCCCCGATGAGGAAATATCCGACTCCTAGGCTCTCCTCCCTATCGGCGATGGTGATAAATAAACACGAGGCATTGACAGATGTTATTTTAACGATGATTTTAACCAGCGATGACATTAATCCAGCCATGATATTGATACCAGAGAAACTCATGGGAATATCTTGTTAAGGAAATCATTTCTCATCGCAGTTTTGAACCAAGTGTCGTGAGTTTTGTGGCGCATTGTATTACGTTAGACTTAGTGCGCTTTTTTTTTAGTTAGCACACCTAACCCGAATATGTAGTCATTTTCTTTTTCATTGTTAATTTTTTTGTACCCAAATGGATTAAGAAGACGAAGTCGTCGGCGTAGTCTGAACGTTCGGCCGTTTTACACAATTTTTTTCTATTTCTATTAGTTTTGTGTTCACTTGCCATGTGTTCACTTGTAACTGTAACTGACTTTTTACTTATTAATCTGTAACTCTCTTGTAGGCGTTCTCTCAATACAGAATCTTGTACACAATAATCCACTTAAGAACTTGTTTCAATAAAACAACTTTAATATTTATACTTTGTACAATAAATATCTTTTTAAGGTTATACAACGTGGAAATCTTCAGGCACACACACATTCCGTCCTTCCACTACAGAAGTTCTCTGACAACTGATCGCCCAACCTTCTCAGCCAATGGGAAGGCTACTTTCTTCCCGCTTTTATTACTCACGTGACTTCTCCGCCATCCGATCATGCAATACACACATGATACACTGGTGATTCACTCATGATTCACCTGTGACACTTGTCTTGTGTTCACTTGTCTTGTGTTTACTTGTCTTGTGTTTACTTGTCTTGTGTTTACTTGTCTTGTGTTTACTTGTCTTCTGCTCATTGTCTTGTATTTACTTGTCTTGGGTTCATTTGTCTTTTGTTCACGCATCTTGTGTTTACTTGTCAGGTCACCGATGAGAAGATAAGATAAACGCTCCGGGGGAGACTTTATTTCGTGACACCGGTAATCGACCCAGTTCGCTGTAAACAATTATTTATCCCTTAATTTGTTGTTGAACACCCTGCCAACTAGGAGCGATTGACACTGACATGGTCCCTGCCCTGTTTTGAGTCGGCCCCCGGCCCTAGTTCCAGCCCATCGCGCAGAGATGAACGTGGTGGAATTCTTTATGGGCGCATACATCACACCGCTACAAGACGTTGTACTGCACCACGCTGACATGCGGAAACTCAGAAACCTGCAAACTGGCAACCCGTCTGTGAGTCATTGATTTAAAGTCACGTGGGAAGTAGTTTATGACTTCAAAAACAAAGCAGCCACACCCCCGAGAACCACCTAACCACGCCGCTAAAGTGTAACCACCAACTATACATATTAATGATGGTTCTTAACTTATATCGGGCGATGAAGTTTGTTTGATGCTAGTTTTGTCCCCAAAAAAACAAACAAAACCAATATAATAAGGTCCACAAAGAAATCCCCCTCTCTCTCAAGGGTCACGCTGTAACTACATTTTGTATGACGTGATAGACGGTGAAACACGTGACGACCAGCTTTCATATCGTCCATGTTTCTTGTTGCATGGTCGTGTATTTAAGCAATGTGCTGCCGAGGATTATTTCCCGGATGGCGTGTCAAGTTCATATCATCATGTCCATACATCTTACCATGGGACTGGTCATCGTCGACATCATGTAAACAAAGCGGATGAAATGGTTTTTGGCGTCTGTAGCGGGCGTAGGAAGAGAGGGTGTAGAGGGCAGAAGTCCGCTCCAGGGGACACGCATTCCGGGGCGGTTTCTTTTTTCGGTCAATTAAATACACTTCATTGCAACTTTTCGTTATCTTTAGGCGTTAAGCTCAAATTGGAATGAATCTTACAAACGCTTTGTACGCCACTGAATCAAACAATAAGTTATTTAGATTTGTGTAATTAAAGAACATTTTGACGATTCTCATAGCAGAATGTTAAAACTAAATTTATTAAGAAATTTTACTAAAATGAAGCTTTTATAATGTGAGAGATTCAAAGAAACATATTAGACTACACCGGAGAGGGAATATTAAGATTGGGAATTTTTATTAAATATTTATTGTTTTAATGATTCAGACAGTTGTATGAAGTGGAAGGATCTACAAATGCTAGCGTTAGGGATAGGTACTCACAGAACTGTACGGGTAACAGGTCATCCCCCCCCCCTCCACCTAGGTGGTTATGCGCATGGCTGACATGTTATAGTTAAATAATAATACTGCAATAATAATAACCTTTTTTCAGATCATGTCGAGCACCACTAACGAGCAAGGGATTGTGTGGCTAGCACCGAGACTCGAACCCATGACCCGTGACAGTCCAGCGCGCTACCGCAAGACCACCGTGCCCCTCAATATAGTTAAATTGTAATGAAAATTCAATTTAGGAAAAAATTATTTAAAAAATGTGACGTCTGTTTTTCGCACTTCGACTCAACGACCTATGTTTGGGTATGGGCGTGGCTTAGATGGATGAGGTGGGAAGGACCTAAATCAAATGTTAACGAATAGCTTCAATTAAACATAATAAATTCTCTTCCTTTTTTCAACAGAGACTCGACGTTCTCAGTGTTAGACCCACGTGACTAAATTAAGATAATGACAATAATTGGGGAAAATACCCCAAGAAATATAACGAAACCCCTGACTGTTCAGGTTTTTTTTTAAAGACCAGGAAACCTTGAAGTGTTTCAAAACATATATTTATATTTTATGTTCCTTTCTTAAGAAAAAGTTTATTCATAAAACAATACTTTTGTTTGTTAGACTCATCTATAAATAACGCTACCTATCGCTTTTAGTGTGATCATAGCAGCTAACCACCCAAGTGGTCTAGGTTCGATGTCGCTTCACACAAAAAGTTTATCGCTAACCAACCACTATAGTCTCCCATTCTTGTGGATATGAGTTCATGATATCTTTGAGTTATCTCTTAAATAATGAAAACGTCCTTCACCCAGTCGTATATGCAAATATTTTTAGCAACTAGCCCGGAGAGCCTCACTAATTACAGATGAAATATGAGCAGCGCAGCCAACACAAAAAAACATGTTGTCTTTATTGACAAGAATTCACTTAATAATGTTTAATAATGTGCATACTTAATCGAGTTATTTTCTGGGTAGATTGATGGGCAGACGATAATGTGGATCAATGTATATACTAACTAATGGGCAGACGATAATGTGGATCAATGTATATACTAACTAATGATTATAATATTTGATTTATTGTGAGACGACGGGAACAATTCATTTATAGCGCTATCATAAGAATATTCAATTTACTGCGTCATATCGGGAACATTGATTTACATCGTCATTATGTATGATAATGTTCAATTTACTGTGTTATGATGGGATGGGAACATTCACTATACAGTGTTATGATGGGAACATTCAATCTACCCCATCATAATGGGGACATCTAGTTTTCAAACAGTTTAAATACATCACTCATTAATTCTTGTATTTATTTCTCCAATGAAGTACTAACTTGTTTGAATTTAAGAAATATCATTTTGATCATTGCATTTGCAGATGAATGACAGTTAAATTTAAAAGAACCCCTGCTAGCGGGGAGTGTTCACTCCCACAATATTCGCTTCCAATAATGAGCTGTTTGTAATTAATTGAGATGTATTCCAGGTTTAAAAAAATCAATATAGTAAATTAAAAAAAAAGTTTTAAGATTCGAACTATTTTCAGATGTAATCAATGATAAGTTTCGATGTTGCTATAATTATATTGTGATGTTGTTGAGGATCTATTCAGGCAATTCCTGGCTTTATCTAATTAAAACACCGGACAACTGAATTGTTTGAGCTGATAAAAAATAATGAGTCTTCGTGTTATTATATTTTCATTTAAAAATATTAGCTGTTTGTAAATGGAGAAAATATAATTTTATAACGCGTAAAACATTGTAGGTTTCAACCCCACGAATTTGATACCACGAAAAAGCGTTACAACGTCTCAAAAAAATCATTGGCTTACTCAGCACTCGAAGATCTCCTTGCTGAATAGATGAACTCTAAACAATGCATCATTGAAGACGACACACTTTGTGAACCTGTCACTAACCTTGCGTCTAAAGTGCGAGAGACCGACTCAGGCTAAAGATTTCCGCATTCAAAGTGTGACGCAGACGCCGCAGTACTCTTTCGTGGCTCTTTAAAAACTACTTTTAAAACCGGAAATAAAACACCGACCCATTGGAAAATTATTCCATCTGCTGAAATTATGGGTTAAAGATGTATTCTAATATTCTATAACATGTTTTCTCACTTCCAGTCCTTCGTCACACTTTCATCACACCCATGAACTTATATTTTAATTACCTGCTTTGTTTTACACAGGAAATGTATTGCATCAATATTTAAAACTTCCTGAAAAACACAATAAAATATTGTAGCAGTACTCTTAATAATTTCATGTAGAACCAGATATTAAGATTTTTTAAAAATAGTAGCATTACTTTGACAGACTTACCGTTAGAAAAATGTGTTTTTAAATCCTTTATATTAACTTCACCGTTTAGTCTCTCTGTCGTCTCTCTGTCGTCTCTCTCTGTCGTCTCTCTCTCTCTCTCTCTCTCTCTCTCTCTCTCTCTCTCTCTCTCTCTCTCTCTCTCTCTCTCTCTCTCTCTCTCTGTCTGTCGTGGTCCCGCGGAAAAACAAACAAATGTTATAACATTCCGCGATGCTATCGAGCTGAAATTTTGCTCATAGACTTGTCTCACCTAACAATGGATTGTATCAAAATTTCAGATTGATCGAATGTACCTTAATTATATTAATGAATTTTTAGTTTATCTCTACGTCTCTCTGTGTAACGTAAATTTTTGTGCTAGACGGTCGCGCGGTGCGTATTATATTGAACAACCGTTTTATTATTTTTCTGTCGCGCGGTGCGGTGCGTATTATATTGAACATATAATATATTCCCGATCTGTAAATGTTTATGATGGACTGTCTCGCGGTGCGTATTATAGAACATCACCAATACTTTTAATTACGTCCCATACATTAGTGATTTATAATAAAAAAAAGACTTTGTTTTTACGGATTGTTTAATTTAAAAATTGAGTCTATTTTTTAAATATTTTGTTTGACGAAATACGAGTAATGTGGTATTTTTAATTACAAAATGTAAGCGGGGAGCGCACTTCATTGAATAGCCATTCAATAAAAACATAATGCGCGAGTCGATTCTACTTTTAGAAACACGTGAACACGGATTCAACTTCTCTGCAGTAAAATAATAAATGCTAATTAAAAAATGCGTTACTGTGACAAGCTGATTACTTTGTTAGAGGAAGTAATGCCATGTGGAGTGTTTGTATGTGAATCTCAGAAATACATGTCGTATACTTCTCATCAACTTATAGTTTTCGACACGTACTAGTCTTAGCCTCGAGAGCTAGAGAGACGAAGTGTGTGCGATATAATGTGACGTAAATGGCAGCGCCATTACCCTCTTTCGGACACATCTCAGTTATTCAACTTTTTTGACTCGCACGATGTTGTATTTCAAATTTTTTAAAGTTAACTTTGGAGGCGAGCACTCTTGGGTAAAGCTAATATTTTACAAGTTGTTCAGGGATAGTGTTATGACCAATGTTCTCGCAGCTTTTTAGAATTACCGCGCAGAAAATTTTGATACAGCTAATATACTATCTGTGTTTGTGGGCTGTAAAAGTTTACACAAAAAATGGATGCTATTCAACATTGTACACGGATTAAAATAAAATTGAATACGGACCAACGAACCATAAAATGAAAATTGGTAAGAACTGAGTTGGACCCCCCTCCCTTTTTGTGTGGGGTGGGGGTGGACGATGAATGGGCGTCGTGGCAGCAGCCATGGGACTCTTGGAGAATGGAAACCACTGATTTAAAACACAAATTATAAAGTGGGTGAAACTGCAAGCAGATTGGGTAGAAAAAAAGTCAGGTACTAATTAAATAGGGTTTTGTTAAGTATAACAGCATTTTCCCGGCTTACCCATAACCTAACCAATAATTTCTTCTTTTTAAAAAAAAAGATGTCAAAATAATTAAATATTTAATTAATTTCAATCCGCAATTAATATAAAATTGAATAATTCATTGCCCACAAAACACAAACCAGACAGAGGTGTGGATAAACAATGTGTGGTAACTGATCCGTTATTTCAGACTCATCGCATCGCAGCCGCAGTGTTGAGGGTTTGAATTCCAGGCGCTGCCCGATGTTTCTTCTCACCCCTGACCTTAAACCAAATACTCCAAGGCCCCTAACCCAGGAAATGTTTCCACAGCAATTCAGTACTTCAGGAAATAGAAAAAGGCGGGAGAAAGGCAGTTCAACTGCAGGGGATCTGAGGGTTGGGGAAGGACTTGGCTACAGGGGGAAGGGTCAGTGATAGAAACTCGTTAAATATAATTATGATAAAGCGAGTTTTCTTATTTTTCTTGAAGAAGAAAAATAATAGTCCTAAATTTGTTACGAACGTCTAGAATTCGTCCATCCATACAAGGAAAAGCTATACATTTCTTGCATAAGAGGATTTCCCACACCCCCTTCATTATCGGTGTTGAGTTGATGTTGTGCTGAGTATTTGAGGGGTTTCTGTTGAAGAATGATGTGAACAAAAAGAAAATTGTGTGTACATCGGCCATTTAACATTCTCCAAGAATATAAATTTAACCTACTTCTAAACCTAACGCGGAAACAAAATCTACGATTTATTATTAAACAATACGCACCAATCAAAAATGCAATCTATAGTAACATGATCCGTTTAGACCAATCAGAGATGCAAGCTGTAGTCACGTGATCTGTGCAGACCAATCAAAGATGCAAGCTCTAGTCGTGTTTTTTTTGTTTGTTTTGAGTTTGCAAATAAAAAAGCCAGCATTTGATTCCACCAAAGCTTTGCCAATGAAGTTATAGATATAGAGGACACCACACCACCAGAGAACTGAACAATGTCAAGTAGAAACATTTCACCCAGAGGTTCTCGTACATTTATACCCAGTGCTGCAGTAATTCCAGTTATTCGTGCAGTTGAAATGCATCTTACCGTTTATATCCGTAAGCTTGAATAAATCAAGAGCATCAACTGAAAAGTGAAACGATTGATTCCCTTTATTTATTGTAAATTTAACCCCATGCTTTAGTGAAGTTAATAAAAATTTAAAAAAAAACAACAAAACGACGTCACTTAAGCTCTTCATATGTTAACATAGCGTGTACAATGTGACAGATTAGCAATTAATAGCATTTACATTTACAGTTCGGGAATATATTTTTAAAAAGTATCGTCAATATTATACGCACCTCACAGCGCAACAGGAAATAATTAAAAAATTCGTTCAATATAAGACGCACCGCGACACTCCAGCACAAAAAATAACATGCTATATAGGGATAAATAGACATAATCTAAAAAATTCATTTATTTAATTACAGTACATTCGATCGATCTGAAATTTTAATACATCATTTTTATCATCGGCACGAGTCTGCCTGCAAATTTTCAGCTCGCTAGTATACGAGGAAGTGGATTCAAAATCGATCCAAAGTTTTTACGGCAAGCTAGGCATCAAGCAAACAGACGCCACGAGTTAATATAAAGGATTTTAAAAAACAAACAAACAAGAACAACAACATTCTTCACTATCTACTCTCTATAATGTTTTGAACCACACAGACGCCCGCATTCTATCATTCCTATCGTCCACAACGATCTCAGAGACAATCTGTAATAAATATCTTTCATAAATCGTACATGTGAGTAGGATGAACGGTTTTTATAGTCACACGCCAATATACGTGTCATTGAAACTCAGTATTCATTGCTGTCACTTAATACGCTTCTTTGATAAATTAAGTCTCATCTAAAATCCATCTGATATTTTGATTCTAATCACTTTTATTAGATTTCTAACAAAAATGAAGTATTGCCTCAATGTGCTATTAGCTATAGTTACAGAAATCTTTAATCAAGGTCTACATATCATTCTCTTGGATGTTATAGATCGGGTTCCCTTGTAACGGTGGGAATACTTTCTAAGAACTTGGATATCATTCTCTTGGATGTTATAGATCGGGTTCTCTTGTAATGGTGGGAATACTTTCTAAGAACTTGGATATCATTCTCTTGGATGTTATAGATCGTGTTCTCTTGTAATGGTGGAAATACTTTCTAAGAACTTGGATATCATTCTCTTGGATGTTATAGATCGTGTTCTCTTGTAATGGTGGGGATACTTTCTAAGAACTTGGATTTGGAAGAGGGAGCAGGAATGTGTTATTTGTTGTCAACTCCATTGTTTTTCTGTGAAGCTTGTTCCAGTCCCTGACTTTGGCTGGCAGTTCCTGTCTCATGTTCTTGATTCTATGAACCGGAACTGATTGGTATGTCATCGTTTCTGACCAGGAAGGTAAAGGGACGAGCTACTGTTTGATACTGGTGCAGTGGCCAGCACATTTTTAAAAAATCTTCAACGCCACGAAAAGCGTGCATGTATAATCTTCATTTTTTAATTTCAATACTGACAAAGCCAGTGTTTCCTGCTGACAAGGCCAGTGTTTCCTGCTGACAAGGCCAGTGTTTCCTGCTGACAAGGCCAGCGTTTCCTGCTGACAAGGCCAGTGTTTCCTGGTGACAAGGTCAGCGTTTCCTGCTGACTAGGCCAGCGTTTCCTGCTGACAAGGCCAGTGTTTCCTGTTGACAAGGCCAGCGTTTAGTAACAAACATGTTTCACTACATTGTTGACAATACACCACATGCAATGAACAACAAGAAATTATTTAAAGAATAATTATGAAATTATTAAATAAATTTTCAAACATTAATTTAGTCGCTTTTTCTCTCTCTTACATTTGTCGTGAACTAGAGAACGGTTGGTTATTTTTGCCCAATTTCGCGCTAGCTTCTGATTGGCTAGACCCCTGTAGCAATCATTTTGAGACTCTCCGGTGAAGATAACCGAACTAATGTTCTCGAGATATCTTCCCCCAGCCCGCGTCATATTTCCATACAAGTCTCCTATACTTATGACTCCAATGGAAAAAGAACTCTTTGTGGTAAACGGTCGTTTTGACTTGATAATTTCCCCTGGGTCCCGTGTCTCTGGGCGGTAGGACTGGAGTTGGTTTTTCCTTTTCTCGTACCCGCTTCCCAACGGGTCAGTGGTCACTGCGGTAACAGTACCGGGTCTGGATGCTGGGATAACGCAAGGAATGGAGCAGAAGGGAATCGATTTGACACAATTAGTATCGTCCCGAGAGCTGGACCAGGGCAGAGGCGGCCCCTCATTTGCGTGTTGGGGATTTCCCACAGATCATGTCCGGGGCATCGGTGTTCTCATGTTTGTAAACGTCCTGAACTGCGTCTGCTGTTGTGTTGTGTTAAGGTAACAAGACTTAAAGACACATGATTAAGGAACACCTCTATAAAATCATCTACTAACAAAAAAAACGCGTCGACGAAAAGCCTTCTTCAACTAACACAGTCAAAAGGATATTTTTAAATAGGAAATAAAAAATTTAAGCTATCGACCTTGAAGTTGTATCATGGTCTGAACGAAAACAAATATCAACAAGGATGGTGTGGACGAAAAACCTTTACTAACCACAGAGGCATCACTAGGGTTGGTGTCACCCGGTGCGGTAGCCCATGGTGTCACCCCCTCACGACTTAACTCATCGAAATCCTCCAGTGCCAAATAATGGGAACATGCAGAATTTTACATTTTGGTGTCACACCCTTGATGGTGTCACCCGGGGCGGCCCGCTCCCACCAGACCCCACTAGTGAAGCCACTGACTAACCGTACATTTAATATACTGTCTTTATCACGTCTGTTGACAGTCATGACCTTGACATTCACCCCCTCAGAATGAAAATTCCAATTTATAAAGTCCCTCTGTTTATTATTCATTTCTCACCAGCTTTTGCGAAATAGTGTTGGAACCTGTCTGCACCTGTCATAATCTAACAAAAGAAATGTAAACATCTTGAGGGAGGCAATGATTGATGATCTGATCTTACCACTTCCTGTTTAACTTGTTATGGCGTTGCCATCCCATGTATAATAGTTATTTTCTCCTACATGAGTGTTCTCAGCTAGAAGTCTCAAATTTGATAGCTCTTCCAATGTCATCCCCTATATGATTGTTATCATCCCCTATATGATTGTTATCATCTCCTATATTGTTTTTTTTTCCTTCTATTTTAATGGCATCCCCCACGTGATTGCCATCATGATGTGTGTAAAAGATGGTAACAAAGTTCACCAAGCCTTGGTTTCTGCACATCGAGTGCATCACTGGACGATATTTCATCATTACTATCGCACACACAATCTATCACCCCACCCCGCCCACCCTGACACCAAACCCAATGACATGTCCACTTGTCCTGACGTTACTTTGTTTAGGGGGCACATCTCTAGCAGATCCTTCTCTCTCTTCCTATCTCTTCTTTCTTCTCTCGATTTCTTTACATTGGCTCGTTTGCCCTGGTTGTTTCCTTCTGACTGTCGCCATCTCTCTCTTTCCCTCTAGATTTTGAAATCTCTGCTTCTCTCTCCTTCTCGCTTTATCCTTTCGTCAAGAGCGCAAAATTAAAGTTCAGTTCGGTGAATCCTCTTGTACTCATTACCCAAAAATCTATTTGTTTACTCCGTATATAAGCACCTTCAATTGGAAGAAAAAAATACAAGATATAAATTCAAGAGTACTGAATTTAGTTTCCAAATATAAAATTAATATAAAATTTTCAACAAAAAGTCGTTAAAAAAGTTAAGAAAAATCTTCAGTATGGGACAGAAAGTTTTATTTAAAAAAAAATAAATAAATAAAAATTCCGAAACAAGATTCAGCTTTTCCAAAGAAAATTTTTCATGAATAAAACTCGTTCATTAAATTTCTTTTATTTATTTGTATTCACAGCCCTTGGTAGACAAAGGTTTTGACTTGGTTTGAATTCATCCAAGTTTGCCGTACATTGGATTAGAGTTAATGGTTTAGAAACATCAGCCAAGACTTTAAAAGAACAAAACAAAAGAAAATGATTAGCAAGGAGTAAAACTCGTGTCATAGCAAATTTAAAAATAATTGAGCTAAATGCGACCATTAGGAGGTCGGTAGCTGGATTCAATTGTGAGTGTTTATGCGGTAGTGAGTGTGTATTTTAATCTCCTCCTTTCTCATAAATTTGTTTCGCATCTTATTTTTATAAAATAAAAAAAAATCATTTTTATTATTTACTTTTACCTTTCTAAAATTTGTGTTTACTAATTTTACTTGAAATTGTTTTCACTTAACTGCGATCTGTAATTAAAATTAAATTTAAGTGAACCCTGTACTAGAAGTTTTAGGAAACAATTTTGTAAGTCTTTGCCAGTCATAAATTGTATCATTTCTGTTTGGCAATCTCTTGCACAGATGCGAGTCGAACATCACAAAGGGAAACAATCCCTTAAAAACAAATTTTGTTTTATGAGGAGTTTAGCACCTTGGATATGAAAAAAACTATGTTGCATCTGTAAGGCCTTGTTGAAGCCTATGTTTTTTTTTATTATTTCAACGCTGGTAAAAAAACAAAAACTTCTCTGTAGTAGTTGGATATATATTTAATTTTTGCTAGTTCTAGAAATGTGACGTCACATCAAAACTCGCAACATTAAATAAAAGTTCCTGTTAAATGTTTGATTACTTACAATTTATTTTATGACGTTTTACATGGCTTCACGCGTGTTACGTTAGACAGTGCAACCTCACATTATATACATACTTAAATGACAAATAAAAAAAAACCCCGTAAAAAACAAAGTTTTTTTCTATAAATCCTTTATATACGAGACATAACTAAAATAATATAAAATATACATAATTCCCGTTGACTGTATGATTGTAATGTAATGCTGTTAGGTGGCGCTGCGAATGGATGTTATGCTGTCTGTTAGGTGGCGCTGCGAATGGATGTAATGCTGTTAGGTGGCGCTGCGATCGATTTTGTTTTATAGTGCTGCACCAAAAATAACACTTTTCGAAGTTCCGCATTAAATTGTTTAATATGATAATAAATGAACAAATAAAAATAAATAAAATAAATGAAAGTTCTGTATTACGTTATTATTTATTCTGATGTGCATTTATTTTCAAAAATTCCGTCAATTTTGACGGGTGATACACTAGTATATACAATATAATAACCCAAGTCACAGTTGGATGTGTAACGCTATGTCGTCATTTTTTTAGCTTACATTTTAATACAAGGCGTGCATCGGAAGGCGCGCAAAAGGTGTGCAAAATAATTATAAATTAAAGACGCGCTGTAAAAAAAAATAATATAACGTCATTGTTTTAGCTTATATTTTAATTTTGCAAAAGGGAACGATGTAAAAATAGGATTTTAGGATTTTGAATTATAAAATACTTTGTGTACATTTCAGCAAGTTTAATATTTCGTATTTATCAAACAAGGATAAGTTACTTAGGCTTTTGACAAAAAAAAAGTTGGCGCCCTACAGCTGCAGTGAGCGCAGTAGGCGCCCTACAACCCCTATTTTAAAATACTTTGTGTAAATTTCGGTAAGTTTAATGTTAAGTATTTATCAAACAAGGATAAGTTAGTTTGGTTTTTGAAAAAGTGGGCGCCGTAGGCGACACGGTGCCCCAGCGTAACCTAGTGTTCATTATAATACGCATCGCACGACAATAACAAAATCCAAAATTTTAGTTATTTCTAAAGTATATAAAGGATTTATAGTAAAACAAGTATTAAAAACTCAAATGAGTATTTAAACGCAATTTCCAACTAAGAATTTCCAATTTTTTTTATTCAAGGGAAATCATTCTAGATTACATTAAAAGTGGATTCTAATAAGTAATTCTAAAACTAAACACAAAATGACGTCATATCCCCTCACGCTGCTTCACACCAAGAATTTATCAATATAATGCGCACCACACAACAGTCTAACATTGGCATTCAGAAAACGGGAGAACCCCTTTAACTATCCTATATAATAAAAGACAAGTTTCTGTCCTTTCTGTCCGTTCTGTCCGGTCATCTATAGCGATTGGTCCCTCAAACACATATGACTCCTACAGCCAATCATATTGAACACGTTTACACGGACGTTCAAAGCGAGTTATTTTTGGTGCAGTATTTCTTCCAAGACTTTATTTTGAGTTATGCGCGTTTTGGGATTTAGAGTAAAAAGCTCTGTTTTTACGAGTTATTTATTTTAACTATAATGAATAGTATTTTTGATATGATGCACATGTATGCCAGTCGAGATGGCTGTTGGAGGGGAGTTACAACATGCCACCGAACGCTGGCGGAACGTCCTTGGACGGGCTTTGTTTCTTGTCATTATATATAACATTAAAAATTATTTCAAATCAATAATTCTGAAACTAAACAAAGCAATTGCTTTCTACAAAGTGCTGCTAAAATTACGGGAGTCGAACGAAATGCTATATTATAAAGAATCCTTCTCCAACAGTGTACGGTATATTATTAGCTATTGTGTGACGTTTGTTTCAACCCGATAGATGTTATGGTTGGTGAGAAATTGACAAAATACTGATATTTATCTTTTTTTTTATTTTCCAGGAAATCCAGTAAACCTTTTCGGTATTTTTTTTTGGCCGTTGCACATCCTTAACATATTTGCAAAAGACCCGAACCCTCTATCTGGTATGGTTCAGGAGGAGTTGCATGTGTAAGCTCGAACTTTGCACAGACATTTCAAATGTTTAAATGCAATTCCCATGGGAAATTGCGTTAAAGCTACTAGTCTGCCTGCTAAATTTCAGCTCGATTTGACCAAGGGAAAAGGGTTATAAAAACATGTTTAATATAATGCGCACCACACGACTATGGTTGCCAGATATGTGGACACCAAAAGGAGGACATAATAAAACAAAAAGGAGGACATTTTGAATCTTTCATTTGAGTCGTCCCGGATTAAACTTAAAGTCAGAACAATTTTATTGTAATAGCTGCCACTGTTCATGCAAGAGTCTTTAAAAAAACAACAACTGCTCACTTTTGTCTTGTAAAAATGATTTAAGGTTGCAGTATTGGTCAGCAATTGCACATCATCTACAATAATAACCTTCTCTTTCAGATACAACATGCATTCCAAAATGTCATCAAATTTACAGTCTTTGATTTTATCTTAATCCATCCAATTTAAGTATTGAAATTCATCAAAAGGTTTCAACCACTTTTCTAAGTAACTACTGAATGCTTCATACACCAACTTTACATATTCCAGACACATCTTCTCAAACACTTTCCTTAAGTCTTCTCAACATCTCACTGACTTTCAGTGAAATAAATGTCTCCTCCAATCTATTTTTCAAAACTTACAAGGATTTGTGAAGACGGCTCATCACCTCCAATACAACTGTTTCTTCCATTTCAATGACTGCAATATTTTTCAACTTAGATCTAGGTTTTTTCGTCCTTGTCTAGGTTTATTGGTTTTTAATTTTAAAAAAAAGCCATAGTGTAGAGTTTTTTAAAAGTAAACATACAATGTAATAGTTTTTAAAACGCTACATAAAAATTATAATATAAAATTTAAGAAAAGCCGGACATTTTAAACGATTTTAAGTTGTCCTGCTGGACGGAGGACATTGTGCTCAAAAGGAGGACATGTCCTCATTTTGCCGGACGCCTGTCAACCCTACGCGCGACAGACTAGCATTTACATTTACAGATCGGGAATATATTTTTAAAAAGTATCGTCAAAATAATACACACCGCACCGTGCGACAGGAAAATATTAATAAGGTCGTTCAATATAATACGCACCGCGATTCTCTAGTACAAAAAGTAACATGCTACATAGAGATAATCTAAAAGTTCATTAATTTAATTACAGTACTTTCGATCGATCTGAAATTTTGATAGATCATTTTATTGTCGGCACGAGTCTGCCTGCAAAATTTCAGCTGGCTAGCATACGGGGAAATGGGTTAAAAAATCGATCCAAAGTTTTTTCGGCAAGCAAACAATCAAGAAAACAATCAAGCAAACGCCACGAGATAATATAAATGATTTAAAGAGAGGTTTGAAAATGCTAATTTTCAAATATAAATCACACATTTTATGAGGGGGGGGGGTAAAGCTTTATGACGTCATATTTGAGGGCGGGGGTCTTAGGTCACGATGCGTGACGAGGGGAGGGGGGATTGAAAAATCGGACAAAATAGCGTGACGTCATCTGCGGACAGCCCCTAAGACCGGCCCCGATGAATTACTTAAACCCCTACAGCAGCTGGAAAATCAAGGTGTTTAGTTCATTAATAAAATAATGTATAATAGTTTGTGTTTTGAAGAGTATGAAACAATTAATGTTGGGTTTTTTTTTCATGCCGTTAAGCAATTTCATTTCTTGTAGGATATTGAAAAACTCTTTACCTCAATTCTTGTGGTCCATAATTGTTGTAAGGGGAGAATATAGGACCAAATGGACGGCCCGGGAATTTCAACAACTCTAAAATTTTCATAAAAGGGAAGTAACTATGACCTCCATTGTGTGTTGCGACAAAGGGCTGGAGCCTTTGACTTTTACTTCCCTTTGACCGCAATTCACATGTAGTACGTAACGTGATATGGCGGACTAGAGGACACTATCGGGATTTGAGAGTATAAAAAGATTGAAGTTTTAAAAATTGTATTTTTCAAATTATACGGCATTAAACATCTAGATATTGTGGAAACTTTTAGACCTATTTGAAACACATTTGAGCTGGATTGTTGAAGCCACGCACAGAGCCAGATTATTTATACTGACGGCCGCATATGTAATGATTTGAATTTTGTGGAAATACTTTGATAGCAGTATTTAAACTAAATGAAGGGCGATTTTCTCATCCCCGCGCGTTTTAAATTTACTGAGTCAATTATAAAACAATAAAATGTACTGAGCATCGCTTCACTCTGACGTTACATTATTCGCCTGCATGGCTCCCGAGGGTGTGGAGGTTCAGGTGCTGTCAAATCGATGGTAGAAGCAGTGAAGCGAGTTCAAACAAGAAGTCCGAGATAAACAGAACCCAGCCAGTAGAAAACAGGTTTGGGGTTTTAGGAAAGGATGGAAGATGTTGAGGCAGCTGATATGGTGACTGACTGCGGTGGTTTGTTTGGCCGTCTCGGCAGTGCGGGCAGCGAAGCCAAAGATTCTTCAAAGTGGCAACTTGCTGAGCGGTTCCACTTGTTAAAATTTTTCCTTTTTTATTTTGTTTTTGCGTGTGCATAAGGCAGATAGAACTTATATTGGGAGATGGCGACGGAACATTTTCAACATAGCAATGAACAATAAGAACATGCATCTCTAATTGGGCTGCGCTCCCTTACGCAGTCACTTCTGAAATTTCCCGCAATGGACGGACCCAGAAGGAAGTCACTTGGCGTGCACTCCATTGATTCGGCGGCACCTAAATTGTGCAACAGTCTTCCGAAATTTTTGAAAGATTATCACAACAAAGAGAGATTTAAGAATAAATTGAATACTTTGATATTTGAGATTTTTTGAATATTGGATCCCAACCAGTATGCTGAGCCAGAATTAATAGAGTTAAAACTGTAGAAGTCTCAGCATTAATGAGGTTGTAAGGGACTGAAAAACCGGTGAGATAAATGCAGATTGAGCAGACGTCACACAAACAAAGTTCAATCTCCAAATTCATCTTGTTAGATTCGATAGAAAAAAAAATTGTAGAAAGGCATTTGGAAAACATTCGCAGGTGAGAGCAAACGTCATAAAGTATTGTGCAGATCTCATATACTCGTATCCAGGTGACTTGTAGGATAATAAATAGATGTAAAAACAAAGTTTTTGACTATAAATCCCTTATATATGAGACATAACTAAAAATAGTGATTATGTTAAAATGCGACATTTACAGACTGAAACAGAATTATCTCCCCTGGTTTTAAAACCGGGCGCAAGGACGGTAAGGGGATTGAACATCGACGGTCGGCGTCACCGCGTGAACTGAACTGTCACGTGAAACAATTATAAACAAATGGTCGGATAGTCCGATCGCTTAAACTTACAAAGCAAGTTACTATAAAGGATGTAATAAAATAGCGGCTCATCTGATACACTTTACTGACATGTATATGCACTCAGAATTCGGTGGCTGAAAATAATTACAAGATTTTGTCATAAGGAATGTATCTCAGAAATGTATACAAAATCGACATGAGACAGCGGATTGCAGATCTGTGCAAGTTTGTTTCAAATGTCTCCATCGAGCGGAGTTTCTGAAAGTTGGAAATAGTCAAAGGTTAAGAAGGAATGCTTGAGTTCTTAAGCATTGCGCATGAGGAGCTGCGCATGAGGAGCTGCGCATGAGGAGCTGCGCATGAGGAGCTGCGCATGAGGAGCTGCGCATGAGGAGCTGCGCATTTGAAATCTACGAGATCTACAACCCGGTAGAAGAATTAACACGAGCTAAAACTCGAAAAGCAACAAAATAAATAAACAAAGTACTAGTCATTCTCTCGAGCTACACTTTATCAAGTTTATTTTGTTTCAAGGAAGCCTTTTCTGCATGAACTGACTGCACTTTTAAGACAATTTATGTTGAATGTTGATGTTGAATAGCTTAATTTTACTCTTCAGTTGTCACGATAATACATCATTGTGAAGATTGTTTAAAATGGAACTCTTTAGACTCCTCAAACAGTTGAACAGTTTTGTCTTGTGCATGAGAAACTTTCATTGTGTTTAGGTGATTAATTACGCTTCTTAAAAAAAATGACGTCCGTTGTTTCGTCCTAGTAATTCTAAAAGTCTTGGAATGTGATGTCGATGCATTTATACACAAATATTTAGTGTAAATAAAACAAAACGTTAAGATCTAATCATGGAGGAAATAAAATTGTAAATGCGTCGCCAAATGCCTGAATCTTTACAAATAAAAAAATTTGTAGCCGTTTTAATTAAATTCAAATAGCATGTTTTTATCCTACCTGTACCTATAAAATAAAATAAAAGGAAAGGAAAAATATGAAAGGTAAAAACATTTTCTTTATAAAACTCAAATAAACTATCAGGAATGTTTTTGTCTATACTTAATTTTGTATATATAGAACTCTTTTATTTACACAAATGGCTTGTGTCTCTATTCATGTTTCACCACAAACCTTTAACACCCCAAATAACAACTTGAAAAAAGCAATTCCTACTAGAATTTTCTATTATGTTGTGAATGTAAACATTTTTTAAAAATATATATAATTTTAAAAACGCAATCTCACCCCAAAATTTAAATAACTTCCACCCAACCACACTTTAAACCACGTCTTCACAACATCCTTAAGTTAAACGGCTCTACCATCAGCGCCTGCTTCACACCTACTAAATCTAGAAGACACTGGCCAACCATTGCCAGACCCCTGGTCGGACGACCACCAATAACTGAATATTTCCCCCGGGAAAGGCGTTGTGGGAGCGGATCGTGCTGGTTCGCGCCATCACTTGTAATTACGGCATGAGTGGCCTGGACGCTCCTAGTCTTATTGCCGTTTGGAGGAACTACGCAGCCCATATGTTGTCTTCATTTACATATTTTATTTATGTACAGACAAGTATCCGTACTCTATATTAAAATTTACAGAGGTGATCTTTTCGGCCTCCACACTTCAAGCCAGGCGGGTACAACTTGTGATTTCTTCTAATCTTAGTTTGGTCATACTTGTCGTGATCACGTACTTCTCTATCTAAGCAAATTATCATTTTCTGCGTCCAACCTCAGACTATATGACTAAAATATCATTGTCTGCGTCCAACCTTAGATTGTATTACTAAAATATCATTGTCTGCGTACAATCTCATACCGTATTACTATTACTAAAATATCATTGTCTGCGTCCAACCTCAGATTGTATTACTAAAATATCATTGTCTACGTCCAACCTAAGACTGTATTACTAAAATATCATTGTCTGCGTCCAACCTCAGATTGTATTACTAAAATATCATTGTCTGCGTCCAATCTCATACTGTATTACTAAAATATCATTGTCTGCGTCCAACCTAAGACTGTATTACTAAAATATCATTGTCTGCGTCCAACCTCAGATTGTATTACTAAAATATCATTGTCTGCGTCCAACCTAAGACTGTATTACTAAAATATCATTGTCTGCGTCCAACCTCAGATTGTATTACTAAAATATCATTGTCTGCGTCCAACCTAAGACTGTATTACTAAAATATCATTTTCTGTAGACAACCTGAACCAAAATACCATTGTCTATAGCCAACATTGGTTTTTTAAAATTAACTCAAACACCTTTTCTGTAAAAAGCATGCTTGCAAACATTTACAGTAAGTTATTAATTTTACGGAAAGTCGCCTAAAGAAGATTATAAGATAGTTTGAATTTTTAAAAAAAACACACCATATTATTGCTAATTATAGCAAAGTTTTTTTTAGTTTGGCGAGACTATGGAACTTATCTCTGTGTCTAGACATATTATTATTATATTAAAATCGTAAAATAACTCGGCAAAATAATTGTGGCTGGAAATAACAAACCGAACTACAGTTGCGGTTACGCATGAACTTTCAACCAACTAGTTACTTAGCAACGTATGCATTCAACAAGTATTTTTTTAAAGAACTTCAATTATTGTTAACACCCCCCCCCCGCCCAAATGAACCCATCTCTCCACGTTTTATTAGTTCCACACTGAAATGTTTGTCCACAAAGTTCCATCTTACCCATTGCAAAACTTTCAGACTTTAGGCAAAATATTAGTTTATGATTTTCTATATTAAAATCGTGTTTTTTTTCCTAATGTAAGTGTTGTGTGTATGTGCGTGTGCGTGTGTGTGTGTGTGTGTGCGTGCGTGTGTGTGTTTGAGGGATTTTATAAATTTCCCCACTACTCCATTACAACTAGCTGCTGTTAATCGATGTTTGAAATTTAGAACACGGGGGCAATTTATTAATGCGAATACAGATTTTTTTAAAAATTTACTACACGCCATTCCTTCTCCAGTTTCTCCCTCTCTAGGTCTCACGAGGTGAAGACAGGGTTTTAAAATAATTCATGAGGTTTTTAAAAGGAACAAATTTAAATGATTTCTCATATTAAATTCCTTTGATCGGCTAAATGTTTGAACTTCAATTTTCTAAGAATTTTTGAATTGAAGTGACACAGATTATTCTTAGGTTAAAACTGTTTTTTTTTAAAATTGACTCACAAGCATTAACTGCAAATTAAAGCAAGTGAAGAATAAAGGTGTGATATAAAGAAACAATTTTTTTTATTGCTTTGATTATTTGATAGTCTTGAGATGAGAGTTTATGGTCCGTCTTGAAAAGTTACCTTTGTGTTACCTTTGTTTCACTCGGTTAGCATAAAAATATTTTAAATTACACTTGCTCTTTCTTTACAAATGATGTAACAGTTTTCTCTAGACATTCTATTTTAAGTTATTTCAATAATTTTTTTTTAAAAATCGCTCTCAAAATTGTTTACCGCTACTTAACTTATTACAAAGCTGAGATCCTATCATCAAATGTGTCAACTGCGCAGTTCATCACGCTAACAGTTCGTCTTGTCTATACACTTTGTTGTATGGACCAAACAATAATTCCCCAACCCCCTGGTGATAGCACTACAGCAGCTACCGATGACATAACATTTATAAACTTTCCTACCCGTGTTTTATTATCGACCTGCACTCCTTCCAACTCACCTGATACCTGGGACTA
Source organism: Ampullaceana balthica (assembly GCA_944989445.1). NCBI lineage: Eukaryota > Metazoa > Mollusca > Gastropoda > Lymnaeidae > Ampullaceana > Ampullaceana balthica. Next base: position 604,336 of record CALYLW010000078.1, read on the forward strand.
CATGTCGAGATTTACGACTACCCAGTGAGCTGACAATGACAACAATCTGGCTTTTCCCCCCTCGTCTCCACCTCGTCTTCTCGGACTTTCTCTTTGTGAATAAATGAATACCAGCAGGCAGCTCTACATGAGGTAAATACTTGATGTTAGATCACTTGATATCATCATTTGACTCTAGTTTCCGTGGCGATGGTTTTCTCAAGTGGTCTAAAGAGCTCACCTCACCAACGGTAATGTGCTTTGTTTTCTGGTCGATATCTTGTGTAAACCTCCGCCCATCCACCCCGCCCCCAGTCTGTTCCACTGACTTTCTGAGGAATCATTCCAGAGGCTGATAACGCCCAACAACACAGGAAGTCGTTGAAATAGGTTCTCCGATTTCCTCTACTTAACGTTCAACATTTAGTTTTTGCTCGTCTACCGATGTGTATAGGAAAGTTAGGGGAAGATAGCGTAGCTGGTATTTATTTGTGTAGCTAACTATGGGACATTTTTGCAGGAAATTTCGGCAAATGTGAAAGTAACAGTGTAATTTGAAGAGATGGATATCGTTATAGAAAGAGGCTACTTGTAATTACGGTGAAATAAGAAAAGAGAGACAAATGGACCGAAAGAGAGAGAGAGAGAGAGAGCGATAACGATTAAACCGGAATTAGAGTTATCTTAAGAAGTCTTACCAACAAAAGACTGAAGCTATTAATTTTATTATTATTTATTTAACCGAATATTTTCAAAACATCCCGATGTCACACACCCATTCTTTCCCCCAAATGGACCGAAAGAGAGAGAGAGAGAGAGAGAGAGAGAGAGAGAGAGAGAGAGAGAGAGAGAGAGAGAGAGAGAGAGAGAGAGAGAGAGAGAGAGAGAGAGAGAGAGAGAGAGAGAGAGAGAGAGAGAGAGAGAGAGAGAGCGATAACGATTAAACCGGAATTAGAGTTATCTTAAGAAGTCTTACAACAAAAGACTGAAGCGGTTATTTTTATTATTATTTATTTAACCGAATATTTTCAAAAAATCCCGATGTCACACGCCCATTCTTTCCCCCAAATGGACTGAAAGAGAGGGAGAGAGAGAGCGATAACGATTAAACCGGAATTAGAGTTATCTTAAGAAGTCTTACCAACAAAAGACTGAAGCGGTTATTTTTATTATTATTTATTTAACCGAATGTTTTCAAAACATCCCGATGTCACACACCCATTCTTTCCCCCAAATGGACCGAAAGAGAGAGAGAGAGAGAGAGAGAGAGAGAGAGAGAGAGAGAGAGAGAGAGAGAGAGAGAGAGAGAGAGAGAGAGAGAGAGAGAGAGAGAGAGAGAGAGAGAGAGAGAGAGAGAGAGAGAGAGAGAGAGAGAGAGAGAGCGATAACGATTAAACCGGAATTAGAGTTATCTTAAGAAGTCTTACCAACAAAAGACTGAAGCGGTTATTTTTATTATTATTTATTTAACCGAATATTTTCAAAACATCCCGATGTCACACACCCATTCTTTCCCCCAAACCAATGGAAAATGCCAACGGATGCCAACATCTACTCGAAGTCTACATGTTCATCGCAAGACTCGTGCATGGAACCAGGGCCAAACACATTTAGAGATCTGCGCTGTCCCTCCACATGACTTAGAGTGGCGTTAGCTAACATTATTTACGGGTTGAGTGTCGTTACAGGTCTATCATCATTACGACGGACAGTGGTATCAGAATCCCATTGGTCCTGGTTTTGGGGCTTATGGGAAATCGGGGGCTGAAACCGGGCCGCGGAAGTCAGTGCTGCAAGAAAATGACGTAGTGTATTCGTGAAGTGTGAATCCAAATATTTTTTTTGATCAATCAAGCGTTAATAAAATTTTCTGAAACTTGATAAACTAATCCTCGAAGGGTTGATACATAGTTTAATGAAAAGACGAATAAGACGCAAAACTTTAGTAAAAATAAAACGGTATGTTATGTAGGATTTAAATATTATAAAAGACCAATTATGTGTTCAAACATATTCTGCAAGCACTTCACCAGTACTACAAAAACGAATCATAAAAATATAACTTATAAATAAATGCAGTTGTAAGATTTATATATAATTTTTCTCAACAGAGAATATAGGACTATGCTTGAGATGTGCTGTAAATGTAACATGTAAATTTTTGTTAAACAATTCCTTGGTTAAAGTTTTTTTTAAAATTGACGTCATCTTATTTTAAGTCTCATGGTCCCTAAGCTTAGGTTTCCTCCGACTCCATAATGTTGACTAAGTAAAGCACAACCTCCTTGACCTTTGTCTATAAACTGGCACCATAGCTCAGACCTGGGCCTGAGATAGTAGGACCAAGGCGTAGCTCAGACCTGGAACTGAGATAGTAGGACCAAGGAAGACGTCCAATCAATAGTTACTACTAATTTCCTCCAAGAAAAAGCTGACCATTAGGTCCTAAAAGATGGAGATTGAGGAATGGGTCAACGTTAACCAAAGTGAGGCTAGTGGGGGGGGAGGGGGGTCATCAATCAGGAGTGTATGTGTGGGTAAGTGGGGATTGACGTTCAACCAAAAGGCGTTGCGTTTCTTAAGTTTATTTTGATGGTGACAATTTAAGTAGAATGTTCTATATTAAATGTTCTGTTTGTTTTGTTCTTGTCAAGTAATATTCAATTTGCGTTAACGTGGTAATTTATTTAAATTTTTTGTGTGGGTAGAATGTTACATTAGGATAATCTGTAATTTTACAAAGATCCCCTCATATGGAAAACAAAGAGTCGTATAATAAGTACATGATCAACAAATTAAGCACAAATTCATGATTTACCAATATTTATTGTATGTATTTTACAATGAAAAACTTACATATTAACAACACATCCCAAAGCTAGAGACGAGTTGGGATTATTATCTGGGTCTGCGACCTCAGACTGCCTCCTATAGGCACCACGCTCTAGGAACCCTGGTTCCTTGTGTCATTTTAATAACAATGGTTTTGAGAATTCTAATGACTTCATTCTGGGTGAAACTAGTCAGTTGTGAGGCTTCTTATGTTCTCTGTAACAGCTACACTTTTTGTGAAACATTTTTTAATTGGAGACGAACAGTTATGATGCAAAATTTCTTATCTATGATTCTTTCAGAGATCATCTTACATACAATCAGTTTAAGTTAAGGGGTTGGGGTTTCTGCCAAATTTATGCTTTGAGACAGCTGTAAGTTATTTACCGTAGTTTAAACAATCGTATTGACTAAATGAATCTCAGAATACTTTTTGAGATTTTGAAAAGGATATAGTTTAAATGTTTTTCACTCTTGTGAAATAAAACTGCCTTTGGGTTCCTGTAATGTACGTACTCTGGAGCTAACTGTTATGTTTGTGGGACAGAGCAAAACACCATTCTTCACTGCATAAAAACCAAGATGATTAGGAAATTTCTTCTAGCTTTCAATTTGCTCAACTACCCCGTGTAGCTATGTCGCGGAGAAGATGTTGCTGCATCGCTATCCTCATTTGTCATCAGAAGCCCACAGCTACTGTCGAGAAAACCGTTCTGCCTGTAGCACATTACCTAAATTATCAGCGGACATACGAGACTTAAAACAAAATCCTCTATACGATCGCACAAAGCGCGGTTCCTGCATCTTGTAACAACATATAACCAACCGTAGAAGCAACAACCGTAATAAAACTAAAAGCAATGCCAAAATTGACGTTAACACGATGAAAAAGCAAAACAATAAAACCAAAGAAAGCATTTTTCTCAAGGGAATAAAATCAAGGGGATGTCAAAGCTGACAGAAACCATAGACTCATCAAGAAATCAATTGTGGCCGTTAAATTTTTTTGTGTGGATTTGGATCAATGTAATAATAGATGAAACAAATTTGGTAAGCTCGTGAGTGAATTTTAAAAACATCCTACAAGTACACTAAAAGTCTGCAAATTTGTGTACAGTATTTGTGTAAGTTAGTAATCTATTACCAGAAGAATAAAAATAACCCGTAAATAAAAAAAAACATACTTTTTTTTTGGCTACAAATCCTTTATATTTGAGACATAACTTAAAGTATGTTCAATAAAATGCGCACCGCGCGACAGACTAGAATAAACATTTACAGATCGTGAAAATATTATAAAAGTTTGTTCAATACAATACGCACCGCGCGACAGACTAGCATACACATTTACATGCTACATAGAGAAAATCTTTTTAAAAAATCATTGATTTAATTACAGTGCATTCGATCGATGTGAAATTTCGAAAAATCATTTTTATCGTCGCCACGAGTCTGCCTGCAAAATTTCAACTTGATAGGATAACAGCAAATTGTTTAAAAATCGATACAAAGTTTTTGCGACAAACAAGCAGACAATGCGAGTTAAAAGGATATTTAAAAATAAAGATAGAAATGTGTAATATTTTACGGTCGCTTCAAAATATTAAACATCTTTTTGTTTGTAGGCATACAATTATTAAATACATACAAAATTAAAGTAATAAATTATACATGATTTTAAAAAAAATAGGGGCAAAAAATCAGATTAAGAAATTGCATTTTAAAGTTTACCTCGACATTCAGTTTGCGACGAAAAAAGCAAATATTTCACAAAGCATATGCACGGAAACATTTAAAATGTGATAGATAATGACGGCATAAACAAAAATCTTATAACGCAATCAATTAACAGATGAGAAAATTCATTTTAAAAAACATAGTTTCATGTTTTCGATTCCATGAAAGTGCAGCTAAGCTGCTCAAACGCAATATCGTGTGTATATATATATATATATATATATATATATATATATATATATATATATATATATATATATATATTATATATATATATATATATATATATATATATATATATATATATTAAATTTAAGAATTTTTCTTTGTGTGCAATACACAGCTATGCGGCATGGACATTTGTTATGAGTTTTAATATAACGCTAAAACAACGCACGACTGTTACATATGTGATACCGGTTTTGAAGTAAAGAGAATTATTTTTCAACGGTCGGTCTGATTGGTAATGAATATCTTAGAGGCCAGTGACATTTAAATGAAGATATGGATAGATCATATCTGTTAATGCCACAGACACGATCGTCCGGATGGGGGTGGGAGGACGGAGGTGGGGGGGATGCTCCCTCCTGGATGTTGATAAAATTCAATAAAATACTCTAATTAAAATTATAACATTCTTTTGCATTGAATTTTTTTTAAAAACTCGTCCTTGTATTTCAATTTAAAAAATAAGCAAATAAACATTCAAATTTAACTGACGTAAGGCATACCTAGCAGCTAAGTGCTAGCCCCATTAGGGCCATATAAAAGATACGATTTTAAATACTACCGAAAGCTCTAGTGAATACCTGATGGCTTGGGGTCTGACAATAACCGACCAATCAGAGAGCTGGTGCCAAAGGCTGTGAGATGCTTATTGTTTGGCATCAACTGGTACCTATAGCGCTCTGTGATTACCTTTAGTGATCGTAGCATCCAAAAATACACCGTCCCCTAAAAAAAACTTCTGCGGGCGCCCGTGGTCAAAAGATTATAAAAAATGGCAGTCATAAATTTTGAGGTGAAAATGTTTAGTTTTAAAAAATATGTGTCGTTTATAGTTCCGGAAAGGGTTTTGTTAGTACTGTGTAATAGAGAAGAAGCAATTATAAAAACAAAGAGACAAGAAACGGAATAATTAATTTATATAAATATTCAATTACTAAACCATTTCAACCTCATTATGGGTGATTTAATCTTTCTTAAATTTACAAGTACATGGTGCACAGAAAAATACGTTTTATAAAAACACAATTAAGTTTAATTTAGTATTTATTTCTCCATGGAGGAAAGGACCCGTAAACTCCGTATTTTGAAACAATGGTTAGAATCGGATCTAATATTCTAGTAATTGTGTTACAGATTGTTAATTAATTCTTTTTGCTGATCCTTAAATCAATGACCCCCAGGCTATGATTACGATCCGTCATAAATAAGAAAAGGGGGGGGGGCTGTGTTACGGACACAATAATGGCAAATCCGACGCACAACTGCAGACAATCTAGCTGATATTTGGCGAGAGGATAATAAAAAAGTAATTCACTTGCATTTTACATCTCGTATTTCTATGAAACATCTGGAATCGGCTTTACTACCATCTATAAATGTCTTCTTTTTTTTTCGCGTTGCCATAGCAACCGCTACAACTCAGTATGGGTTTGCGACGGCCGCGTGATTTATATGAACTTTGGGGGTTACATGTGTCGCGTGGAAGCTGCGCTCGCCACTTCCTCGGTTATGAATTAATTCCATCCGACATCTGACGGTGGACTTCCTCTGGCAAGTCAACTAACTCCCGGGAACTGTGGACATTTACGTGTGTTCTGGAATTTTCCTTAGCTCCACGGAGGCTATCATCATTCTTTGGCCTCTCTCAGTATGCCTCAATAACTCTTTGATAGCTCTCTCCCATTGTCGAAATATATCTTTGTTCTATTTCCTTCGTTCTCAATATGTATTCTTTCTCTTTCCTTCGGTCTAAACATATCTTTGATCTCTCTCCTGTTGTCTAAATATCTTTGATCTCTCTCCCGATGTCTACATATATTATTGGTCTATCGTCGATTGTTAAAACATATTTTGGTCTCTCCTCTTGGGTTTAAATATATCCCTTTGTCGCTTCCCTTCTGTAAAAATATATCATTTGTCTCTCTCCTGTGGTCTAAAAATATCTTTAGTCTCTCTTCTTATTTTTGTCTGTATCTTTTGTCGCTTTCATCTGCCTGACTATATATTTCCTATTTCTGTCTGTGTCTTTCCGGAGATCCAGCATTTAAATACCGTCGAGACATCACAAATATGAACATGTGATTAAAGTTAAACATCGTCCACTCTCTGATAGAACAGGAAATAATACTGTGAATGCATTACATTATCGTAATGAGTTATCTGTAGCCGATGTTGCATGCAGCCAAAAACTAAAAACTAAAACCACTTAATTATTAAGTTAAAATGCACTTATGTACATGCGGCTGGATAGTGAAGTCAATAGTGCGCTCGCCTCACAAGCTGAGGGGCTTGGGATCTAGCCCACGTTAAAGCCACAGTAAAAATGTTGATGAATGACTATCGCTAAAAAGTCCTCAGCTGACCTGGAGAGGAGATGGGCGCAGAAAGTTCTAATGGAAACATGGAAACATTAGAACCCCCAACGACCACGAGGTTATGGGACACACACACACACAAAGGAAATCTTGTGTGCTATTATAATGTTTACTGTAACCAGATACCTGTCTGATGTTGTTATGTTTTATTTTTATTTTACCTGAAATTATTATTTATTGTGTATATTTATGTAAGTACTTGAACGTATAAGTTTTTAATTATTTTCTTCTTTTAGTCCACTTATAAAACGGTGGTTTTTAAAAATAATTTTTTACCTTTATTTATTGTGGAAGAGTGGCGGCAGAGTCCTGGCCAACCTTATGCGTCATCAAATCTAGCTGGAAAACTGATCGAGCAGAAACAACAAACTTCCAATGAGCTAGGTCTCTGAAAAGCTCCGTGCTTTCTTGTCTATCATTTTGTCAGCAGACGAAGGTATCTGTTCGTCCTTTTGATTGCCCCTTTGTCTTGTAGCACATCTCATAAAGTCAGAGTTACAGAATAGGGTAAATTCAACGTGTCTTTCAAGCCTTATCTTTAGTCTTGTTATAATTCAAACTGTTTTTACACAAGACCAATAAAATACACAGCATGGCTAAAAAGTCAAAAAATGATTAATATACATTTGTAAACACATTTTTCTCGTAGGTCTAAATTTGAAACAATTGTTTGTGACAAGAAATCATTCATTTAGAAATAACCCCGAAACATTTCATTCGAATAAAATAATGTTTTACAGGTATATACAGCTATTTGACAACTGACAACCATATTTCTCACCATCTAACTGCCATATTTCAAGCCAACTGACAGCCATATTTCTCACAAACTGTCAGCCATTTTTCTCACCAAATGACAACCATATTTCTCACCAACTGTCAGCCATATTTCTCACCAACTGTCAGCCATATTTCTCCTACAACCTACCACTATACATGGCAATGACTGATAACCATTTTACCCAAATGACTGGCCACCATTTTACCCTAATGACTGACCACCATTTTACCCTAATGACTGACCACCCTTTTACCCTAATGACTGACCACCATTTTACCCTAATGACTGACCACCATTTTACCCTAATGACTGACCACCATTTTACCCTAATGACTGACCACCATTTACCCTAATGACTGACCACCATTTTACCCTAATGACTGACCACCATTTTACCCTAATGACTGACCAACATTTTACCCTAATGACTGAACAAACCGTCCCAAACTTAGAGCCAATCAGAATCTGTATCTTTATTATTATTTGTTTTACCAGGTTTCACCCCACCCCTAGAAAATCAGAGTTTCAAAATTTAATAAACAACAATCAAACATTTCTTTTAAATGATAAACGTAGCTAGATGCACCGTAATGCCATAATAAGTTGTATTTAGTATAAGAGTGGTTTTCATTGAATGCATTGATAATTATGTGTACTACTATTTTTTTGTGTGTATAAAACGCTGTGAGCCTAGTTGCTAAAATTAATCAAATTATTTTTATTATCATTAAGTCTTGGAAGAGCTCTGCATACATATGCATTCAAGTTTAAGGTAATGTTCAAACTCCTCTTACATTTTTTCCATCCTACAAGCCCTTGCCACCATCTCTTTACGAACTGCCTCTCCAACCCCCACCCCCTTACCCCTTAAAACAACAACTCATCGTTAACATTTTTAAGCATCCTTTTTCAAGATTTGAAGTGTTATATTATAATAATAAAAAACTTCTTTCACGAATTTACTTCTAAATGTAGTCCCACTCCAATTTATCTTATTCTGGAATGCTACGACTTAAAATTTGCTGAAACATTTTCCTTCCCACGTTTCATTGTTTATGAAAATTCTTCAACTCGACAGACTCACAATTTAGTCGATAATCCAACAACAGATTAATATAACCTTACTTCATTACGCCGAGTTGTGTATAGGTTGTTAGCCATATCAAAGAACACAACAGAGGCAATAAAGACATCAAACAGCTGTAATGGCTACATCAAACAAATATAATAACAATATCAATCAAGTGAAGTGACCAATTCTATGGACACAGTGACCGTTCTTAACTGTGCACTGGCCGCATCAAACATGTGCATTGGCCAGTCGGCCACATCAAAACAGGTGCACTAGCCACATCAATCAGGTGCATTGACCACATCAAACAGGTGCACTGACCACATCACTCAATTGCACTGACCACATCAATCAGGTGCACTGATCACATCAATCAGGTGCATTGACCACATCAATCAGGTGCATTGACACATCAAACAGGTGCACTGACCACATTAAACAGGTGCAGTGACCACATCAAAACAGGTGCACTAGCCACATCAAACAGGTGCACTGACCACATCACTCAGGTGCACTGACCACATCAATCAGGTGCACTGACCACATCAATCAGGTGCATTGACCACATCAATCAGGAGCATTGACCACATCAAACAGGTGCATTGACCACATCAAACAGGTGCATTGACCACATCAATCAAGAGCATTGACCACATCAAAAAGGTGCATTGACCACATCAAACAGGTGCAGAAACCACATCTGATAGGTGCAGTGACCACATCAATCAAGAGCATTGACCACATCAAACAGGTGCATCGACCACATCAAACAGGTGCAGAAACCACATCTGATAGGTGCAGTGACAAGTCATACCCGTGCAGTGACCACATCAAAACGTTTCGCTAGCCACAATGGAGAAAACTTACCACTGCCCCCCTGACCTGGTCTTTGTTCTAGTAGAGGCAACTGATCGATCCCATCCCCCCCTCCCCCACCACCCCGCCCCAAGGAAGAAATGCGTCTGCTGGCCAGATTCTCACGCGCAATCTCACCGACTCACTTTCTGCCAGCCCACCACTCACCCCCCATCCCCTCACACACACTCGTACGGCTTCGCTTAAAGCGGTTACCACACACGGGGACTGCATTCTCGGGCGACTTACGCTGTGCCGGGATGAGTACTTACGTTGTTTGTGATCAGCTGTTGGCACGACGGTGGAGACATCAGCTGTTGTGGTTGGCGTTCGTTCTAACGGCGGTTACGTGGACATTGCGACACCAGCCGCTGTGGACATTTTTGACATCGGACGTTAAGTGGGCAGTTAAGACATCGGCTATTAGCGTAGACATATGTTGAAGTGATTATAGAAGATAAAGTATACGATTCATCTTCTTCTTTCCCGTTTTTTTTATTATTTTTTTTGTTATTCGTTTCAAAGATAATAATAATAATACCGACACTTTGTATATTGATTGACGTGACTTTTTTTAAACATAGTATGCAGCTGTAAAGCTGAGCTGGCTGTGTGGATTCAATAAGCATTAATTTTTAATGCCATACAACAAAATCATTTAATGAGCGTCGATGAACTTTATTCATAGTTTACGTTAATATATTTTTTTGTTTCTTAAATTTTCCATTTGCTAGCTGCCGTAAAACTCAGAGCTGGTGTTAAAAACAAATGTTGACAAACAGTTCGATATTTTGATAACGAGACATTTTATTTTCCTGCTACACTATTTAAATGTTTTTTTTTAAATTCCAAAGCGATGAAAACTTATCCTAGTAACATTTAAAGCCATTGTGTTTTACATTAAGATCATAGTGTTTAAACACTGAACCCCTTGTGTTCTAGCAAGCGTCGCTGGAAAAAAAAAGTTGAAACATGGGGGACGAAAATATGGTCATCGGCTCGTCTCACCGGACCCCCATTTTCTCGTTCGCCACGCTACGCCGCTGTGCCACGATGGACAATGAGGAGAGACCCGTGGCACCCCCCGACACGAAGACGTCCTCCTCGTCCATGTCTGCCCTGCACACCCACGCTCTCAACAACCTCCTCAACAGCAACGGAAACAACAACAACAACAGCAGCGGCCTTGAGCTCAACTCCTGCCCCCACGGCGGGGCGACCAACAGCTGGTCGTGGTTCAGCCACTTGGACAGGTCCAAGCACGGACTAGCTGACCTCATTCACTCTAGGCTTCTGGGGAAAACATCCTCCGAGCAAAGATCCCGAACCCAGCCGTGCTCCTGCTCGTCTTCCCCATCCTCCTCGCTCTCCTCCTCCCCTAAGACCACCCCCATGACCACCCCCATGACCACCCCTCAGACCACGCCCACGGCCTGCTCGACCTCCAAAATGTTCCCTCCCCAGGCCGCAGCAGTCCGATCCTTGTACAAAACCCCACCGCGCACCGCCTTGCCGAGCGCCCCGAAAGAAAAGCCCGTTTTCCGTCGTTACCTGTCTCTTATTGTATTCCCTTCCAGCCTCAAGCAGATCCCCTTCACGGTGCCCACGTCACCACACGGGCCGGGCTCCAGGAGCGGATTCAAGAAGTGTGAGCACCGCTCCCTGGACGATCCACCGACGAGTGGAAGATCCGAACCCACGTCACCTACAGGCAAGCGTCCATCGGTGGAAATTCCCGGTGAGTTTTATGACAATTATTTGTTGGTTACATCATTCCCGGTTTTAATTCCCCTGGATTATTCTCGGGAATATTTAAATTTTCTTTTATTGAAACTATGTGTCTGTCGAAAAATGAAAAGGCAAAATGTCTGATATTTCAATGAAAAAAAGAAATTTCTTTCATTAGAGTAAAATCAATTTCATAAGATAATAAAAAAAGAAAGGGAAAACAAACTTTCGCACAGAGGACCGCAGCTAGAAACGCATTAAATAAAACAATAAAATATCACCTGATAATTGATATATTGTGAAACCTACCATATCATCCAAATATATTATATGTAGAGTGAATATTCAAAAAAGAACAAAAGCTAATCACTAAGTAATCTCCAATTATATATTAAATTTTCATTGTCCCTTTTTGATGAACTAATTTCTTTGAGGTTGGCCCATCGCCTAGTCGCTGGCATTAAATTGCCAGCAACAGCAAACGGCCAGTTCTCTTAGATGACATTCTACCTAATCTCGGACCCAAACAGTTTTAATTCTATTCTTATTTTGTCGATGAATATTTCACAACATAACAATTGAACTAATTTTAAAGTGATCCAACATAAGACGTCATACGTAGGGCTTTTAAAGCTCTATGCCCTATTGAAGCATCCTGACAATGTCAGAATGACAATGACAATGTCCGGTTGACAATGACAATGTCCGGATGACAATGACAATGTCAGAATGACAATGACAATGTTAGGATGACAATGACAATGTCAGGATGACAATGACAATGTCAGGATGACAATGACAATGACAGTGTCAGGATGACAATGACAATGACAATGTCAGGATGACAATGACAATGTTGGGCGCCGATAATATCAACTGTGTCCCCTCCCCCCACTCTCGAAAAAAAATACTGGAACCAAAGACACACAGAGTATTGTGTTATCTAGAGAGATATTCTATAGCAGCGGTGGCGAACCTTTTTTTGGGGCCGCGTGCCCGAAATTCAACCCAAAACCCACTTATTTATAGCAAAATGCCAACACTCCAAAATTTAACCCAAAACCCACTTATTTATAGCAAAATGCCAACACTCCAAAATTCAACCCCAAAAACCCACTTATTTATAGCAAAATGCCAACACTTCCAAAATTCAACCCCCAAAACCCACTTATTTATAGCAAAGTGCCGACACTCCAATGAAACCCAAAAATTTGGGGTTTGGCTCAGCTGGCTTGATTATGGAAGCAATATTTTAGCCGCGTGCACGGCTGATGAGGACCTGCGTGCCGAATGTGGCACGCGTGCATAGGTTCACCATCACTATTCTGTAGTAACGAAGCTAATCAAAATGACTGCACATATTTTTCTACCTGAGAGTCATGATGTCACGCCAAATATTCCAAACAAAGTTTCTTGTGTTTCATACATCAGTGATGCGTTGTTATTTCTGTGTTTTCAATGATTTCACGTTGGTACAAATCTGATCCAAGTGAGGGCCACGAATCAGTGTGTGAGTATTAAGTACCAAATTTGTTACCAGTAAGGTGACTTATTTGATTAATTATAGGAGCGCGATTCTCGCCTCGACATCCCTCGATTGGGATGATGGTTGTCATCGAGGGGCACGGCCACATTATTGTGTTGTTTCAGGGGCTTATTCTCTCTAACTTGGCAGACGATCGATGTAAGCCAGTCAAGGGATCCCTGGTAGCCGGGCGGAAGGACATCGGTGAGCAAGGGGGGGGGGCATGGTGACTGCTCACGGGAAGTGTGGCCATACTACGATATGATTTCACTTTTGACGTGTCTGGTAATGACTTTCTTTTCTTTTTTCCTTTTCTTCAAAGAAAAAAAAGGGGGTGGGGTCAGGGGATGAGTTTGAAGTTTGGGGAAGGGGTTAGAGGACGGAAATAATCTTTTTAAATTAATGTTTTTAAAGTTCAGTAAGCCTCAACTATATTGATCTCTTTCTTCCAGTGCAATGATAAATTTAGCCATTTTATTGTGGCTATTTTAAAAAAAGCTTACATTTTTTTGAATTTGTGGTCTATTACATTGGTGAATTTAAGATTCTTAATTGATAAGAGAACAAACTGTAATAATTAATGGATGTAAATGAGCACCAATAAAAGTAAACTCAGGAGTTCCACAAGGAACTGTACTAGGCTCCTTCTCTCCCTAAATTATATAAAGGATTTACCCAACAGTATCTCACCAGAAACACAAGTTTTATACAGCTATTTGACAACTGACAACATCTCACCATCTAACTGCCATATTTCTAACCAACTGACAGCCAATTTTTCTCAACAATGGTCAGCCATACTTTAAACGAAATAGCTGCCATTTTTCTCACCAACTGAAAAGTTAGATTATTGGCTAATGATTGTATAATCTATAGAACAATGAAATCAAGACAAGATACCAAAAGCATCCCCTACCAAAAATAACAACAACAAAAAAATGTAGACGAATTACAAAAAATGGAAACTTATTGAAGTATATTTTTCCACCAAGAGAAGTGATATCTGTTATGAATATCAGAGGAAAAATAAAATAAAAATGCAAACTACTTCATTCAACCATGGGCGTCGCTAGGAATTTTTCCATGGGGGGGCAAAAAAAAATCCCACTTTTTTATATTTTAACTGGCAATGCCATACAGGTACAATTTTCAATTAAATTCAGGTTCAGTATAAAATAAGGGTTGAAAAAAGCCTTAGAAATTAATAAGACTTACAAATTAGTGCTGTAATAGTTAAAATACAACATTTATTAATGCATTTAATAAATTAATATTTTTTTCTCAAATGTAGGGGGGGGCAAATGCCCCCCCTTGCCCCCCCCTTCCCTACGCCCATGCATTCAACAGCTAATCCGAACTAAAAATGCAGAGTACTCAAGAGTAATAATAATATTGAAAATTGATCATGGAATCCTCATGTTAAAGAAGTAATCAAACAACAATTTTACTTTTACAAATATGGACATAAAACTAAATTGCTACCTTACATAATTTGTCTGTAATAGAGTATACATAAGGGACCCAACTACCAAAGAAAACCGATAACATAGAGCTGCAAGATTTATTCCTAGAAAATATTCAAACTTCACACCAAAGTAACACCAATAGTTAAATAACTAAACATTGCAAGACTGGAGGATAGAAGAACAAAGAGTATAAAGTAGTAATAATACATCAGCCAATAAATTCTAAATTAAAAATACAATACAACAATAATGTAATACCACACTCAGATAGACGTGGGGATAAAATCACTTTCTTGTTACGCTTACAAGATCAGACACGTACAGATCCTCCTTTTTCCCGTCTGTAAATCGGCGTGAACTGGATTGCCTGGAGAAAAAAAAAGTAATAAAATATTTTTAAAAACCACGTTTTTATAAGTGGACTAAAAAGAAGAAAATAATTTAAAACTTATAACTTCAAGTACTTTGATTTAATATGACTAATAACGTTGGGCGGGTGTTTGGTATAAAAGTTACAGATTTATAATTTAGAAGGCAAAAGAGAGATCTATAAGTGAGAGAATAAGTGAACTGCATATGTTAAACCTCATAAGCACCCGCGACACGTTTTTAGTAATATTAAATCAAAGTACTTGAAGTTATAAGTTTTAAATTATTTTCTTCTTTTTAGTCCACTTATAAAAACGTCGTTTTTAAAAAACAAATTTTACTTTTATTTATTTTCTTCTTTTTAGTCTACTAACAAAAACATTTTTGGTTTTTTAAAATCTTTTTTTTTACCTTTATTTATTTTACCAAACCAGCGCCCGCTTAACGGCGATGAGGTCACGGGGTGAACTCGGCACGTGAAATTGAACAACAGCAGACGGATATATATGCTTATATAGAGATAAACTTTAAAAATGCAATAATTTAATTGCCGTACATTCGATCGATCTGAAATTTTGACACAATGCATTGTTATCCAAGATCTATCTGTGGTAAAAATTTTGAGCTCTCAAAGACCATCAGAAGTGGTTTAATTTTAAGTTGGAAAATTTGAAAAATTGCGGACAGATAGACAGACACAAAAGCAAATTAATAAAAACGTGGTAAAAAATGAAACACATGATCAACATTCAAAACTCTTTAAAAAATGCAAAACTAGACATAAACCATGGATATGCGTAAGACGCAATAACCGTCTGTATTATGTAAGATAAGATAGTGTCAAAAATGAAGTATAAAACTTACTAGTTATAGTTAATAAATAATTTGTATAAATTATTATATATTGATATTATAATTAAGAGTCAACGTAAGTCAAAAGTTGTATTCCCTAAATTACCATCACATGTTATTTTCCTCTTTTTTGAAAAATCTCTTTTAGGAGTTTTATTAATATTATCCTTTGGTTTGGCCCATTGTTTTACGAGCGTAAGAAGTAGTAAATAATAATGTTTTAATTGAATAATTAATAATTCAAGAAAAAAATTTCAGCCCCCCCCCCGCCTCCCAGTCAACAAGTTTATTTCAGGGTAATATTAGTATTGATGTTGTCAATTTAATAGCATGGTATCCATACAAAAAATATTGCACATCTGTGTCAGAAAGGGACAGATCAGATCCAATTAAAGCAGTCATCAATTGTAAACATTAACTTGTCAAGATCATTGCTGCTCTTAAATATGTCTAGGAAAAAATAAAAAAAATAAAATTCAAAATCTTATTGATTCTTCCATAATTTATTAGAGAATCCTGTACTTGACATTAAAATGCAATCGACTTTATAGTTTTATAGTCGGTCGATTAATTTATTTGGAATCGTCCACTTGAAGTCCGGGTAGGGAATATACGAAAAATAAGGAGGTTAATTTTTACCAACCCAGTTAAATCGAAGTGAATGTGTTTATGCCAAATATTTATTAATTGAGCTAAGTTTGAATTACGACCTTACCGTTTTAGTTAATATAAAAATCAATAAATAAAACATAAAAAATCGTATTTAAGCTTTGAAAGTGGTTATTATGTAATTATCATGCTACCACTCATTGGTAATGTATAACGTCATCAGTGATTGGTCATATTTGCGTGACATGTCAGCACTAATGAGTACTGTCTGAGCCAGTTCAACACTTGTGAATCTTTGATTGCCATGGTAAAATTATCCGAATCCGAAAGCAATGCCACTGCAGTGTTAAAACTGGATCCGACAACTTCAGGATGTCTCCTTTAAGATGATTGGCCAACTTCAGGATGTCTCCTTTAAGATGATTGGCCAACTTCAGGATGTCTCGTTTAAGATGATTGGTCAACAGACTAATCTCTAATCCCACGATGAACAGATGCTTAAATCTCAAATGCCAAAAAAATGTCTATGTCCTGACTCTCACGCTCTAATGACCAAACCCAGGTGAACTGCCCAAACTAAAACTTCATGAAATAAACCTATCTTACTTTTTTTTTAACAATACACAAACCATTTTAATGGGAAAATACAGAACTATTTTGCTTTAATAACTTGTACATTTTAAAGCTTATTTTTTTTGTGTGTCCCATAACCTCGTGACCGTAGGGGGTTCTAATGTTTCCATTAGAGCTTTCTCGGAGCTTGGTAGACCTTGGCGTCGCCCATCTCCTCTTCAGGTCAGCGGAAGACTTTTTTAGCGATAGTCATTCATCAACATTATTATTGTGGCTTTAACGTGGGATAGATACCACGCCCCTCAGCTTGTGAGGCGAGCGCACTATTCACTACGCTATCCAGCCGCTTACACCATATTCAAAATTTGATTCTGTAAAGAGTAAGAACCTTTGCTGGTTAAATCGTCACATCGAATCTTTACATCAACACAGTATTTATAAAAAAAAATAATAATTAAAGAAATGAAAAAAAAAGACAACAAAAATTTTTAAAAAAAATACAAGTGGGTATATATTTTCCCTTATCCAAAAAAGGAACAAAGATTTTTTTAAAAAGAACCCAATAAATCCCTTAACACTCGTCTAGAAGCATCTAACATTTCACCTGTAATGTCAGTGTGATCAAAGCCAAGTTAATCTCTCATGTAATCCTTTCCATCACGGAGGTGGCAGCAAGTAGATTGATATCGATTCCATGTAAGTGTTTACCATTATGCACGATTCGATACTAAACGCGGTAATTTGTTAACTAAAAAGAAAAGGAGGCAAGAATCAATGGAGAGCTTCGCGGAGTGGAATTCTGTGAATGACAAATTAAGTGCGGCCCTTAATTGCGTTTGCTGAACTCAGCTATCTGTGGTCGGTTTTAAAAAAAAACAAAACAAATTGTAGTCTGTTGTGTTTTTGTTTGGTACAACATGTTTTTAAATCTAGTTGCAGTGTTAAGTCTGTATAAAGCTGGTTGTTAACCTAGTTGCATTCTGAAGTTCGTGCGTTTTTTATTGTCGATAGTTTATCTAGTTCTAGTCTGAAGTCTGTCTTTATCTATTTGTACTATGAAGTCTGTGTGTTTGTTAAACTCGCTTTTTTAAATCCTTTATATTAACTCGTGGTGTCTGCACCCTTGATTGCTTGATTGCTTGTCGCCAAAACTTTTGATAGATTTTTAACCCACTTGCTCGTAAGCTAGCGAGCTGAAATTTTGCAGGCAGTTTCGTACCTATAATAAAAACAATGTTTCAAAATTTCAGATCGATCGCATGTACCGTAATTAAATTATTGATTTTTTAGATTATTTTATTTATTCCTATGTATCATGCTATTTTTTGGAATAGAGCGTCGCGGTGCGTATTATATTGAACAACCTTTCTGTCGCGCAATAAGGCGCGTATTTTATTGACAACTCTTTTTATAAACATATTCCTGATCGGTGCGCATTATATTAAACATGTTTTACGACACAACTGCATGTTTGTATTTCTGGGTGGTCTGGCGCTACGTTTTATAATGAACATTCTTTTAGTTACTTCTGGTACATAAAGGATTTATAGTTAAAAACTAGGTTTTTTACTTTTTTTTTATTATGTAGTATTAGAGTGACGTATGTGTATTTTTCATTTAAAGTTGTTAATTTATCCAGTTGCAGTTTGAAGTATGTGTGTTCGTTACAGTCGTTTGTTTATCTAGTTGTAGTCTGAAGTTTGTGTTTGTTACATCAAGTTTTTCAATTTTTCGAAAGTGTAGTTTATTGGATGTTGGTAGAGTTTGCAATTTTATGTGTAATGTAGAGTTTATGTTTTAAAGAATACAGTTTTGGCATAAGGGGCCGTCCATAAAGTACGTCATGCTCCAAAGGGAAGGAGGGGTGTAAGAAAGTGTGACAGTTTTTGACAGGAGGCGGGGGGGGGGAGGTCCGGCCTTGTGTGACGTCACGGTGTTTTATATTAAATTTTAATTATTTTTTTAATAAAAAACACAATTTTTGTACGAAAGTTTGATGTACTTTAGGGGGGGGGGTCAAAGATTTGTGACAGCGGGGATGGGGGAGTTAAAAATGGTCAAAAATATCGTGACGTTCTTTATGGACGGCCACTAAGGCAATCAAGTGGAGTAGACAGCAGTTAGAATATTTGTCGATCATGAGATACTGTTGTAGGTTATTTTTTCACAATTGGTTATTGATTTACACGCATTTCGTTGGGCGTGATTTCATGTTTAAAATTTCTTGCAAGATATAATAAATGATCGGATTTTTTTGTCATGATCACTCTATGGTGACGTAATATGTTTTAACATACAGTTTCGTTATTTTAATTGATTTTCGATTGAATGACATCGTGATAAAGGAATTTTTATTGTAACTGTAGTCGAATCCTGGGCCATCAGGACAGAGATTGTTGACCTCAATTATCCATCACCCCTACACATCATGAGAAATCGTACAAAACATATCAATCGATATTTGAATATTCGATTATCCAATCTCAATTTAATTTTCGCCTCGGGGCTTGGACCGTGTAAAATTCACCAATTTGCAAAAGTTGAAAGTGAATGCTACAATAATTACCAATGTAATGAAACGCGTGCACCCAACGACTCGTGGAGATCCATGATGTTAATGGACGCTAAGATCCACCCAGAAAGCTATCGATTGATGGGCAAATGTTGGTGGGTAAAAGTAGACTAAATACATCACCGCTTTGAACGGGGTCTGATGGAAGGAGTTTTGGTTGTATGTTGATTCAAGGAGTTTTGGTTGTATGTTGATACAAGGAGTTTTGGTTGTATGTTTATACAAGGAGTTTTGGTTGTATATTGATACAAGGAGTTTTGGTTGTATGTTGATTCAAGGAGTTTTGGTTGTATGTTGATACAAGGAGTTTTGGTTGTATGTTGATACAAGGAGTTTTGGTTGTATGTTGATACAAGGAGTTTTGGTCGTACGTTGATACAAGGAGTTTTGGTCGTACGTTGATAAAAGGAGTTTTGGTCGTACGTTGATTCAAGGAGATTTGGTCGTACGTTGATACAAGGAGATTTGGTCGTACGTTGATACAAGGAGTTTTGGTCCTATTTTGTCTACTTCAAATTGCATTTTTTAAAAAAGCAATGCCAGATAAACGACGTTAGGGGATGTTCTGATCTTATTAATATGACAACTGGGTTAAAAATACCCTTCTAGAAAATACTGTAGGCCTAGAAATAACAGCTAGCCTAGAAAATAGTACCTGCCTATTTATATTGCTAGTCTAGAAAATGCGTGTAACTAGTAACTAGTAAATAGTTCCAACCCATTAAGTTTGTCATACCAAGTAAATATAACGGGGGTCTTCGGTCCCCATGATTAATCGCGATAAACGAGGGTTCACGGTATTGCCAACCTAGTAAAATTAACCAACCTAGTAAATATAGCCAACGTATTAAATATAGCCAACCTAATAAAAATAACCAACGCAGTAAATATAGCCAACCTAGTAAATATAGCCAACTAGTTTATACTGCCAACCTACTAAATATAGCCAACCTAGTGAACATAGCCAACCTTGTTTATACTGCAAACCTAGTAAATATAGCCAACCTAGTAAATATAGCCAACCTTGTAAATATAGCCAATCTAGTAAATATAACCAACCTAGTAAATGTAGCCAACCTAGTAAATATAGCCAACCTAGTAAATATAGCCAACCTAGTAAATATAGCCAACCTAGTTTATACTGCCAACCTAGTAAATATAGCCAACCTAGTAAATATAGCCAACCTAGTAAATATAGCCAACCTAGTAAATATAGCCAACCTAGTAAATATAGCGAACCTAGTAAATATAGCCAACCTAGTTTATACTGCCAACCTAGTAAATATAGCCAACCTAGTAAATATAGCCAACCTAGTAAATATAGCCAACCTAGTAAATATAGCCAACCTAGTAAATATAGCCAACCTAGTTTATACTGCCAACCTAGTTTATACTGCCAACCTAGTAAATATAGCCAACCTAGTAAATATAGCCAACCTAGTAAATATAGCCAACCTAGTAAATATAGCCAACCTAGTAAATATAGCCAACCTAGTAAATATAGCCAACCTAGTAAATATAGCCAACCTAATAAATATAGCCAACCTAGTAAATATAGCCAACCTAGTTTATACTGGCAACCTAGTAAATATAGCCAACCTAGTAAATATAGCCAACCTAGTAAATATAGCCAACCTAGTTTATACTGCCAACATAGTAAACATTTCCTGACTAGTAAATAATGCAAGCTTTGTTATGTCCGCTTTCCTAAGAGAAAGAAAAGAACATGATATCTCACCCCGTGTCTTCGCCTCCCCCACACAGTTTACATTTTCTTTCTCACGATGTTTCTAGTCTTATCGTGTGTCTCCTGTCTTGTCTGGTAGCTTACTCCAGGGGTCTCCAAACTACGGCCCGCGGGCCAGATGCGGCCGACGAGACCTTCTCATCCGGCCCCTGGAGACCTTTTAATCTAAAAACAAGATTCTTAAAAGGTTTTTACGTGTAATTTATCACAAAACTGTGCGTAGTCTTTCCACAAACTGCTGCTTGCCAGTTAATGCGGCCCCCCAGCTGAAAAGTTTTGAGACCCCTGACTTACTCTATGAATCCCACTGTGTCCCAATCTGAACATTGCCATGTCTCTCTACCTATCTCACAATGCAAATATCACACTTTGGTTCTGTCTTTACTTGTCAGGATCTCATCATGTTTAATCACACTATTTCCTTATCTTACAATGTCAATATCCAACCATTATCATGTCGCAACTCGACAATGTCCATATCTCACAATGTCCCCATCTCCTCATGTCCATATCTCACAATGTCCCCATCTCCTCATGTCAACATGCCACAATGTCCCCATCTCCTCATGTCAACATGCCACAATGTTCCCATCTCCTCAGGTCCCCCAATGTCCCCATCTCACCGTGTCCATATCTCACAATGTCCCCATCTCCTCATGTCAACATGCCACAATGTCCCCATCTCCTCATGTCAACATGCCACAATGTCCCCATCTCCTCAGGTCCCACAATGTCCCCATCTCACCATGTCCATATCCCACAATGTCCCTATCTCCTCATGTCAATATCCCACAATTTCCCCATCTCCTCATGTCCATATCCCACAATTTCCCCATCTCCTCATGTCCATATCCCACAATGTCCCCACCTCATCGTGTCCATATCCCACAAAGTCCCGATCCACCATGCACATAACAAACTGAGTCTCTTATTCACCAAATCTCTATTCACTATGTCACAATGGGACAATTTCTTTTTTCCCCATTGTATTCCTTTCTCCCCATGTGCCCCTCCCCACCCGACATAGGCTTTTTTTTTCCTAACCCCGTCTTCTCCCCACCGTGTGTTTGACACAAATCATGTGAAATCCTGGTCAGATTCGATGTTAAATTGGGCGAGCCATGGCCAAATGGTATTATTGAGTGGCTGGTCTTGTATCATTTTTCCTGGGGAAATTTAAATATTTTTTTTTAAAATAGGGTTGTATGGTGGTTTTATTTGACTACTAGTGTATTGGAAGCATTCGTGTTGAACATTTTGAAATTACTCCAAGATGCCGGCGTTTCTTTGGATGGCAGGAAACGGAATGATACGGAACATGTTTGTAAAAAATGTCATAAATTAAAAGAATGCAATTGAAATAAGAGTGAAGTAAGTTTCAAATAATTCCTCTGGGATTTAATCAGTAAAGTAAAATGGGAATTTATGAAAGACTATGGAAAATCCTGATGTGAACAATAATAGATGAGGTTAGATTGAGTGGGTCAGATGGTTTAGATGTTAGTGGAAGGGATGTGGTAAAAAGAAACAAAAGATGTGAGGTAGGGAATAGGATTTTTTAAATGGTAATGGGAATGGTTTAGGTGGAAAACAATGGATAAGGATGGGTGGTTCTGGATAATGGATAATGATACGGTTGAAAGCGATAAATTAGGATGGGATTGTGTCGGAATAGGATAAAGAGAAAAACAATAAAATAGAAATGAAGATTTAGAACACTGGGACTCGCTATGTTAGAGAAAAGATGTTAGAAAAAGAACGTAAATAATGAATATTATTTCTGCGGAAACGGATATTTTAAACGTTTAAACATTTTTGATGAATCTGTTAAAACCGCAAGTCATTTAGAATACTGATTATTCCAAAAATATTTATTATGTCTCGTGCGATCACTGATTGACTCAAAAGTGTTTTCCCCAAATGTTCTGTAGTGTGCATATTGGTCATCAAGCGGACGACAAAGTAAGTGGCGAGTGGTAGCGCATGTCGGCGCGCAATAATAGCAGCTAGACTAAAATGCTAATATGTTTTGGTGTAGTTATTTCTTTTTACCAACATTGTTTTAGGAACAACCCAGTTTATGTGTTTTGCCTTAACTTATTTTTTTTAAAAACTGCTTATTTACATTACTTTGTTGAAAGGGTGCAAAGTTTATTAATTTGATATTTATGTTCAAAAATCACTTTAACTAACCACGTTCAGTAATCTTCCGTACAGCGCTGCTGCTTGCTGTTGTCTCGTGTAAACGTTTAAAAATCAGGATTGTAAAATTTCCCCACTGAAACAAAAACCCCAAAGAAGTAATTGGTTTGAGTGTCTAAATCTCAAATGATTCTTTTGGACGTGTTTTATCTTACAATCATCTGACGGTCTATTGATTCGTGCATTACATCGTCCTCACGGTTTCAAATTTTATTTGAAAACACAGAGCACCTCGTTGTTAGTTGTAAATCTTCATTTAAATCGATCTGACAAACACGCGCTCTGTATGGAGTTTCTTTGAAGCACATTCGATAGCTTTTCGGCTTAGCAGCAGTTTTATTTCCAAGATTTCTAGTGTTGCAGTTTTTCATGTTTAAAAAATTTGCTTTTGCAATTTATTGAATAACCGTTGGGTAAAGGGCTCCCCGATAGTACGTACAACTCTTTTAACTTCTGCAAAGCTTTTGGACCCTTTTAACATATCCAGTACCTCCAATCTTTCCAACTCTCTAACCTCTCTCATTCCTTCCAGTTCTACAACCCTTTCCAATAATCAAAGCATGCACGCTGGGATGATTAAAGGGGGCTCAAAGATAATTACGAAGAAAGTAAAATGTAAACTGAAATGAAACAAGCGTAGTGAAGACCTTAAAAGTCACACGAAATCTCCAAATCTGATTATTTTTGGAAGAAATAAAGTTATATTTAAAACAAAAACTGGCAGGAGTTTGCCTTTAAGTCTAAGGGTGAAATTCTGGGAATTCCATCCGACCAGACACTATGGCCCGTCACTGTCTACAAAATTCCGGGCCGAATAGGCCTTAGAATAGCTTACATGAAAGCTAATTGTTGTGAGTTGGGGAATCCTTATCTTAAAGAAATCAACAAGCTGGAAGAAAAACAAACTCCTAAGTAAAGAAATAATCTTAAAATCTCTATCAGAACTTGACTCAACAACAAAAACAACAAAAAAAGCTTCAACAAAAAAGAATTCTTTTTTTTCTTTAAGTGTACGGACAGTGAGTTTTAGGAAACGAAACAAATATGTCACAAAGTCCTAGCTGATCCCTCCACAAATCGTTGAACAAAGTCCGGCACATTATGCACGCATTGTACGTGCGGGTCGTGTAGGGACAAATTGAGGAATCTAAATTCCTTGTCATAATAAAGATTTATAAACCTTATGAAAGTCTGGGGGGAAGACGCATTCGACTACAAATGAAGTATTCGAACCTCAAGCCCAAACGACTACTTTACCGACGTGAGCGTTGAATAATCGTGAGCACGTATTCGTGTCTTAACCGGCCCCACAAAATTTCGCGGTTTGAGTGGGCACTACGAATATCATTATTCAAATACTGATACCGAGACGGTTTCCGCTGTAGCCCGGGCAGTTAGATGGCGCTCGAATTCCTGGTAATGCCACTTGGTGGACGGGGGTTAAGGGGGTTGGGAGGCGGGGAAAAAGGGAAAAACATATTAAGTGGGCTTAACCAGAAGTGACCCTAATTTGACACGGCAGATAGCGGTTTAATATCTGACCCAATTTTGACGAGTCAGATCACGAAGAGATATGTAACCGATCGATGCGGGGATCCCGTTCGACGAGAATGCTCAATGCGATGTCCTATTTGAAAAGGCAAAGTGCACCATTTGATTTGCAAGCTATTATTTTTAATGTTTGGCATAATGTCTTTCTGTTTAACGTTAAAAAAGTGAAGTGAAGAACGGTGTCAATTCCAAACAGTCACAGAAGAATTGAAGAGAAGGTTTATAATACAGTAATGATGAATGTGTGAACCATAGTAGTATTTGATTTTGATTACGGCAGTTTTGATGAATGTAGACACTCTGTTATGATATCTTTGTACACTAGAATAATCATAGCTGAGTATTTTGTAGTAATGCAGAATAGTAAACAGGACATCAATTTCGAGTTCCTTTTCAGTGACACAATCAAAAAGCCAAATGTGTACACAAAATTGCGCAGCCTGCATCCAAGATTCGGATAGTGTCATCACTTTGGAACAAATAACTAACGTACACATTCTGATACGCTTGAGATCTTTGGCTAGCTCCAGGGCAATTTGATACATCGTCTTGGCAGTGCCTTGCAGCATTATCTGACCATAGGACTCAGTCGTACCTCTAAACCGCTGGGAATGCACGAAATCAACACTTGCGCTTTGGTTTCAGGGGCTATTCCGCATTGCCGGTTTTGCAAAATAAACCATCCCCCACAGAGTCTACCCCGGCGGATTTAGTTTAAAATAATTTATTTTAAATTAAATCCCCCCGGGGGGGGGGAATATTTGCCTCAAGATTAAAATAAATTCTCCCCTGCTCTGTAAGATAATGTCTCCTCCAAATGTAAATCCGGCCCCATCACACTTTCAATACAGCACAAAATGATCACTACAAGCACAAGACTGATAATAGTCACACATGTTTACCTTAATACTATTTATGGTAGTGGCGTAGCTAGAGAGATATGAGGGGAGGGGGGTGTGAGGACTGCAACATTTGACACCATCTCAAGGGCGTGAGTGGCGTTACAAATTTATTTTGTTAAAAAACTGCATGTTTAATTGATTTTGATTTAATTTTTGAACATTTTGTTCGCCCGAAATTAAAGTTCAAAGTTGTGTTGTGTTTCGCATCACTTGTGTGCAAAGGCACTTGTGTGGTATAAAGGTAAATGTAACTTGTGTGTGGAAAAGGCAAGAGTTGTTGGTGCTATTCTTAGATACGGTAAAGCCACACAATCTCCATGTATTCAGCAGTCATACACCAATGTATGTAGCACAGATACAAAATATAGTGTGAGTCATAAACGTTAATAAACACTTATTTATAATTTCATATAATTAAGGGGAGGCTTTATAGGAACCCCGGAGACTTCATTTTAAAATAAACTCTCCGTGTGAAACTTTGTTTTGGGGGAGACTTATTTTCGTGAAACCCTGCTGTGGTATGCGTTTGACGGGCAATGCTCCGTGCTCATTTCAATCACCATAATTCAATTATCTAGTTCATACTATAGAATTTGTAGAGGATATTAATCTAAGATTTTTTAATAAAAAATGACAGCTTAAGTTAATATCATCCCCTTTAACGACCACGACACCAAAACGTGCTATGAGATCTCGTGTTAAACTAACTCTAATCATCATAATTACAAGATTTAATTTTTAGATTTCAAATTGTAGCAGAACACCCCCCCCCCTTTTTTTCTTTCTTTCCCACCCCGCAACTCACAACTATACACTTCTAAAAACAACATTAATGATAGACTCGTACTTTGACCACTCATTCGATATCTGACCAGTTCGTTGACAGCAGACGTAGACAACTTGAAATTATTTCAAACATATTTAAGAGGAAAACAAATGTGGACTAGTTGATTGGCTGCAGGGCGGGTATGGGCGGGGCTTGTGTAGTGAACAAAAAATAAAATATTGTTTTTTGGCCAAAGTATATATATATGTGGAGATTTTGAAATATTCATCAAGTCTTTCTTGGTGGAAATGCAGCTGAAAATTAAACGTATCAGTGAGAATGCAATTTAAATAATATTGTATTGATCTAAACACAAGATAATGATTTTTGTAAATGAGACCGATTCGACTAAGTTGAAGAATAAGTAAAGAGTGTCTTCCAAACATTTTTAAAAACAATTTACAATTTTTGGAACTCTTCTAACGTATTGTGCCAGATTTTTCATAATATGGCTTCTTTTCAATTGATCATTAATATTCAATTGACAACTAAGAGATGAATTAAATGGGCGTTTCAGATAAATATGTTGTAGGAAATCAAATGGTGCCACTTAACTGTTACTTTTTTAAAATGTACCCTATAACTCCGATATTTAAAAAAAAATTATATTGAGAACTAATGCTAAAAAAAGTATAACTCTAAATTGAAACAATTCCATCTGAATGGTAAGCCACTAAATATAATGAAACGTTTTTATTAAAATTAACCCATAATAATAATTACTTTTTAAAACAAACTTACGTCAAAAAGCAAGCGGACAAAATCGCTATAGCATTTTTGCGGCAGAAAAAAACATTCGGGTCAAAGAGTAGGGCTGGACGTTGGGGTGGACTAAATGATCTCATACAATCAATTGATTAAACAGATTGCCGTAAGCGTCGCATGTGTATCGGTCTTTATCATTAGTTTTCATCAATAGCAAAAGGTTGTGTTTTTTTTTACGAACATAGCATATTTTAAGGTATATTTTATGGTACAACCTAGTGGCATTGCCCTGGTTCTTATTATAGCGTTGAACTAGAACAGAACAGTTATCTGTCTCCTCACTGATCTAAACTAGAACCTTCCAAACTTCTTTGTCATTATTTCTTCTTCCCTAATGCCCTGATCATATTTTCGGTACACCGAGAATATTTTATCTACAAAACATCAATCTATGAACATCTGTCTCTAAATGATTTAAGGCAGTAGTATTTTGAAACTTTCAACTTTGTTTATCTAGCCATTTACTTTTGCTCGTTCCATAATGCGCTCATGACTTCTCTCAATTTCGATTATGACTTCTACCTTTTCATACACACTATATGTATAGCCAGTCCTCAAACAATCATACATTAAACAGCTGTAAAACAAAAGCTCTCTGCTCTACACTAGTTTCTAATCCAATTTTTTTTTACAGCATCCCTCAAGTTGCCGCCTTAAAGTGGATTTACTTATAAAAACGCAGCGGGATTTCTCTCAGTTAAATTCTGCGTACTTATGAGTATGAGTTGTCTGAAACCGAGAATGGTCTTTAATATTCTGTGCAAACTAAAGGCTCAACATACGATATAAACAATCTTTTTTGTTAGAGACATAAGCAACCTGCCTCCCAATTTTCCCGCATAGATAGCTTTGTTTTTTTTCATCAGATCCGGTCAGATTGAGGAATCGAATTCCAGAAATAATAAGGTGGGTTTCCTTTAATGTCATGGCGGTAGAGAAACGAGTAATCGGATTCCTTAGCTTAGCCCGTAAACGACGGATCGATACGATGGGAGAAACCTGTGAGCCGTATATTGTAGGGAATGAGATTAAAAATTCGGGTTGAGGTTTACAGCGGGATGGGGCGGCTGTGGGCAGAGAGGAAAGCAAGGGGTGGGGGGAGGTTGGGGCTGAGTGAGATGATAAAATTAATGTCTTCAATTCGAGATCTAATGGTTTTGTACACGTCATGTCAAGGAGCTAACACATTCTAAGGCTGTGAGAGGTGTGTGTGTGGGGGGGGGGAGGGGTTATTTGTGTTAGGGGCAGGTGTTAGTTACGCTTACGGTTAAATTCTCCAAATTTATTGGATAAAGAATGTAGTTATTTGTTATCAGACGTATGCACGATGGTAACGTGCACTTATCATTATTTCTATTTGTTTCTTTGTTGTTTGTTTTTAGAGAAAGTTATGCTCTTTGGTCTATTTTTAATAATTAGACAAAGGAGCACCTCATTAAATGTGTTGCCTTTGGAAACTGACAATTTCTCAATGAGTGAACAGAGGGTCAGGTTTTTTATTTGGCAGTCACGGATTTGAGCTCTTAGAGCATTGATGAATATTCACTGGGAAACTTTAAAAATGATGCAAATGTGTAAAGTTTTCTTTGTTTTCCGAAGATTGCTTCTTACATAACGCTGTGACTGGTTAATCCCCCTAAATACATTGTGCATACATTTTCTGGACAATCACCTAAGTTGATTTTTTTCAGTTTAGATTAGTTTGTTTTATTTGTTAAAATTAAATTGTGAAATCAATCGTGTTTAAGGAATTGAAAACTTTATTTCAAGAGCATTATACATACACTATCTTTAAGAGTTTTAGCCAAAATGACATTGTCCAACGGAAGATGCAACAATTTTTGATAACCTTCTATGATCTGTCGAATCAGACAACCAGGCCTGACCACAAACTGAATTTCTGCTGTGGTGAAGAACTTTAAAGGTGTATGTTAAAATTCACCAAGAAACGAATCTTCCCCTCCTCGGGGGCTTAGATTCCCTTCCCAAATTAAAGACGCCATGTACAGATGTTTTATCTTTTTCCCGGAAAACTTTGCTCTTAGAGTCTAACATACACTGCAATAGAAGACATAATGACGTTCAAGACATTAAAAATTTATTTAACGTTCAGGTTTCAATGTAACATTTACTTCACGAAGCGGCCATTATCATTTTTCGGACAGAGGGATTTTATTGGAAGATATTTCCCCAAAAAAAAACAAATGCTGTGTCTTTAACCCAGATGAATCTAAAGATTGTGTAACGTGTTAGGTTTAAAAAAATTTTAAAAAATTATTCAGATTCAAAATGTCTGTGCCACGTCCCAAGATATATGTATACATGAAACTTCTTCTATACCACCAGCCGACATACGTAGCGGCCTGAACCTAATGGTCTGCTACTAATGATCACTCCAGCTCATCGTTAGACTAAATCGACGACACGATAGCAGTTTTGTACACAGCCCGGAGCGTGATAAAATGACGGTGTTCCTCGCTGACTTTCTTTTTTATTGGTCTCGCGACTAGTCATCATATCCCGCTCCGCACACGTGGAAACATGTATTAGCTGATACTAATCCCGTACAGTTTACTTATCTATAGTTTTGATGATACGCACCCATTGTCTATAGTCTATTTGTTTACACTACGGTCTACTGTTGTAAGTCATGTTCACGCGGGTTAGTGTGTCTGTGTGGCTTAATTGATGCTAGAAAAGCAATATTTTTATCACTATCACTAAATCACTATCTGACCCGAATAACGGACCACTTCCAGAAATATAGAAACAAATATTGACCGCTTTAATACTTATAATGCGAAGATCCCTCGAGAGAATTCGGTACAAAAGAAAAAAAAAGAAAAAAAAAGAAAGAAAGAAAGCAAACTTCCTTGTGTAGTCTCTATTAGGGGTTTTCTTCTAGCGTAAACAAAAGAAACCAAACAACAATGTTAGTTGAAGCCGGAGAAGCATGTATCACCACCACTCTTACTTTTTTTTCAAATATTTAAGCATTGTGTGCACAATATAAAAATGAGGGGGTGGTGAAGGAAGGATTTAAGTGCAAAAATGTTTTGTAAGAATCATGCAAATCTAAACGAAGCAATCCATTAGGAGAATATTCTTAAGATGCATGACGTCAGCATTAATTACCTTTTTAGAAACGAGTTATGGCTTTTTACTAGCTTTAAAAAACCTATGGGGTTTATTATACATGTCTAAAAAAATGCTTGCATAAAACAAGAATATTTAGAGGGGATGCGACGAAATCAATTTTTTTAAAGAGAAAAACATAAGTTCCGGAGCAGCTTGCACTGACCCAACTCCATGTTTTTCAATTTACGGGGAATAAAAAAAGGACGTTTAGGGGGCATTAACTTGCTACCACCGCTTCTTGCTTGTTACAAACCCAGTTTAAAATATGTGTGTACATCACGTGACTTGTCAACGAAGGAGTTCAGTAATTTCACGTGATACTTATTAAACGACCACACCACAGTGTCACCAGTCACTGAGGCAGGGTCAAGGGAGAAAGACAAAAAAAAAGTTTGGACGAATGAAGAGTCTTCGTGGTGAAAATAAATTAATGTTGTTTTTTGAGGAACACAAGTTTATTTGAGGAACGTAAGTTTATTTGAGGAACGCAAGTTTATTTGAGGAACGTAAGTTTATTTGAGGAACGTAAGTTTATTTGAGGAACGCAAGTTTATTTGAGGAACGCAAGTTTATTTGCGTTGTTCGTTTTATCACTGTGCAGAAACTCAACTTTTTTATACGTTTCAGTGAGGAGTAAAATTTGTAGAATCGTCTTGTTTCTTAGGTCCTATTTGCTGTTTATACACAATGAGCTGTTTTATTAAAATTATTTTTGCCCATAATATATAATTTACTGGAAAAAAAATGTTGAAAATTGAATCAATAATTTTAAACATAGGGTGCGATTGCTAAATCGACTTTGTATCGAAGACAGTTACAAATAATCAAAAACAGTTTAAGATGTTTAAAAGGTATTGTGAAAAAATATGCTCAACTATCATGGTTGTGCAATTGTAATCCTAAGCAAAGAATTGTGCTCAACTGAAGCCTTTAAAAGCCTTCCTTGGCATAATTCCTTTTAAAGTTTTAACATTTATTTCTTCTTCTTAGAGCGTCTTTGATAGAAAGCCTTAGCCTTGAAAAGTTTAAATTTGTTTTATGATTAACAAAAAATGATGTCAATTGTTTTTAGAGGTGGCGTTTAAACTTTGATTATTTTGAAATTGAAAATTTAGAAACAAAAAAGAACAGAAGAAACATATTTTTTAAAAACAAAACGAAACAAATAAAATATGTTCGATCAAGACAAGTTAAAAGCAATCAAAAGAAAATTATACGTTAGGGGAGGGGTTCGCTGAGCAGATGAATTTTATGCATATTTTCATCTCAACAATTAGCTGAAAGTTAAATAAAGTAAGTGCTGGAAATTTGATGTCATGGGCTGAATGTAAATCTTAGCTATAGTTGAATCTCTTATTCTAATTTAAAGCTAATATTTTGAATTCAGTATATGACATTTTATTTCCAGGACTTACGTCATTTAAACTCTACGCAACAAACTTGATCATATTCTAGCAACAATTCGTTCATGAATACGGTTGTTGTTTCACATTGAATAGCAGTTGGTGTCGATTAAATAACCCATAGTTTATATTCCCCGGTACAGAAACACCATCTTTGGAACATCTACTTATCAAAGTTGATAAAACTGCGCACATTCTCTCTTACACACCCAATCACACTGTCTTTAATACACTCACAACATTTTCTTTAACCTCACGGCATTTGTTCGACACCTGATAAGCATTTTTCGATGACTACTCAGTACATTTTCAACATCTTCTGCACATCTTTTTCTCTACTCACTGAAGAGCTTTTCGATACCTACTTACCTTCTCTCTAATAAGTTATTATCCAAACATATGATGAAATGACATTTCACTGAAGAGCTTTTCGATACCTACTTACCTTCTCTCTAATAAGTTATTATGCAAACATATGATGAAATGACATTTCACTGAAGAGCTTTTCGATACCTACTTACCTTCTCTCTAATAAGTTATTATGCAAACATATGATGAAATGACATTTCACTGAAGAGCTTTTCGATACCTACTTACCTTCTCTCTAATAAGTTATTATCCAAACATATGATGAAATGACATTTCACTGAAGAGCTTTTCGATACCTACTTACCTTCTCTCTAATAAGTTATTATCCAAACATATGATGAAATGACATTTCACTGAAACAACTCCAATTGTGCAATTCTCATCGAAACAAGTAACAATGAAGATCAGCCATCCCCCCCCCCAACACCTTTTCTCTTTCCTCCTACCTCCAACCCACGCACCTACCCCCACCTAGCCCCACCCCCATCCAACCAGCGCCATGTTAATTAGTTGTTTGACCAGGTTTCAAATTGAAACCAGATGCTTTTAGGTTAGTCCTCAAGGTTATTTCTTTGTTGTGTCTGTTTTTCAATTTGAGAAGCGGGCCATGGGCTGTAATTTTGAATTTAATTCAATCTGCGATTTCAACAGGCCCCGGGGGGGTGGGGGGGGTGCTTTACTTTTAAGAATCAATGACAACAAAGCAGCAAGATGACACGTATTCACATTAATAATTCATTTAATAACTCAATTACTTGTTTTAATGATGAATATTAAATAATTTTATTCTAAGGAAGAGAGTATAAACTGAATATAGGGGACGGTTGTTGGAGGAATATTCCAACAGAAAAATTTGTCCTGAAATTGTTTTTCTTATTGAAGTTCTTCCGCCACTCCAAGGAAGAAACGGCTATGTCACATTTTTGTAGTTTTGAGATAATCAAGCTTTTAGGTTCAAAATTACACAGATTTCTTATAAATGAACTAAATAGATTTGAATTTTTAATAGGGTCAGAGACATAATATTTTCATAAAACCTCGTTCAGATCATTCTATTTTTGATCCTCTATCAGATAAAAGGGATAACTAAAAAATTTCAAAAATGTCACTTTTAATGTAACTACATACGATTATCAAACAAAATATTATGAATTTACGTTACTGAAAAAGCATTATTTTTTATTCTCTTTTATATAGACAAGGCCGTTTTAAGTCTTATGATCGACTCCTCTAGACGATATCTACAACGCCTACATGTTGATACGTACAGTTTACACTAGCTGATATGTCGAACGCCTACTTGTTCCCCATATTCTATGTTCATAAAAGACAACTATTTTTTAAAAGTTTCGTTCTATCATGAAACAAGACGCAAGCTTCAAAAATATGTATCTTTAAAAAAAAAGGAAACATTAATCCAGAAAAAAAATCTGTGTCAAAAATAATAAATTTTGTCATGTCACAATTTGAAAGTAATAACAAAATTCTATTTTTACCAGTCCTCTAATGGTGACCAACGATTGCAAACCACGTTGACTTGTAAGGTATGGATTCCATAAAAAATTACTTCAAACCATATCGGTGCTCAAAACCCCATGATGGAGAGATAATTTTTGAGACTAATGGTCTAGGATCCTACAATCCCTTGCAAACTATCATTCACGTATACGTTAATCAATCGTAAAACTGTCTTATAAAAAAGATCTTAGCCGTTTTGTCCATCGTCTATTGGTGACATTATATTTACAACTCGTAAAATCGCGGGGAAAAAATGGAAAACAAAAACAAAAAACAAACCAAAACCAAAGAGAAAAAAACCACACACAAAAAAAAACAACAACTCGTGAGCTTCGGAGTAAAAAGTCATGATAATATTAGATATTTTATTAATGATAAATTATACGGGGATGAAAACATGCAAAGTATTTGGTAAGTCTCAGACAAATCTAGGGGTTTCTAGGGGTTTCTAGGGTTCTAAATTGATACATTTGTATTATTAAAAAATATACATTTAGTAAGGTGATGACTCGTAGATAGTTTTCGAAATCAAATGTGAATGTTGTTGTTAAGTTATAAAATTTGAAATTGACACACGTTAACTATTTGATTTTTCAAAAATATCTTACTTTCCTATATAAAAAAAACCACACATAAATGCGTTCACATCAGCACATATTTGATAAATACTTGTCTTTGTAATTCTAGAATTGCTAACGTAAATTTTTTGTAATTCATAATAATCCAACATTTTTTTTAAATTTGAAGATCGTTTTTATTATACCTTTTTTATTGAACAAAAAACAACAACCACAAACAAACAAAGTTTCGAGCAAAATGTTTATATGACTCACTATCAACTCTGTTGACATGCTATGTTGTTTAAAATAAAATAAACAACGGATAATCGGGTATTTTCTGAACTCCGTTGTTCATTTATCTTTGTGTCAAAATCCTCTTATTCAACATTTCAACGTATTTTTTAAACTGCGTGTTAAAAATGAATGCTAATTATAAAAAAGACAAAAAGTAATAAAAAAAAAGACAAAAAGTAATAAAAAAAGACACAAAGTAATAAAAAAGACAAAAAGTAATAAAAAAGAAAAAAAGTAATAAAAAAGACAAAAAGTAATAAAAAGAAGAAAAGTAATTAAAAAAACACAAAAAGTAATAAATAAGACAAAAAGTCATAAAAAATACGAAAAGTAATAAAAAAGATCCTGAAATTTGCGTTACACCAAGAATCAGTCGGAATTTTAGCGTAGACATTAAAACAGTTTACTCCTCTGAAGAAATTTTTATAAGAGGATGTACTTATGGAATGCTATGTTGGATACATACATCACCATTAAAACAACAACAGAAGAAATCAGCGTTCAGACATCCCATCAGTAGTCTTCATCACAATACCGTTTTCCTTTAATTCGTTTTGTGGTCGAGTGGCATGCGCGCTTGGCTGGCGTACCGATGGTCACGGGTTCGAATCCTTGTGAAGGCCAGGATTTGTTCCCGGAGCCTAGGGCGTCCCTGAGTCCACTCAGCTCCGAATGGGTACCTAACATTAGTTAGGGAAATAAAGGCGGCTGGGTAATGCGTGGAACCCTTATAGCCGAGGCATGTGAACGCTGCATCTCTTGGCTACAGATCATCCGGCATGGTCTGTTGACGCATTAATCTTCTGTATAGAAGGAGAGTCTGTATAGATAAGATAAGATAATCCCCCCCCCCGTTTCTTTGTTCGATTTCCAAAATTATTGCCGATCAATTTTAGAAAGTACCATGGCATGTGGCTCATCGATCTTGTTCTCCCTGGCATCGTGTCCAGATCCAAATGAACGAAGTCAAGTGAGTTACATTCAGGGGGGGGGGAGGGGCGCAATAGGAAACAGCGCTTCCGGTACGACCGGCTCGTTTAATACCAGGATAATCGCGTGTAGGTGCTTGACATGGGATTGACATTGTAGCTGATTTATGGGTCGGTATTCTTTTTAAGGTTGGCAAACAAATTTGTGATGTGTTCGGTTTTTTTTTAGGCTCCCTTCCCATTAACTCGTGCACGCTTCCGGATCTGTATATGTCGCCCAGATCTGTATATGTCGTCAACTTTTTCAAAACGCTAGTAAACACGTTTTCTGACTTGCTAGAGTGCTGAAACGTTCACAGTAGGTTTGGCTTGTGGGGAGGATTAAGATATTTAAGTTTCAGATCGATCGAATGTACCGTAATTAAATTAATGCATTTTAGTTTATCTCTATATAAAACTATATGTATTGGCCTGCTTTTGTTGACATTTTACGCGTCCCGCTGAGTTAAATTCAGCCATCCGTGACCAGACCTTTTCCCTCCCCCCTCCGTTTTACAGCAAAGGGGAGTTAAGGCAATCTCAGTCTGTAAATGTTTGTCGCGTTTAAGCATGATCAATACTTTTTAGTTATGTCTCATATATATGGGGATTTATAGGCAAAAACTTAGTTTTTACAGTGTTGTTTAAAGAGTTTAAATTTTCATAAATGAAATTAAGATTTACAAATCTTTTGTTGACGCTGAAAAGTAGAAAATCAAATGAAAAAAAAACTTTTTTAAAAAAAAGATGAGACCCAGCTGCAGTGAGGAATGTAGAATCTCGCATGAAAAAGCAGAAAATAATTTTTTAATCACAAACTAAGTAGTCACACAGGGGGACTCAGAACATTTGTGTTAGTTGATCAAATTTTATATCTCACATTAAATCCCACAATCGATCACAATAAATATCAATAAAACTAAGAGTTCTGAGTCCCCCTGTGTGAGTAAGTTTGCGACTAAAAAAATATTTTCTGCTTTTTCATGCGAGATTGTACATTCCTCACTGCAGCTGGGCCTCATCTTTTAAAAAAAAAGTTTTTTATTTTTTTTCAGAAAATTTTTGAGATGTCTGAAAGCTGTCCGGTTTTTTTGTTTGGTGAATATTTACTAAATCTTATGTCGTAAGCATCTTAAAGATTGTGACATGACAGCATATTAAATTTCAGCTTTGTTGTAATTGTCTATTTATCATAAAACATTCATTTTTTTTTCAACTGCACGTTTTTAGCTAAGAATGATTAATTTTCACCGGAATCTAATATGTCATTTTAAAATTTTAATTAAAAAGAAATTCTTTTAAATCAATATTGAAAAAAAGTTATTGACAAATAGTTGTGATCTTTTCCCAAAGTACTCTTAAAGGGACGCTGTTGATTTTCGACATTTCTCAACCACACAAGAAATCTGAATCTCTTAAAAATGGTCTGTAAAGATGGCATTGGTACTGTGTTTATTAAATACATTGAAAACGCCAAATAGGTTTACAAAATGACATTTCGGGTATGGCTCATTAATGTATCATCCAGGTACCTAATTTATTTTACCCGAGTAGGCAAGTGGCCAAACTGTGTTATTACAAATATTTGGCCGCCAAAAGTAAGACAAAGAGAAAACGACGCAAATGCATTGTTTTAAAAAAATATGAAGGGGCTTCGTGGATATTGACGCCATGGTTGTGAGAGCACAAGGAGAGTTTGTTTCCAGTTCTATCTCTCAGTCCTCTTGACCAAGTGCTGCATTCAGACAAACAACAGAAAAGGGCAAAAGTTAAACTCTTTGTGCCTCAAATCAATATAAACCGCATGCCAAGGTATAACATGCATAGCTGTTAGATATGCTCCCATGTAGGCCCAATTGATAGGAAAAATTTGTACTGTTTTCGAGGATGTGAGAACATTAACTTTATTGGTCCATCCCTTCGTTCCAATGCCTTTTTCGTTTGTCTTCCACCTTTACGTCTTACCTTTTCTTAGATTCCCCGGCATGATAATCCTCTGCAAGTTATCAATGATTTAATCAACTTTAAAAATACTTATTTTACAGATAGACATTGGCTATGGCCAGCACGTTGTTATGGTTTTTTTGTTTTGTTGTTTTTTTTTGGTCTTGTATTCCAACCAGCCAAGTAAACAAGCCCGTCACTGGACATTGTCGATTTGTTTTATCTTCCCGACAGGAGCGTATGCCCTGGGCAGTATCGATCCGTCTCTGTACAAGGTTGCAGACGAGGACGACCATTACGACATACCACCTGAGCACATAGGGCGCATCTGGTTCGCGACGGAGTACGACAGGGAGACGGAGAAACTGATGGTCACCGTGATAAAAGCCAGGAACTTGCCCAGTCGGACGCAAGGGCTGGACAACGCCTGTGATCCATTCGTTAGGTATGTAGCGGGAAAAGCACGGGAGTGGGGGTGGATCTCAGGGCAGAGGGGAGTGGTGATAAACAAGGGGCGGGGGTTGAGAATGGGGGGAAGAGGAGGAAACAGGGGGTGGGGTTTGTGAGGGAAGGTGGCGGGTTACGGCGGTCAGCGACAATTATGTGTTTCTATTTCCAGCCATATGTTACTTGATTTTTCTGTGTGGTTAAGTGACATATTCTTTCACTGACATCATTTTCAACAAATGATTGAGTTGAGGTTGAATCAAATTAGAAAAGTTTTAGTTCACTTATTAATATAAAATAGTATTACTAAGTGGTAATAAAAACAAAAACAAATACATTTAGACAATAATGTAAACACGGCAAGCTTAGCAAGCACCTAACGTCTATAGCTTTTCTAAGGTGTTCTTCCCAAGACACCCACTACCAGTCAAGCTTTGGAGCATTTGACGCCCTCGATTTACTTCTCTTGCAATCCTCTTTCTCTTGATGGAGTTCCGCCTCTGACATTGATCGGTAAAAGTGGACAGATGATCATTTGGAAAATGAAACCCTTCGAGAGAAACTTTTTAAAATGCTTCC
Organism: Ampullaceana balthica; assembly: GCA_944989445.1. NCBI lineage: Eukaryota > Metazoa > Mollusca > Gastropoda > Lymnaeidae > Ampullaceana > Ampullaceana balthica. Next base: position 643,102 of record CALYLW010000078.1, read on the forward strand.
TGTTTTTAGGCACCCACATCAATTGTTATAGTTACAAAGTCGTATCTCAAGCTAACTGTTATCCTAGAAATGATTTTTTTTTCATGAATAATTTCTCACCTTAGAATGCATATGATTTCTTTTTTAAATCTCAAAACCCTTTTTTAAATCCCCGGGGTGTAAACAGAAGTGTTCCGTAGGAATATTGGTTTTGACACGCTTTAAATCCATCTATTATTTACTGATTTTAAGCCGAGAATTAGTTACATGATCCTTGGGGGGAAGTCACAGAACTGGAGCACACGTTAAATGATTTGTGGCGCAAGTTCAGATTGCCTCCACTTTGTGTTCGGCAAGACATGAATGTCGATTGTCTGATTGACTGATGCCCTACAGGGACTCTCGTGTTATCTATATTGTATTTGGATTGTGTAAGCCATGACATCAACTACACTGCAGAGTTGAGTTTGACAGGTTGAGGTTCGTCGCGCTGATTAAAGACTAACGGATAACTAGTGAAACGTACAACAGTTATTTACAGTTAAAATGGTCTGTTTGGCGATAGCTTGGTGAAACGTGCGCGAGCAAATTGTGTCCCGGGGCCATTATTTGGGATTGGATGGGGCACTTCTGTCAACCTTGACGATATGACGCGGTAACATCACATGAAGATACCGGCGCTATAAAAGAATGAGCTAGGGTCGGTTTCAATATTCAAGTCACGCGGTTGTCAACACATGTCTCTATCCGGACCAGTGCAACAATTGTCTTTATCGTCTGGAGATTTTTTTTTGAAAAGATTGACGGTGTAGGGGCACCGAATATGGTGTCATGTCTCTTAGCTACAGATATGTATAAGTCCCATAGCTAGACATGTGTAACCCATATAAGATAGCTCGATGTGTGTAAGTCTCATAGCTCGATGTGTGTAAGTCCAATAGCTCGATGTGTGTAAGTCTCATAGCTCGATGTGTGTAAGTCTCATAACTCGATGTGTGTAAGTCCAATAGCTCGATGTGTGTAAGTCCAATAGCTCGATGTGTGTAAGTCTCATAGCTCGATGTGTGTAAGTCTCATAGCTCGATGTGTGTAAGTCCAATAGCTCGATGTGTGTAAGTCCAATAGCTCGATGTGTGTAAGTCTCATAGCTCGATGTGTGTAAGTCTCATAGCTCGATGTGTGTAAGTCCAATAGCTCGATGTGTGTAAGTCTCATAGTTCGATGTGTGTAAGTCTCATAGCTCGATGTGTGTAAGTCCAATAGCTCGATGTGTGTAAGTCCAATAGCTCGATGTGTGTAAGTCTCATAGCTCGATGTGTGTAAGTTTCATAGCTCGATGTGTGTAAGTCCAATAGCTCGATGTGTGTAAGTCTCATAGCTCGATGTGTGTAAGTCCAATAGCTCGATGTGTGTAAGTCTCATAGCTCAATGTGTGTAAGTCCAATAGCTCGATGTGTGTAAGTCTCATAGCTCGATGTGTGTAAGTCCAATAGCTCGATGTGTGTAAGTCTCATAGCTCGATGTGTGTAAGTCTCATAGCTCGATGTGTCAAGTCCCGTAGATCAATGTGAATAAATGACGTAGCTGGAGGTATGTTAGACCTTTAACGTTCAAAATGTTCGATCTATTTGTCCCATCACTAGGTAGATGCCTAAGATGACTATTTATTTTATTGTGCACGTTTCTAGAGTATTTAAAAAAAAATTACATTGTAGCAAAAGGATTTAAAGACTAGGTCATTGGTGCAATTTGATAACTATAAAGTCATGCACAGGATTTGTTGATATTATGTTACAGAGAATGAGGAATATAATGTGAATATATATATATATATATATACATATATAACGGAACAAGGAGCTCTATCATGAACAACTCGATTATAGTTGCATAGTTGTATTCTCTCTCTAGTTCTCTCTCCCCCCTCCGCTCTCTCTCTCTCTCTGTCTGTCTATCTCTCCCACTCTTTTTTAAAAAAAATTTTTCTCAAAGCTGCAAATGATTAGTCCATGCACTCCAACGTTGTCAAGTGCAAAATTATAGCCAGAAATGCGCTAATGTTTGTTCTTGTGAAATGAGAATTTGACATTTCAAATCGAAAAACGAAAGAACAAAATCACCCTGAACTTAACGGAGTAGAAAAACAAGAGAAGACGAAAGCTTATGATCGGTGGCTCCAGTGTAGCATGCGGTTGTCTGCCCCGAGGCAGCTGCTGCATGGAGTAAAAGAGAAATTAATGTTGATTTTCAATTTCCTCTAATAAAAGAAAATAGAAAAGATATTCGCCCTTTAAATCGACATTAGTCCTTCTTTGTGGTTTGTTCGGACGAATAACTCTGCCTCGGTCCAGTTTCTTTCTTTTTTTCCCCAAAATATTGGACTTCTAGTCTTCCTGAGTTTACATGTACGCATCTCTTTCTTATAAGGTTAAAAATAAAAGCCAAAGAAGTCACGCTCTCCTAACTACTGTTCACACACACACACAAAGACTCTTGCCCAAAAATTTACAATCACTAACAGAAACAAACACTGTAATAAGAGGTTTTAGATAAAACATATTTCTAATCATACTTTCAAAGATCCTGTGCTTTGCTTGGTATCATGAACAATGAATGTGGATAATTCTCTGCTTGGAATCTTGGATGTGAATGTTGCTTAGCTTGGTATCATATTTGTGGATATTTCTCTTATTGGTATCATAAATGTGTATATTTCTCTGCTAGCGATAATAGATTTATAATATTTTTGTTGTGTTGTGTCAGATAACAAATGTAATCCGTCCTAGACTTGTGATCTCTTATGTGAATGTTATTTTGCCACTTGGCTGGCTGTGATTCTAGGAGGTATGTTAGACAGAAGAACCAAGAGCAAAGTAGTAATCATACATAAAGCAATTAATTCTAATTTAGAAATACAACACAAAGATAACTTAATACAACCCTCAGATAGACATAAGGATAAAAACACCTTTCTTATTCCGTATGCAAGAACAAACACATACAAGTTTTCCTTCTTCCCGTCCGGAATTCGGGCGTGGAATGGGTTGCCTGAAGAATCCAGGAAAACCAACACTTTATCAACATTTAAATCTCTAATAAAAATGCAGGACTAAACACAAACCATAGATAAGCGTAGGACGCAATAATCTTCTGTATAGAAGGAGCGTCTGTAAACAGATAAGATAAGATAAGATAAGATTCCATTTACATTTGTATGCTTATGTCAAAATCCAATATGACGTATTATTTCAAAATCCACCGGATCGGTCTCAGGTGAATCTAAGACGCGGTTGTTGTCTGCAGTTCATAATCACTTCCCACTGGAGCAGTATCACTACGCAGGTTATATATCTACAGAGGCCAAGTGTAATTGTTGATAGATCTGTGATCCGTATGAACTGCTGGAGTATTTGGGTGCAGGTTTGCGCTCTTTGCTTCTTGTTACCTGGAAGAGCCCAGCCGAGAATATGTCTTCCGCTTATTCTTACTTTGTTGAGAATCGATGGGAATTTATTTTCAGAACAAGAGTTTCTCTATGTTGCCTGGTTGCGACTAACGTGATAACAAAGTCAACAATTACCCATGAAATTTTAAAATTGACTTTCTTTTTTATCTCAACATGTAAAACGCTCTTCTAAAGGTGCAAAAATGGTAATTTGTTTTTACTCCAAGTAAGTATCTAAAAATCAGAAAATTTCTGCTGTCATCCCCGCCCCCTCTCATCTACAGCTAACTTTCAAAATGACATTCAATACATTGCAACGTTATGTCTTCTAAATATCTAAACATCTATACATCTATCCTCTTTTCTCACTCATAATGTGTGTATCTTTTACTAAGTCTACTGTTAATATGGTCTCTTTGACAACAACTTCCGAACCATAAAGAAATACATTTGATCCTGTAACATCACTGTCCAGAAACTAAGTTGCTATTCCTCTCATTGACCAGGTATTGTGTCGGTAATATGAGCGGCGATACGTAATGAGAGCGATGAATAAAACATCCTTGGCGGCTTCGTGAGATTAATTGCTCCTTTGATTTCGGCAGTTAACTTGAACACTTGTGAATATTTCAAGACGGCGCGGCGGCTTGGGTTAAGCTGTGTGGTGTCTGAATATTTGAATTCCTAACGGCTTCAGTACAATTGTACTTTAGAAGTCTCTGTGCAATCTGAATTTTGAAGTCTATGTGCAATCTGAATTTTGAAGTCTATGTGCAATCTGAATTTTGAAGTCTATGTGCAATCTGAATTTTGAAGTCTATGTGCAATCTGAATTTTGAAGTCTCTGTGCAATCTGACTTTTAAGTCTGTGCAAAACAACTTTTTAAGTCTCCTTGCAAACTAACTATTAAAATCTCAGTTCTATCTATCTGCTGGAGTCTCGGTGCAATCTGGCTATAAATGTTTCGTGGATCTAGCTGGCTTATTTATTTGTGGTGAGTCTGTTCCTGGCTTAACATTAAAGCAATTGTTATAAAACATTATTGCACTTCTGGCGTAACGTTATTAGATGATGTGAGCCTGACTAGAGCGGTGGTCGAGTGGCAGCGCACTGGACTGTCGTACCGATGGTCACGGGTTCGAATCCGTGTGAAGGCAAGAGTTTGTTCCCGGGGCCTAGGGCGTCCCTGAGTCACCCCGCTCCGAATGGGTACCTAACACTAAATGTAGTTAGGCGGCTGGGTAATGCGTGGAACCCACATAGCCGTGGCCTGTGAATGCTGCATCACTTGCCAACAGATCATCTGTCATGGTCTGTGGACGCAACTATCTTCTGCATAGAAGGAGCGTCTGTATAGATAAGATAAGATAAATATGGCACACATTATTTGAATAGATCAGCGATGTGCAAACTATTCAGGGCGACGCGATATCATGAATCGTCATAAACCTAACAAAAAAACTGATCTCAGTTAAAGTGCCAACATGTCAACCGTACCACACATTTTTTTGATTTGTTTCATTTAGCTTCTGGGTTCAGCGGGCCACATAGTACCCCATAGCGGGCCACATATAACCCCGTAGCGGGCCACATATAACCCCGTAGTGGGCCGCATATAACCCCGTAGCGGGCCACATATAACCCCGTAGTGGGCCACATATAACCCCGTTGCGGGCCACATATAACCCCGTAGCGGGCCACATATAGCCCCGTAGCGGACCACATTTAACCCCGTAGCAGGCCACATATTACCCCGTAGCGGGCCACATATTACCCCGTAGTGTGCTCATGTGGCCGGGGCTGTAGTTTTCCCCACGAATAGAGTAGACTATGTAGAAAATTTGAACTTAAATTTTCATCCAACTGTTCAGTAACTAGGAATAGATGAAAGGAGCCATCTAGTTACGGATGAATAGCCGTTCCGGGTGACACTCTGCACGGTATAGCAAAAATCTCAGTCTATTGAAGTATTTAACAGCTCTCATTCACAGTCTCAGTGTTGACTGTAGTTCATTACCTAATCATCTTAATGAAGAGGACAAAGGTCAAGGACCACTCAAGCCTTTGATAAGATCTATTTTTCCAGAGATGACTGAAGGGCCGAATGTCTTAGTTTTCAATTGCGTGCGGTTTGGAATTTTTTCAGGACTGCCCTCCGTGACCTGGTATCATGTCGAAGGGGCTCCTAGCTCTGAATGATTTCGCTACTTCGATATGTGACAAATTGATTTTTTTTGTGTCCCTAAACTTTTTAAATCCTTTATATTAACTCGTGGTGTCTGCGGCCGACCGACCGACGTTGTCGCCAAAACTTTTGATCGATTTTTAACCCACTTGCTCGCAAGATAGCGAGCTGAAATTTTGCAGGCAGTTTCGTACCGATGATAAAAACAATGTATCAAAATTTCAGATCGATCGCATGTACCGTAATTAAATTATTGATTTTTTAGATTATTTTATTTATTCCTATGTATCATGCTATTTTTTTAGATAGGGCGTCGCGGTGCGTATTATATTGAACAACCTTTCTGTCGCGCAATAAGGTGCGTATTTTATTGACAGCTCTTTTTATAAACATATTCCTGATCGGTGCGCATTATATTAAACATGTTTTACGACACAACTGCAAATTTGTATTTCTGGATGGTCTGGCGCTGCGTATTATAATGAACATTCTTTTAATTACTTCTCATACATAAAGGATTTATAGTCAAAAACTTGGTTTTTTACGGGTTTTTCTTATTATATCTCTATATATATAAGACGCATTTGTTGTCTGTCTGGTTGTCTGTCTGTTCCCTAATAACTCAAGATCCAGACAACCAAATAACGTGAAATTTGGTACACGTACACAAAATTATACCGGAAAGGTTATTAAACAGGTTTCGTTCCATATATATAAGATACTGGGGCCCGGGGGCCCAAAATGTAGTTTTTCCCTATATGAGCTATATAAAATAAAAATTATTGAAAATTAAGACGTAAAATAATGACGCAAATTAATAAACATTTTGGTGTCGAGATTAACAAGAAGGCGATTATCGCCATAAAATAATTTTTTTGTTGTTGTTGCTTTGTTGTTGTTGCTTTTGTTGTTGTTTTGTTGTTGTTGCTTTGTTGTTGTTGCTGTTGTTGTTGTAGTTGTTGTTTTGTTGTTGTTTTGTTGTTGCTTTGTTATTGTTTTGTTGTTGATGTTTTTGTTGTTGTTTTGTTTTTGTTGTTGTTGCTGTTGTTGTTTTTGTTGTTGTTGCTGTTGTTGTTGTTGTTGTTGTTGTTGTTGTTGTTGCTGTTGTTGCTTTTGTGTTGTTTTTGTTGTTGTTGCTGTTGTTGCTTTTGTGTTGTTTTTGCTGTTGTTGTTGTTGTCCACATCCCTTGCCCTGCGACGTCAATGTCCTTCATGTTGTTGTTGCTTTGTTGTTGTTGCTGTTGTAGTTGTTGTTTTGTTGTTGTTTTGTTGTTGATTTTGTTGTTGTTTTGTTTTTGTTGTTTTGTTGCTGTTGCTGTTTCTGTTGTTGTTTTTGTCGTTGTTGCTGTTGTTGATTTTGTTGTTATTGCTGTTGTTGTTAAACCCGGGAGAAGCCGGGTACTGCCCCTAGTAATGTATATATCTCTGACTGAAGTTTTAATTGTTTGAGTTACTTCCTGTGCAATCATTGTAGACCTATTTAATATTTTAACCAAATTCACATTCTAAATTCACGAATGTGCTGAAATAATTTTTATAATTTTCGTCCTCAGGAATTATGTAAATTTATTTTTCAATTGTTAGATAATAATTCATAAATACAATCTATCTAGAAGAATTGTCTTCTTAACCGCAAAGAAGCTTTAAAAAAATCTAAGATATCATATTAAAGAAATAATAATGTCATAACTTGATGACTTTAATTATTGATTTGGAAGCTAGTTTGAATGAGTCTTGTTTGTTCAACTCAAAGATTCAATTTCTAGCTCATTGAAAATATTGTTAGATTGACTAATGTTTATAATCATATTAATGACATATGGATACACATATCCTAAATTACCGACTTCACATACCTAAACTAAAGATTGAACGTTGCAGGGGAGGGTGTCTTTCTCTGATGTTAAATACAGGTATTTCTCTGATGTTAAGTACAGTTCTTTCTCTGGTGCAAAATACTGTTCCTAAGTGCAGTTCTGTCTGATGTTAAGTACAGTTCTTTCTCTGATGTAAAGTGCATTTATTTCTCTGTTTTTAAGTATGCAGTTCTTTCTCTGGTGTTAAGTACATTTATGTCTGATTTTAAGTACAGTACTTTCTCTGATGTTAAATACAGTTTTTTTCTAATGTTAAGTACAGTTTTCAAATCGAGATCAAGAAGCGCCAATATTACTGCGTTGTCCCGTCTGATTTATGCATCGAATGCTGGGTGAGAGTTCCTAAGATTGCCTGGTCACGGACTGGAACAGCCATTCCGTTTCCGGTTCACGTGCTCTAAATCATTGTCTATGACCTGATAGACTTTGCTCTCTGCCTGCCCCTTCGTTGGCAAACCTCCCCCCCCCCAACCCATACACACAAATCTGTAGGGGGCGCTGGAAAAATCAATATAAGCTCAGCTAGTCGATACGTTTTATTGACCTCAAATCAGGGTGACAATTTATGTATTTGAAGTGGACTGCGTGTTTTTACCCAGCCGTTACTTGAGATGAATGCTCTTAAGTAAAAAATGGATTTGACCCTCCAGATAACGTTTCCGTTAATATCTCTTTAGAAAAACAAAACCTACTCTTGAGTGAGCTGCCTCCTTCATGCAAAGGTAGCTTTTAAAGTGTCCACTATTATCTCCACGTAATAACTATTTTAATATTTTAGAATATTTCTTGTTTAAGTCTTAGAAAATAACTGTAATGGTTTCGTTTTATTAAGTGTAATTTAATTTTTTTTAAAAATTAATTGCACTTGGAGATTCATACTTTGAAAGGCTTTCGATATTCAACGTCAATAAAGGAATTATGTTATCTTTTGTTCAGAATAGTAAACTTTTCTTTGATTCACAAGTCGTAAATATACTTGTTTTCTCAAGCAACAACACCCTTTTTTATTCACGCCTTGTTGATCGACTTGGCCTTAGGTTTAAAACCACAATTTCTTTATCTAACGGTCTGGCGGTCCTCCTGGCGACACATCCGCATTCCAGCGTCCGCTGCACTCCCGACAGGTCTAACGCAGCCGACAGGGAACAAGATAAAGGAGATTTCCATGGAAATGGACTTGGCGTCGCAGGAAGCCCTGCAGATCAATGGTGCGACACAGAACTAATAGAGCCTTATCCGTGCATGGCTTAACAGCTCATTCCAGGGACAACCACCTCTGTGGTCTGTGACTTTTTCATGCTGAGTCTTCTTGCACTGTTGCGTTGTGGTGCATAGCTGGTTGATGTTTGACCTGCGTGGTTAACTTTTCTATTGTACCGAATTAAAACGAGAGTTATGAGTCTCTTAAACGACTTCTTACATTGTACGAAGTGTAAACAAACCAGTGTAAAAAAAAATTATTGTAGAATTTATTTATTCATGTTGTTCCAATTATACCCAAAGAAAATTAAAGGATTAAGTTTCAAATTATCGTGATTTGGCTCTCAAAAACTCTTTACTTTTAACGCGAAATTCTGTTATTTTATTTCGACTGATGCTAAACCTTTCCTATAGGACAGAACTGCAACGCTTTTCTATAGGTTGTATCTTCTGGAATTAGTTAATTTTGTTTTCAATATCATATAAAAAAGAATATGAAATATAATAATATTATAAAATTTAAAATAAAGAGCAGAAAAAGATATCGGATAGTTTACAAAACTTAGAACAGTTAAATGTGACAAAAATTAGAATGGTTTTAAATAAGACATCACACGACAAAAATAAATAATAAAATGTATATTTAAAAAAAACCCAGAAAAACCTTATTGAAAAACCAGATTGTGTTTTAAGTCATCTTTAAGGCTGTAGACGTGCACAAGATGACCATCTTTTGAAGTGGCAGACAGAATCAGTTTTTTTTTAAATCTGCCGAAATATTATTTATTTTTTGTTACATTTAATATTATTCCACACACAGACGATGACTCAGAAACACACGCATGCACGCACCCGAATTAAATATAATTATAATTAGCATTAAAATAAACACAAAAACAATGCTTCAATCAGTGTTCCAAATTATGCTGATCATGTTTCAAATCTTACATAAAAGCACTGGGAAAAATTGCAAGGAATACGCAAAATAATGTTAATGAAACATCTAAAAAATTACACAATCCAACTTCCCGCCTCCACCTGTTTGGCTATGGTTTCAAATACCAGAGAATAATAGTGTTCATTGAATGATAGCAAAAACTCAGGGATTGTTGTAGGCAAGAAGACCCAAATGGGGGAAGATAATAAGAATGCCCAGGCATTGCAAACGATCAAAGGGAGATTATCAAACCAGTTTGTCTTGGAGACGTATTATAGAATTTTAAAACTGGGGACAGGGGAGGGAGTCATTCTCTGTATTTATTTATTCATTCCTCTCTCATTAGCCGACTGTTGCTAAGGAGCACAGATCAGCCGCCATTGCGTGTGAGCGTGCGCCCAGTATCCGCGAGAGTCAGGTGTTAATTTGCAAGATCGTTCTGTTAACGTGCACCCGGAAAGTTCCTGTAATACTTATGTAACACAAACTTTTTTTAAGCACTTTATTTGTTGTCAGCACTCTTTAAAACCTTCTAACTACACACAAGGCGAAACTTATAGGACAAAAGAGAAAACATGTTGCTAGACAAAAATGTGAAACCTACTTCATGACACAAGGTTAAAACCTATTTCTTGACACAAGGTTAAAACCTACTTCATGACACAAGGTTAAAACCTATTTCTTGACACAAGGTTAAAACCTATTTCTTGACACAAGGTTAAAACCTACTTCTTGACACAAGGTTAAAACCTATTTCATGACACAAGGTTAAAACCTACTTCATGACACAAGGTTAAAACCTATTTCTTGACACAAGGTTAAAACCTATTTCTTGACACAAGGTTAAAACCTACTTCTTGACACAAGGTTAAAACCTATTTCTTGACACAAGGTTAAAACCTACTTCATGACACAAGGTTAAAACCTACTTCATGACACGAGGCGAAAAACTTTTTGAGCAGAGGGAAAGCTATCACACAATAAATAGACGTAAAAACAAAGTTTCTGACTATAAATCCCTTATATCTGAGACATAACTAAAAGTAGTGATTATGTTTAAATGCGATATTTACAGACTGAAACAGAATTATCTCCCCTGGTTTTAAAACCGGGCGCAGGGTCGGTAGGGGGTATGAACATCGACGGTCAGCGTCAACGCGTTAACTGAACTGTCACGTAAAGAATTATAAACAAATGTTCGGATAGTCCGATCGCTTAAACTTACAAAGCAACTTAATATAAGGGATTTAATAAAACAAACCCGTAAAAACAAAGTTTTGGACTATAAATCCCTTATATATGAGACATAACTAACAGTATTGATTATTTTCAAACGCTACAAACATTGACAGACTGACACCAAGTGATGTCCCTTGTCTTTAATAAATGGGGGTGGGATGTGAGGGGGTGTCGGCATGACGGTCGGCGTCAACTCAAACTCACGTGGAAGTGGATGAAAAAAAACAATAACAAACAGTGAATTTGAATTACATACCTCATATAAGGATAAACTAAAAATGCATTAATTTAATTACGGTACGTTCGATCGATCTGAAATTTTGATACGATGCATTGTTAGGTTAGACGGGTCCGTGTGCCAAATTTCAGCTCGATCCGATGACGGGAAGTGGGTCATTTTCGACTTTTGTTTTTCCGCCCGCCCGCCCAGCCCATGAGATGACGACAGAGACGGCCGCGAAGTTAATATAAGGGATTTTAAAAAAGGAAGAAAGCCTTCTAATAGACACAAGAGAAAGACTTATTAGTTACGAGCACACAAAAATTCTCCTTTGCATCAGCAACAACCTTCCACTAAACTACTAAACCCAAGGCGTGCAACATTACACAAACACAAGGCAACACCTTCTTAAACACAAAGCAAACAGCTTCTTCTAAACACATGAAAGGTCTTTTTACTGAACAATCATTACGACTATAGAAAGAGTTCCTGAAAAAAAAAGTATATTGGCTTAAAGGAATAGCATATCAAAAGGCTGCAAAGATTACTGTACCTCCACATCTAATGAACTAACGTTTGAAGTTATTCACTGCACACATCGTTAATTCAAATAATAATTTGGGTATCTAGTTTTCAATTAAAACAAAATCGCACGACCCAGTTTCTTTTTTAGTTAACTCATTAAATCCAGGATGAGGTTTTATTACATGCTGAATTATGACTAACAAAAAAAAACACTAAATTCTCAATTTCATATACACATGTTCCAAGTAAATTTGGTCAAAAGTTCTAAAAATGATACGTGAAGTCTATAAAAAAATTTATCACGAATATAACAGTTATATCTGTTTGACCCTGCATCGCATGACGGTTTTAAGCCAATATTTTAACGCATCTATAAAAAAAAATTAAAAACGTAAAAAGGAAAGTTTTTGACTATAAATTTTAATTCTTTATATACGAGACATAACTAAATGAATGTTCATTATAATACGAATAGCACGACAATCCAAAAATCCAAAATTTTAGTTATTTATCAAATATATAAAGGATTTATGGTAAACTACAGCTCGATTTGATCACGGGAAAAGGGTTATAAAAACGTGTTTAATATAGTGCGCAGAAACGAGACAGACTAGCAATTACTAGCATTTAGGGGCCGTCCATAAATGACGTCACGCAAATTTGACCGATTTGTCACCCCCTCCCCCCCTCGTCACGCGTCGTCACAAAAAAGTAGACCCCCCTCCAAAAATGCGTCACAAAGCTTTGACCCTCCCAAAAAAACAACAACAAAAAAAAACAAAAAAAACAACAAACAAACAAACATACAAAAACAATTTAAAAAAACAATAAAACAAAACAAAAAACCCCACACCTTATTTTCTATTTGAAAATGAGTATATTTCAAATCTTTTTTTTTGTCATTTAATTATTTATTTAATGTATGTCTACATTGTAATATCGTAATACGCGTGAAGCTATGTAAAACGGCATTAAATAAATTGTAAGCCAGTGCTTCTCAAACTTGTTCGTATTAGACGACCGACAGGTATTTTTTTAATGCATTTCAACAGGTACCGGTGCATTCTTTTCCCGTTTTGACGTGATTTTTTCCTGTACAGACGTAATAGCAAAATGAGCCCATACATGGCTTAAAGCCCTATAACATTAAGTATGATTTCGGCTTGTTTTATATAATGTATATTTTTAAAAATTTGTCTAGTTGCCAAGGCATAGCAAGACAGGTAACGAACAATGCAGCGGTAATGTCAAAAACCATTTGATGTGATTAACCTTCGCGATTAAGCTCGCGAATAATAATAATAATACATTTATAATTTATATAGCGCTGTATCCCAGTAAGGAACTGACTATGTGACTATTGATATTACAAGGATCATTTCATTGTTGATAAACCAAGAATATATAGATAGAAGACGATTCCTCAAATTGATTTCGATCTTATAATGACATTTTTCCTCCTGTGTATATGCGCATCAAAGGCTTTTGATCTAAAATTACCACATTGTTATCAAATCTCATGTTTTCTAAAAATTATTTGGTATGCGCTGGAAGAGGAATATGGCGAGTACTGTATGAACCCCACATTTGTGCAGGAAAGTAGGGTGTTATCTTGTACAGTAATACTGCAAGTTGAAGACTGAAAAATACTATGACATTAATAAAATATCCAATATTATCATAACTTTTTACTCCGAAGCTCACGGGTTTTTTTTTGTTTTTTGTTTTGTTGTTTTTTTATAATGGACGAGGAGTAGTGTTTAAATTGTTGCATTCTCTTGCGGAATTTATAAACTAATGAAAAATACATGCCTACCGCTATCAGGCGGTTCAACCGTGGGGTCTGTGAACAGCGGTAAATTATCTCATTTGGAGTAAAAAGGGAACTTTAGGCGTTTGAGAAAAAACCAATCGAACAATTATATCAAACTGAAAACGTTTATAGTTGTATCAAATAGATTCCCCCCCCCTCCCCCCCAAAAAAAATTTAAAAATAAATAAATAAAAATTGATATTCCGTGTCATTTTGACTTAAAATATCTTTACATAATCCTATTCAGATCATTTTTAGACACTTGTCATGATTGTAAAACTCACCATTTGCATTTTCGGTGCTAACGACGCTCCCCCAAATCCCCGAGTCATGTAAGCAGGACCTCGAGTCTGGGGGGGGGTAACGCACACAGAAGCTTGTATATTTTGGGGTAACGGGCAAAAAAGTTCGTCGACTACTGCCATGAGAGAACCAAACGGAGCGGCGGTGACATCACAAATGCATCAAACGACGCAGGGTAACAATTTCATACATTCTCATGAGTTCTCAAACTTAAGGATTATAATTAGATTTAATTTTCATTTATTGATAACTTACGCCTACCGGCGTCTGATGGCCTACCGACCGGTACTGTGAGAAGTACTGATTTAAAAAAAAATCATTAAATAAAGTGTAAGTGACCAAATATTTCAGTGGACGTTTTATTTTAATTTACCCTTTTGGTGTGACGTCATATTTCTCAACCCCCTCCCTCCCCCTCGTCACATATCGTCACAAAGGTGTGACCCCCCCCCCATAGGTGCGTGACGTTATTTATGGACGGCCCCTTACATTTACTGATCGGGAATTTATTTTTAAAAATTATCGTCAATATAAAACGCACCGCACCGCGCGACAGGAAAGTATTAAAAAGGTTGCTCATTATAATACGGACCGGGACACTAGTACAAAAATTTACATGCTGCATAGAGATACATAGAGATAATCTAAAAATTCATTAATTTAATTGCAGTACATTCGAGCGATATGAAATTTTGAGATATCATTTTCATCGTCAGCACGAGTGTGCGTGCAAAATTTCAGTTCGCTAGTATACGAGGAAGTGGGTTAAAAATCGATCCAAAGTTTTTTCGGCAAACAATCAAGCAAGGAAGGCATCAAGCAGACGCTACGAAATAATGTAAAAGATTTAATTAAAAAAGTACCACAAAAATTATGATACTCGCCAACCCAACAGCTCCAAAGACTATATTACTAAAGTTATACATTTATAAATTTCAAGTAGTTTTTCTTAAAGAATCGTAAGAAGCTTTCACTGTTGTATTTAGAATGCATGCATAAAATTATGCGTACCGTTATCTGACAATAATACATAATGAGAGGCGTTTAAAACATTAAGAAATACGTTCTGTTTGTGGTGAGGAGTTCATGACATGAAGGAATACGTCCTGTCTGTGGTGAGGAGTTCATGACATGAAGGAATACGTCCTGTCTGTGGTGGTCAGTTCATGACATGAAGGAATACGTCCTGTCTGTGGTGAGGAGTTCATGACATGAAGTAATACGTTATGTCTGGTTGAGGAGTTCATGACATGAAGGACTGCGTCCTCTCTGTGGTGGTCAGTTCATGACAAGGAATACGTCCTCTCTGTGGTGGTCAGTTCATGACAAGGAATACGTCCTTTCTGTCGTGGTCAGTTCATGACAAGGAATACGTCCTCTCTGTGGTGGTCAGTTCATGACAAGGAATACGTCCTTTCTGTCGTGGTCAGTTCATGACAAGGAATACGTCCTCTCTGTGGTGGTCAGTTCATGACATGAAGCTATACGTCCTGTCAGGTTTGCATTTTGCTATTTCCATCCAACGCCGGGTTGGAACTAACATTTTAGTTGAGGCTAGTTTTAAACAGATTTCAGTCTCAGCAATTGTTTGGCATCAAAGCCCCCCTCCCCCGTCCTCCTGTCATATAATATGGATCCGCCTGTGAACAATCAAAGTGTGCCCTCAAGAACGCATCCCACGGGAGAAGGGAGACAAGTTTTAGTAGCGACCAAGTGACAGTGAAGGGTTCTGTCAAGTGCTCGATGGGTCAACTAATCACATTCACGTCAACTGAGGACTATGAAAGTCACTCTTCTGAACATTGTGATACTCTTGGTGGGAGAAAGATTAGGGAATTGGTGGGGCAAGGATTATTGAATTGGTGGGATAAGGATTAGGAATTGGTAGGAGAAGGATTAGTGAATTGGTGGGACAAGGATTAGGGAATTGGTGGGAGAAGGATTAGGGAATTGGTGGGATAAGGATTAGGGAATTGGTGGGACAAGGATTAGGGAATTGGTGGGAGAAGGATTAGGGAATTAGTGGAACGAGGATTAGGGAATTGGTGGAACGAGGATTAGGGAAATGGTGGGACTAGGATAAGGGAATTGGTGGGACAAGGATTAGGGAATTGGTGGGACAAGGATTAGGGAATTGGTGGGACAAGGATTAGGGAATTGGTGGGGCAAGGATTAGGGAATTGGTGGAACCTGTAACAGAGATTCTCATATAAACCCGTTAAAACTGAGCATCCGCCAAGGCTTCAATATGATCAGTTTATGCGTAAAACTGACAGAGGGTGGTCGAACGGCATGCGTGCTCGGCTGGCGTACCAAGTGTTACGGGCTCGAATCTACGTGGAGGCAGAGACTTGTACCCGGGACCAAGGTTGTCCATGAGTTCAGCCAGCTCCAACAGAGACTTGTATCCAGGACCAAGGTTGTCCATGAGTTCAACCAGCTCCGACAGAGATTTGTACCTGGTACCAAGAGTGTCCATGAGTTCAACCAGCTCCGACAGAGATTTGTACCTGGTACCAAGAGTGTCCATGAGTTCAACCAGCTCCAACAGAGACTTGTATCCAGGACCAAGGTTGTCCATGAGTTCAACCAGCTCCGACAGAGATTTTTACCTGGTACCAAGAGTGTCCATGAGTTCAACCAGCTCCGACAGAGATTTGTACCTGGTACCAAGAGTGTCCATGAGTTCAACCAGCTCCAGAACAATTAAATCAGAACAAGATAGCAAAATTTTACAAAAAGACTTAGATGAATTGATAAAATGGGAAACTAACTGGAGTATGTCTTTCCACCCAGAAAAGTGTCAACCGTTAAGAGTAACAAAGAAAAAGAAACAAATAAATTCAAAATATTACATTCATGGAAAAGAACTGACCCAAACTAAAGATGCAAAATACTTAGGAGTCTTAATAAATGAGAAACTATCATGGAATCCCCATGTCAATGAAGTTATTAAAAAATCAAACAAAACCTTAGGCTTTATAAAAAGGAACTTTAACAAATGTAATAGAGATATAAAACTAAAATGCTACCTCACTTTGGTGAGACCTGTACTAGAATATGCATCTTCTGTATGGGACCCATCCACCAAAGAAAACATTGATAAACTAGAACAAATTCAAAAAAGAGCTGCCAGATTCATTACTGGAGAATATTCGAAACTGACAAGAATAACACCATTAGTTAAATCATTAAACCTTGAAACACTAGAGGATAGAAGAACCAAGAGCAAAGTTCGTAATCATACATAAAGCAATTAATTCTAATTTAGAAATACAACACAAAGATAACTTAATACAACCCTCAGATAGACATAAGGATAAAAACACCTTTCTTATTCCGTATGCAAGAACAAACACATACAAGTTTTCCTTCTTCCCGTCCGGAATTCGGGCGTGGAATGGGTTGCCTGAAGAATCCAGGAAAACCAACACTTTATCAACATTTAAATCTCTAATACAAATGCAGGACTAAACACAAACCATAGATAAGCGTAGGACGCAATAATCTTCTGTATAGAAGGAGCGTCTGTAAACAGATAAGATAAGATAAGCTCCGACAGAGATTTGTACCTGGTACCAAGGGTGTCCATGAGTTCAACCAGCTCCGACAGAGACTTGTACCTGGGACCAAGAGTGTCCATGAGTCCAACCAGCTCCGACAGAGACTTGTACCTGGGACCAAGGGTGTCCATGAGTTCAACCAGCTCCGTCAGAGACTTGTACCTGGGACCAAGAGTGTCCATGAGTCCAACCAGCTCCGACAGAGATTTGTACCCGGGACCAAGGGTGTCCATGAGTTCAACCAGCTCCGACAGAGACTTGTACCCGGGACCAATGGTGTCCATGAGTTCAACCAGCTCCGACAGAGACTTGTACGTGGGACCAAGGGTGTCCATGAGTTCAACCAGCTCCGACAGAGATTTGTACCAGGCACCAAGGTTGTCCATGAGTTCAACCAGGTCCGACAGAGACTTGTACCTGGGACCAAGGGTGTCCATGAGTTCAACCAGCTCCGACAGAGACTTGTACCTGGGACCAAGGGTGTCCATGAGTTCAACCAGCTCCGACAGAGACTTGTACCCGGGACCAAGGGTGTCCATGAGTTCAACCAGCTCCGACAGAGACTTGTACCTGAGACCAAAGGTGTCCATGAGGTCAACTAGCTCCGAATACCTGAATACCTGATACTAGTTTGGGAAACAAAGGCGGCTGGGAATAGCGTGGTCCCTCATAGCCGTGGCCTGTGAACTCTGCGTCACTGGCCAATACGATCTTGGCAGAACGCAATAATATCTGTACAGAGGGAGCGTCTGTAACACATAAGAGGGTTCAGTCGTGGAGTCACTGTCAACTACTGTTTTTTTTTAATTTTAAATATTTTTTTTATTGTAGCCCAGTCTGCGTGTCAACTTTAAGATGATAACATATTTGTGTGAGCCGCCCAGCCATCTCCCATATTGGCGTCACTTCATCTTATTATTTAGTACATAAGTTCAAACTTGTGTCTGGGTGTCGAGGTCGGACGGTAAGTCTGATGAGAGGGTCACGTGGGCGGTCATCAAAGAAACGTCTACTGGGATGCCTGGCACAAATGGGGCGCAGAGAAAGAGACGGTAGGCATGCGATACATTATGTCTTCGTCGACATTTATTGTTGCCATGGTGGGGTTGGCGGCGAGAGAACATATTCGTGTCTAAATTAACTAGAACAAACCCCGCTTCTCATCATGCCTGCCCTACATATGGCAAACCACCATTATCCCTTGACCTTGACCTGATTTGTATCACGTAATGGAACAGATTTCACAGAACGTGAGTAATCAAACCAGTTTGTTAGGGAATCTCAATTACGATTTCTAAAAAAAACACACACAAACGAATATTGCGAAAGCTAACGTCTTTACATATAGGCCTTTTAAGGGGGGTTAACTTTGACAAATTTCGTCTCAACAAATCATCGCTGAAGAAATGTTCAATACCTAAATCTTTACCCGCTCATCGAAATGAACGAATTTTACAGTTTACATGATTATGGTAAACATCGTAGGAAAATATGTAGAAAAGATTTAAGCATACATTTTCAAATCACTTTTTAAAATAATTTTATTTAACTAAGTGAACGGAACTATCTTATCTTATCTTATCTGTTTACAGACGCTCCTTCTATACAGAAGATTGTTGCGTCCTACGCTTATCTATGGTTTGTGTTTAGTCCTGATTTTTATTAGAGATTTAAATGTTGATAAAGTGTTGGTTTTCCTGGATTTTCAGGCAACCCATTCCACGCCCGAATTCCGGACGGGAAGAAGGAAAACTTGTATGTGTTTGTTCTTGCATACGGAATAAGAAAGGTGTTTTTATCCTTATGTCTATCTGAGGGTTGTATTAAGTTATCTTTGCGTTGTATTTCTAAATTAGAATTAATTGCTTTATGTATGATTACTACGTTGCTTTTGATTCTTCTATCCTCTAGTGTTTCAGGGTTTAATGATTTAACTAATGGTGTTATTCTTGTCAGTTTCGAATATTCTCCAGTAATGAATCTGGCAGCTCTTTTTTGAATTTGTTCTAGTTTATCAATGTTTTCTTTGGTGGATGGGTCCCATACAGAAGATGCATATTCTAGTACAGGTCTCACCAAAGTGAGGTAGCATTTTAGTTTTATATCTCTATTACATTTGTTAAAGTTTCTTTTTATAAAGCCTAAGGTTTTGTTTGATTTTTTAATAACTTCATTGACATGGGGATTCCATGATAGTTTCTCATTTATTAAGACTCCTAAGTATTTTGAATCTTTAGTTTGGGTCAGTTCTTTTCCATGAATATAATATTTTGAATTTATTTGTTTCTTTTTCTTTGTTACTCTTTACAGTTGACACTTTTCTGGGTGGAAAGACATACTCCAGTTAGTTTCCCATTTTATCAATTCATCTAAGTCCTTTTGTAAAATTTTGCTGTCTTATTCTGATTTAATTGTTCTATAGATTATACAATCATCAGCAAATAACCTAACTTTTGTACCACGTAATGGAACTAAGAACACAAATCTTAATGATGGGCCGTTGGATTTACAAAACAAACGAGCTTCAGAATCAGTTCTTCGATCAATGATACGGCATTTATAGCTCACAGTCGACAATTTCTATACTTAAGACTCAAATTATCGTTTTGAAGGATAAATGTTGGTTTCCGTTCCATAGTTCTGGCTTGGTTTTTCCTTTTAAACAGATCACAATTAAGGGCTTTACTTGCATGAGTTTTTAGTGGAGTTATATTTTTAAATTCAATTTGAATTGAATCTTGAATAAACTTGTTAGCTGACACATTATATGTATATCGGTAGAAAGCGGATTGAATGTTTTCTGTGCGTTAAGTTTAATTTATTTTGTTTAGTTAATCAAATGAACAATGGATCTAAGAAAGATTTTCCTTGCATATTAATATTTTATCCTACTTTAAATCATATTTATTTTATTCGAATAAAATTTTTAAAACCCAATGAAACGAAACCAAAATTCAAATGAAAAAAAAAGTTAAGCCTATTTTACTCTTAGGCTTTAAGGCGATTGCGCAGAGAAGCGGAGAAGACTGGTTGGCCTCAAATAAATTTTTAAAAAACCCACCAATGTCATGTATAACAAAGGTCTTCGTCATATTTTATTTAAAAATTCCTGGTTATATTTTCATTATTTGCTTACTGATGTGCTCTTCCCGATTCTGCCATTAGCCTCGCTGATCAGCCTTATACAACACACGGAGCGTTTTAATCGGCACGACAAGTAAAAGAAATTAGGAATTATTGTTGAGAGTATAGAGAAAAGAGAGAATACATAGACAATTGATGTAGCTTTTTTAGAAAACATAAAAACTAAAAGGAAAGTGGTGCTGTATTCAAACGCAAATTAATGGCGTGCTTCTTAATTTTGATTATTAAAGACTCGCTAAAAAGTTTATGGGGGTGAAGGAAAGACACATTTTTTTAATTTTCTACTAAGCACTGAAATTCTTTTTTCGCATCAAGACACATTTATATGACGAGGAGTTTATTGTCAGAAGGAATTCAGAGAATTTAACACGATAACGCCGACTACAATCAGAAAATTATTTTATTAGCCAATTTTTTAAAAATAGCATACGGTACAAGTCAAAGAATATGATATGGCCATGTTTAGTCAGTACACATACAACTCATGGGAACCTTTTCAACTGCCAAGTGATAAGGCACTTATAATAGAAAGTATAGGTGACGGTGAAGAAGAATGGGTAATTAGAGAAGACAATGCCAAACGTGTCTAACACCAATGGGGAACTGTCCCCCTTCAGGCTCTTTAAGTGCTTTATTTAGTTAGATCCTTTACTCACAGACTTGAAGATTAAACAGCGAATATCTTGAACCGAAGAAAAATAAATGAGTAGCAAGTGTTTTGACCTCATTATTATACAGGAACCACAAGCACGGATTGTAACAAATGCTATTCATCCGGAAATTGAACCTTTGGCCATCAGGAATAGTTAGCATTTTCATTATGAGCCCCTGTATCCATTATTAAACAATAACACCAAAAATTCATAATCATAATCATGTAGTAGAGTGTTCTTCCGTAAGGATCTTTATAAAACATCTCCCTATCCTAGATGATTGCAAATTTCCAAAACCGTACCATTATGACAACACCTATATTTTATTACTCATATTTCTACTGGTTGCACTATTATAAATTTTTCAGAGAAATTAATGTCAAGACAAAATTACACGTCCTTGGGACTATATTTTAAAAACTGTCTACTGTCCAATCATTGTACACGTATTATGTGATAACCATCCCAGACTCACCTTTCACCCCACCCCCATTATTTTCAAGCATTTTTACCAACATCCGGTCGTGAAGTGTAGCAATAAATCATTTTTGTTAGGATTACGTCCCATCCCCCACCTTTTTCCATAAAAAAAATGTTAACACATGGAGCACTAGAAAAAAAAAGGGGGGGGGGAATCTGACAGAGGAAGCCATGTTGTGTCATCGATCGATTACTTCAACACGATGGAGACGTCCTGCATGAATTCAGCTTTGAGAACCCGGGTCCAAGCCGACGTTGCGTTGGCGGACAGTCGCTGAAGATGGATGGTATTCTACCCTGCATGTTCTCTACCTTGAAAACCCTTGACAACATAACGAGTAGCGCTCCACTGTGTTGTTGCGGTCAGCCACGGAGGTTGGCTGGAACACTATCTTGCATGTTTTCTACCTTGACAACCCGACGAGTAGCACTCTACGATGTGGTTGAAAACTGACACACAAAGTGGATGGTACACCATCCTGCATGATTACCACATGACAACCCAAACAATTTTAAATCCAAAAGGTTTAGACGAGTCCAGATACCGACAATGGAGGGTAACCCGAGCAAAGCATTGTGTGTATGGGGGGGGGGTAAAATGTTACAATACTGTAACGGCAACACAATAACGGAAGGTGTCAGAATGTCCGTGTCGGGAGCTGACCGTGGTGACGACGTGGTGTGGGTGTATGAATAATAAAAGACCGCCAATAACCGTAAACATTAAAAAAAAACACACAACCAAAAACAAATGGATTTCGTGTGTTTAAAAGGTGTGAAGGCATTTTCCCGAGCTCTTATATCAAACGATATTTTTAACATAGGTTGTGTGCTTGGAGTTCTGGGCAAATCCATGGGAAGCATGTGTGTGACGTCATGTCGTGTGTCATCATTTAACTACGAAATTTAAAGGATAATGTAATACGAAATTCGACAAGACCGACTTAAATAAGCGAATAAAGTCTATGTCAAGATAAGAGCTCTGCGTGACCAGGTTATGGACGTACATGTTGCGGATATCTCGCTACATAGTTGTATGAGAAAAATTGACAGTTGTTTGCATAATTTGTCTTTTTTAAAATCCCTTATATTAACTTCACCGGCGTCTCTCTCTCTCTCTGTCTTGGGCGGGCGGAAAAACAAAAGTAAAAAATGACCCACTTCCCGTGGTCCGATCAAGCTGAAATTTGGCACACGGACCCGTCTCACCTAACAATGCATCGTATCAAAATTTTAGATCGATCGAACGTACCGTAATTAAATTAATGCATTTTTAGTTTATCCTTATATGAGGTATTTAATTCAAATTTACTGTTTGTTATTGTTTTTTTCCACGTGAAAGTTTGAGTTGACGCGTTGAGGCGATCCATCGACGTACGCGCGTGCTTTTGTTTAAATTTTACGTGTCACGCTGATCTCGGTCAAGCGAATCGGTGACCAGACTTTTCCCCCTCTACAGGGTTATGAAGCAAAGTTAAGTTACGACAGATTCAGTCTGTAAATATTTGTAAATACTTTTAGTTATGTCTCATATATAAGGGATTTATAGTCAAAAACTTTGTTTTTACGGGTTTGTTTTATTTAAATCCCTTATATTAACTTCACCGGCGTCTCTCTCTCTCTCTCTCTCTCTCTCTCTCTCTCTCTCTCTCTCTCTCTCTCTCTCTCTCTCTCTCTCTCTCTCTCTCTCTCTCTCTCTCTCTCTGTCTGTCGTCATCTCATGGGCGGGCGGAAAAACAAAAGTCGTAAATGACCCACTTCCCGTCCGTGATCCGATCGAGCTTAAATTTGGCACACGGGCCCGTCTAACCTAACAATGCATCGTATCAAAATTTCAGATCGATCGATCGTACGGTAATTAAATTAATGCATTTTTAGTTTATCCTTATATCAGGTATGTAATTCAAATTCACGGTTTGTTATTGTTTTTTTCTTCCACTTCCACG
Source organism: Ampullaceana balthica (assembly GCA_944989445.1). Lineage (NCBI taxonomy): Eukaryota > Metazoa > Mollusca > Gastropoda > Lymnaeidae > Ampullaceana > Ampullaceana balthica. The sequence goes on from CALYLW010000078.1 coordinate 666,612, forward strand.
TGAGTTTGAGTTGACGCCGACCGTCGTGCCGACACCCCCTCACGTCCCACCCCCATTTATTAAAGACAAGGGACATCACTCGGTGTCAGTCTGTCAATGTTTGTAGCGTTTGAAAATAATCAATACTGTTAGTTATGTCTCATATATAAGGGATTTATAGCCAAAAACTTTGTTTTTACGGGTTTGTTTTATTACCACGTTTTTATTAACTCGCTTTCGTTGGGCATTGTTTGTTTGATTGTCCAAGATTTTTTCAAATCTGCCAACGTAAAATTGAACCACTTCTGATTGTCCTAGAGAACTGAAAGTTTTACCACAGATATATATTGGATGACAATGCATTGTATCAAAATTTCAGATCGATCAAATGTACCGTTAATAAATTATTGAAATTTTAAGTTTATCTATAGTCTATATAAAAGCATATGCACCGTCGGCTTTTGTTGACATCCGTGAGTTCACCCCGTGACCACATCACAATGTTTTTAAAATGTTGGGCGGGCGCTGTGAGGTGTTTGGTAAAATAAATAGAGGTAAAAAAAATATTTAAAAAAACCAGGTTGTTATAAGTGGACTAAAAAGAATAAAATAAATAAAGGTAAAAACCACATTTTTACAAGTGGACTAAAAAGAAGAACATAATTTAAAACTTGTAAGTTCAAGTACTTCGGTTGAATATGACTAAAAACGTGGGGCGGGTGTTTGGTATAAAAATTAAAGATTTCTAATTTAGAAGGCAAAAGAGAGATCTATAAGTTAGAGAATGAGTGAACCGCATATGTTAAACCTCATAAGCGCCTGCCCCACGTTTTTAGTCATATTAAGGAGAAGTACTTTAACTTACAAGTTTTAAATTATTTTCTTCTTTTTAGTCCACTTGTAAAAATGTGGTTTTTAAAAATCATTTTTTTTACCTTTATTTATTTTTATTAACTCGCTTTCGTTCCTCTTTGTTGGTTTGTTGGTTTGTCCAAGATTTTTTCAAATCTGCCAACGTAAAATTGAACCACTTCTGATGGACCTAGAGATCTAACAATTTTACCACTGATAGATCTTGGATGAAAATGCATTGTATCAAAATTTCAGATCGATCGAATGTACCGTTATTAAATTATTGAACTTTTTAGTTTATCTTTAGTCTATATATAAGCATCTGTACCGTCTGCTTTTGTTGACATCCGTGAGTTCACCCCGTGACCACATCACAATGTTTTTAAAACGTTGGGCGGGCGCTTGTGAGGTGTTTGGTAAAATAAATAGAGGTAAAAAAAATATTTTTAAAAACCAGGTTGTTATAAGTGGACTAAAAGGAATAAAATAAATTGAAGTAAAAAAATATGTTTAAAAACCACGTTTTTATAAGCGGACTAAAAAGAAGAAAATAATTTAAAACTTATAAGTTCAAGTACTTTGATTTAATATGACTAAAACTTGAACTTATAAGTTTTAAATTATTTTCTTCTTTTTAGTCCACTTATAAAAGCCTGGTTTTTAAAAATCTTTTTTTTACTTCTATTTATTTACGATCGTGACAATTCGGCTCCGTTTTATAGTTTGTCTCGTGCAGTGGTCGACTGAATTTTTGGGGAGATAGTCATCACCCGTTCGGTGGCATGTTGTTGTAACTCCCCCCCCCCAACAGCCGTCTCGACCGGCATTACATGTGCATCACGTCAAAAATACTATTCATTATAGTTAAAATAAATAACTCGTAAAAACAGAGCTTTTGACTATAAATCCCAACGCGCATAACTCAAAATAAAGTCTTGGAAGAAATACTGCACCAAAAATAACTCGTTTTTGAACGTCCGTTTAAACGTGTTCAATATGATTGGCTATAGGAGTCATATGTGGTTGAGGGACCAATCGCTAACGATGTCCGCATGGAACATAGGCTTTATTACCTATGGTTTGGATGTGTGTGTGTAAGAATATGTTACATGTACTATTCTAAGATAACACCTCATGAAAGCTTATGTGACATGTAGGATTATGTCATTTCAACAGTCTACAAATTACTAGCGTAAAGCTCATCAATTGAGTGACAACAAAGTGTTTCACTTTGTCATAATTATCTGTGTAACGCTCGTTCACTATGGCGTCAGAAATCCTCACCTATAAAAACGATCGCCCCCCCCCCACCACACAACGCCACACCTCAACAATGACATCAGATATTGTCGAGCACCGCACGATAATTAAACCGTTTCAGACAAACCGGCTCAAAAAACAAACACGTAATCCACATTAAGTGAAGATGACGCTTAAAGCTAGTTGACCAATTAACCACTATCGTCTCCGGTAATGCCAAGGCTTGCACATCGCTCAGTCATTGATTCTAGATCTCAGCGCGTCCCAAACCGGTTGAAGATGGCAGCTCTAGAAGCTGCCGCCATCTGAACATCTTTAGATATAGATAAATATACCTATCAAATAAATATATACTCTTTTTAAAAAAATAATATTTTATTAAAAATAGCCAGTACAGTTTTTACCAAAACGTACAAGCCTTCGTAAAATCTCGATAAATGTAGGAACGAATTTTTTTTAGTCGAGTGCGTTTATAGCCTGTTTAGAACTTGTTTGCTAATTACTGTGTTTTATCGTTGTTTTTTTCTCTCTGTCTCTCTTCCTTCGCGTGTTGTCGCCGCTGATCGGCTAATTGCTGTTTGCATGTGTTGCCATCAGCCCTGATGCACTCGAGTGGAAGGCGATACGTGAGCCAGAAATGCAAGAGCTGTGTTTGGAGAGTAGTGGATCTGACACTCAAGGCCCTTGTATTGGAGTGGATTTAGAGGCTACGCAAGCTGATAGTTCGTGGATCCACTATCCACTAAACCCGCATGTTATAGCCTTTCAATTATATTCTGGCAGCTGTGAAATGCAAATGAATATTTTTATTGAATTAAAAAAATTTTTTTATGAAAAATGGTTGAAGTGTTAATTGCCGATATGCTTGTTTGTGTTGTTTGCTGAGAAGAAGAATAGTGTTTTCTCCCAATAATATGCTCTACGTATTTATTGAATGCAGGCATTTTGCTATATCGTGTAATTAATTTGTAGCAGATGTGGGGCAAGAGAACGGAAAATCTGAGAGAGGGTCAAGTGCGGGTGTCTTATAGACCTTGTTAGTTCATGGCGGAAATTTATTAATAGGGATATCCGGAGTGTTCAGATGTATCAATTTCATTGAGATATTAATAGATATCCGGGTATTCTGATAGGACTTCTCTCAACAGATTATTGTTGATTCTAAGTTTAATCAGCTCAGTGGAGTTAACAAAGTGAAAACTTGTTTCAAACATTAGTGCCCTAAAAAGTGTGCTTGTCATTTCTAAAACCGGAAAGCTTCATAACTCATTGAGTAAAGTTCTATTTTTAGATTAAATTTTAGTGGAACATGTTTTGAAGCATAAATACAGTCGAATCAATAAGTTCTCAATATTGTTAGCATAGTAAAATTACGAAACTGTTGTGTGTTTTTTTCAAGTCCAATAAGCTGTCTTAAATTAACGAAGAATTAACAGATAGCTGATAAGATACTTCCTTTTCAATATACCAACATTTACATATTGTCTTGTATCTTTATTAAATTTTGATGAAATTCGCCCCCCCCCACCTTAATACTTCTATTAATAGATTTCCGCCATGTTATGACAAAGCCTATATTACTTCTGATCGCATGCTTAGAAAACATGCTCTTAACATTGTGACAATGCGTAATGAGATATGACGTGTTCTGGTTGGAGAAAAGAAAAATATTATTATCAACTTTTATGAGACAAAATGAGTAATTTTGAAAAAAAAATCCAAGTATGCGAACATTTTTGAGTTCTATCTTCTATACGACTGACTATAGCCAAAAGGTTAGGGGTCAACTATAAGCAATGGGTCATGTAGCTTTCATCATTAGAACAAGAAAGTATTAAAAATGTGACTCCGAGATTTACATATGAATGTCTGAGGTGGCCTAAAAATGATTAAAGACTTGGAAACCTTTTATGGGAGAATCATGTACTGTGTTTACAAAGAGCGTAACTTAGGAAACTGTGGTGCTAGCTCTTTGATGAGTTCGTCTAGCTTGCTTATAACGTCGTGAAATTACGGCCCGTGGACTATATCCGTTCCATTTATTCCTCATCTCAGCTCGCAAGATAGTTTTTTCATTATCAAGAGTGCTGACAGTCATATTTTTTCTTTGCTTTTATTTTAGCTACGAAGCTTTCCTCTGCACACAACTGGATAATCCTGTCTTGAAAAGCACGCAGTTTTATTTCGGCGTTTAATCCCCGTATTCAACACTTTAAGCAAATCGATAGCCCCATTTAAATATCTCCCATGGCTAATCTACATTCAAATACACACTCTTCCGAGTAAAACCACTATGTACACTTCCATTTAATAAAATATATTCTCGATCGGTGCGCTTTATATCAAACATGTTTTACGAGACATTACTAAAATTTTGTATTTTTTTATTGTCGTGCGCTGCGTATTATAATGAACATTCTCTTAGTTATGTCTCCTATATAAAGGATTTATAAGCAAAAACTTGTTTTTTTACGTTCTTTTAATTATATACTAAAATTACAAAACAACACATGAGGTTAGGAACATTCTAGATCAGGGGTCGGGAAACTTTTTGGCTGAGAGAGCATAAACACCACATATTTTGAAAAAGTAATTCTGCGAGAGCCATTCATTGTGTTTAAAACTAAAAATTTAAGTAAATGTGTGCATTTTGTGTGATTTTAATGCTAAAAGTACAATAATTATGTCAGTGAATTCTTTTAAATGACATTGTTATGCTGTTTTATTATACGCAATTAATACGTAGATCAAATGAGTCTGAATAAAAGTTGTTGTTTTTTTTAAATAAACGAACATTTGTCTGAGAGCCAGATGCAGCCATCAATAGAGCCACATCTGGCTCGCGAGCCATGGTTTCCCGACCCCTGTTCTAGATAAACAAAAAGCACTTCAAGTGCTTCTTTTTTGTATATATCCCAAAAATACATTCATTTTAGAGAGCCTTTTTGAACACCTTCATATCAATATGCCCCCTTCCCCCAAGTGCCTCCAATAAATCTCACAAGTGCCACACAACCACACAAGTGCCTCACACCAACACAAGTGCCACACAACCACACAAGTGCCACACACCCACACAAGTGCCACACACCCACACAAGTGCCACACAACCACACAAGTGCCACACAACCACACAAGTGCCACACAACCACACAAGTGCCACACACCCACACAAGTGCCACACAAGTGCCACACAATCACACAAGTGTCACACAAGTGCCACACACCCACACAAGTGCCACACACACACAAGTGCCACACAACCACATAAGTGCCACACAACCACACAAGTGCCACACACCCACACAAATGTCACACATCCACATAAGGGCCGCGCACCCACACAAGTGCCACACACCCACACAAGTGCCACACACCCACACAAGTGCCACACACCCACACAAGTGCCACACACCCACACAAGTGCCACACACCCATGCAAGTGCCACACACCTACACAAGTGCCACACACCCACACAAGTGCCACACACACACAAGTGCCACACAACCACACAAGTGCCACACAACCACACAAGTGCAACACACCCACACAAATGTCACACACCCACATAAGGGCCGCGCACCCACACAAGTGCCTCACCCCCCACACAAGTGCCACACACCCACACAAGTGCCACACACCCACACAAGTGCCACACACCCACACAAGTGCCACACACCCACACAAGTGCCTCACACCCACACAAGTGCCACACACCCACACAAGTGCCACCCACCCACATGCTTCTGTTATCTAATGAGATGATTCCGTGACAGTATCCGTATTGTTGTAATGATAATTGTGTGGCACACAAGATGAAATATCTGCATATATAAAGATGTTTGGTCGATATTTAATTGACATGGTAAGCTATAGTCGAATCGCATTAAGGTGAAAGTAAATGTCTTGATCCAAAGAACGCGGTGGCCCATCAAAGGTGTTTGGAATGTTAAGAGGTTTAATGTAATATTTTTCAATTTGATTTATGTTTTTCCCCCGCGTGTCTTCGATTACTGAGTATATTAGTCAGTGTGTGTGGTGTTGTGATGCATTGAGCAGATTCTTCTTGGTTGTTTGTTGGAAGCATGCGCACAAGAGTTGTCGTTGTTTTTTTTTGTTGATGGTATAACCTGTGTAACGTACACCACCGAGCGCGACGCATCTTGCAGTTTTCAATAAACGGAACGATGCCACGCAGAATTTTAATTGCTTGATTAAAGTGGGTCGTGAAATATAAGATTCATGCCAGAAATTTAACACAGTTTCGCCCACGAAATTCTTGGCCGATAAACTGTAATTATCTACGATAATTTCCTTCCCAGCTCGCAGATCCTAGTAATTATTTTCTTTTTTAGTTTTTTTTTAAAATGTGCATATTTATGAGACACTCATTCGATCTTTGTTACTGAATATTGCAAAGACAACTAGACGCTTGTGTAGAATTGTGCATAACACAATTGCAGATATATGAATACCGTCATTAACCAGACATGCACAGGCAGCGAATGAGAGCGACATGGAGCACATGATTGTCCATCATTATTTGACCAGTTTTGTTAAAAACAAATTGTGCATGTCAATATTTGAAGAAATGGCCCCATTTTGAAGCAAGTTTGATTGAATATTAATTTACCCATGGTTGTAAGGGATTGAAGTAGCTCCAATTTTCTTTGATACATAACCTGTATATTAATTCTATCGCAGCCGACAAGGAATGTAACTTAAATAGTACGATGCTTAACTAGTGTGCAATACGGACAGTGAGAATTTCGGCAAATATGGTAAAAGGAAGTCTCTATTGTGGCTTCCACACGTAGGTCATAGGTGGTTTGTAGCCTACATCTAAACTCAACGTTCCTCAGATTGATGAGCCAAACGACACAAGCTCTTGGCAGAGCGTGTTAATTTTAAATTGATGTTTTATATTATTAGACACTAAATTATTGAGTTGAGCTTTTTGTATGTATACCATTTCTCTGTGTTCAGTTGTGGCTCCAAAGTCATGTTTTGTTTTTTGTTTTTTTTTCTGGGTTTTTTTTGTGTGGTTTTTTTTGTCCCAAAACTTGTGGTCGTAAGGGGTACTAATGATTCCATTAGAGTTTCCTCGGGGCTTGGTAGACCTTGGCGGCGCCCATCTCCTCTCCAGATCAGCGGAGGACTTTTATTAGCAATAGTAATTCATCAATAATTTTTATTGTGGCCTTAACGTGGCCTAGATCCCACGCCCCTCAGCTTGTGAGGCGAGCCCACTATTGACTTCGCTTTCCAGCCGCCCCATGTTGTTTTACTATTTCAGAAATCAACACATTTCTTAAATTTGACCGCGCTTATAAAAAAATAATAATTTTTATTTTATAAAAGCAACAACAAGCAACATCTTCCGGAAACAAAAAGATGTCTAGTTATCATCATGTTTTAACTTAAACTAAGACAAAATTCTTTCAAATTCTAGTCCTTGATGACTAAATGTCTTGTTTTTTCCGCTTGTCTTCTTTCAATCCCCGTGAATTACTCAACAACTTTCTTTGAACTAAATCTCTAGATTTAAAAAGAAAGGAATTTGAAGTATTTTGCAATACCAAATGGAATACTTTTTTTTGTTTGTTAAAGTTCATGAAATGATATCATTGTAATGGCTATAATGCCACTCGCCTCTTTTTGCAAGTGCATGAGTTTGTCTTTTATGGTTGTTCTAAAGCCCTGAAACTAAAGACGCAATCAGTCGGCGCACCATGGCAACAAACGAAGAAATCCCTGTTATTGGACACTTCAAATTGCTTCCCTCACGCTTTCTGCCTCAGGAAATCACACGCTTCTCTAACGACCCTCCCCACTCATGACAACACACGCCATGATGAGCAACAGCTTCCGGTCATTTCTGTTGCGGCAGCTTTGTGGTCTTCTTCCTTTCCATGTCACCGGTCGTTCACGTCACGCTGATTGCACTGTTCCGCACTGTTTTTGTTTGACTTGGGTGCTGGGCGCGCAAACCGGAGTTGTTTTTTTGTAGTCGGGGCTTTTACCGCTAAGAGATATATTATCACTTAGTAAACAATGGATGGAAACATCCAATAATTAGGTATTTCGTAAGCGATATACAATGGGAAATGAGAAAACGTATATGTTGAAACAATTTAGAATTTATTTTAAAGCTTCAAATAATTTAAAAGGATACGGGTACGTTTAGGGATCGGTGCATTGTTCTATGATTGGAATTAAATCTTAACATTCAATGTTTTAAAACAGTTCATTGCCATCACAAATAAACCCATTTTTATTGAATGTAATCACAACCATTTAATCCCAACTCTTTCTCTTGAAATATTTTAACTAATCCTTCTTCGCCCCAAAATCACGTTAGTGAAATATTTCCGAGCCATTCTGTCATTCGTGTCGCCACTCATTACGTTTCATCGAGTACAATCATGGCGTCATCATTTCCCATCTCTTAGCATTGGCTTGTGCACCAATATACAACTTTTATCTCCAACCTATTGATTTCTCTTTTATCACTAAACATTTTACATGTGGCAGAAGTCTTCAGACATTCCAACTTTATACAATTTTGCATTGAAAGATTTAATAAAGTCGAGCAAAGCATCTAATTATTAGATCCTACATTCAAATTCTGACGAGGCTGGCAGGCAGAGGCTCACAAACACAGTTAACGTGAGCGCTGTTCTTGGAAAATCTGCTCGCGTTTCTATTGTGATTGATGGCTCAGGGAGTATACGATTAGCCCTTAATTCGAGGCCGTCAACCCACCACCACAACACAAACCACATGCCTTGAAATAGAGACCTGCATTGCAAAATCAATCAAGCTATAGAATTTTTTCTTAACAAATGAATCCCCCCCCCCAACAAACGTGCAAAACAAATTAGCAGCATGTTATCATTGTTTTAACAGTGAACCTTGCTGCATGTACCAAGTGAACGTTTTGTACTGGGGTTGTATGGTGGTGGGGGGGGTAGAGGGTTAAAAAAGTTTTTATTGGTTTTGAAATTATTTTCGAGCCAAGCTTTTTTTAAATACTAGACGCCCCGCGGCGTAGCATACGCCGCAGACTTGCTCACGGAGAGTGCATAGAAAGTGGAGAAAGAACGGACACAAACTACAGCACGATGAATTAAAAACAACGCGAGTGAACGGTTGGGGGGGGGGACTGCCGACTCATTGTTGGTTTCGAGACATTTGCAGGCAAAATTCAGTACAGCCCTAACTTCTATGAAGTCAGCTATAAAACGATAATCGATTTAAAATCGGAGTTACATAATCGATATTCGGTTTTCCAAAAACAAAACAAAAAACAACAACATGCAATTAACAATCCTAAATATGACTAACCCTCGCTAGGGTCGACCAATCACAGTTTATGTTTTAAGGGATGGTAGTAATAAATGGGAGGCGGTTAACAACAACCTCAGTGTGCATGTCTTCACGTTTACTCACTATTTTTTATTTACTTAGTGCTGCTTTTTGCGTCTGTAATCTCACCCCCCTTCCCAACCGTCCTTGCACTGTATATGATGATAAAGTCTAAGGCGTATGCTATGCAATAAAAGGGTAAAAGAACAGACACAAACAGACATTAAAAAAAAACACCAAAAAAACAATGTATTCGCTGGGGCTTGAACCCAGGACCTTACCCGCATGAGGCGGACGTGATAACCAGTACACTACGGATGTCACGTTTTCTGTGAAGGAACAATGCAAGTGAAACGCAAGGACCATTGTTGGTCACCCCTCCACTACCTGCGCTTGCCAACCGTTAACTGTGCTTAGCATTCGTCATGCTTGTTTGCACATGCTTGCGTTTTGGTGGTGTCTCGCATGGTCCCATGAAGAGAATTATATATATACTAGGGGCAAGTACCCGGCTTTCCCGGGTTTAACAACAGCAGCAACAAAAACAACAAAAAGAACAACAAAACAACAAAACAACAACAAAAACAACAACAAAACAACAACTACAACAACAACAACAACAAAGCAACAACAACAAAACAACAACAGCAACAACAACAGCAACAACAACAAAGCAACAACAACATGAAGGACATTGTCGTCGCAGGGCAAGGGATGTGGACAACAACAACAACAGCAAAAACAACACAAAAACAACAACAGCAACAAAAACAGCAACAACAACAAAAACAAAAACAACTGCAACAGCAACAAAAAAAAACAAAAAAAAACAACAAAGCAACAACTACAACAACAGCAACAACAACAAAGAAACAACAACAAAGCAACAAAAACAACAAAGCAAAACAACAAAACAACAACTACAACAACAAAAGCAACAACAGCAAAGCAACAACAACAAAACAATTATTTTATGGCGATAGTCGCCTTCTTGTTAATCTCGACACCAAAATGTTTATTATTTTGCGTCATTATTTTGTGTCTTAATTTTCAATATTTTTTATTTTATATAGCTCATATAAGGAAAAATTACATTTTGGGCCCCCGGCCCCCAGTATCTTATATATATGGAACGAAAGCTGTTTAATAAACTTTCCGGTATAATTTTGTGTACGTGTACCAAATTTCACGTTATTTGGTTGTCTGGATCTTGAGTTATTAGGGAACAGACAGACAGACAGACAGACAACAAATGCGTCTTATATGTATAGAGATATATTGATTATATATAGATTTTCTATTTTTGCCTTGGACAAGGTACTGATGAGTAATTTACTGATTTAAGTTTTACTAAACTCTGTGGCTAATGAAATTTAAAACTATTGTAGTTGATAAATATACTTAGTTGACACATGTGTTTCCTTTTATTGTGGAAATTTTACACATCAAATGAGCACTACTCTGGCTACTGGGCTAGAATGTGAAACTTGATATTTTGAATATTAAATTTAACTGACATCAGTATTGAGCACCTGGCTAATGCTACAAAAAAATTATTTAAAAGCGTATCAATATGCCCAACGACATAATAGTCATTTTTAGGATTATTTATAAACAAAGTATAAATAAAATATTTAAAAAAATTATATGAACAACTTTGACAGTACATTTCACATTGAAGTAACACCGTTAAACAAGCGGTGGTCTCTCTGGCTAAGGCGTGGCGTAGTTTTACACGTAAGTAATGACCTAATATGACGTGTAGGTTGTTGCAATTTTCAGGTTGTACCTGATGCCAGATGAACGCCGGTACCTGCAGTCTAAGCTGAGGAAAAAAACGTGCCACCCGAAGTTTGAGGAGACCTATGTGTTCCAGGTACGTCATGTTGTCGGTCATTGCATGTGTATCAGGACACAAAGACTAAAACCTGTTGATCCTACATGTGGAGGGTCGGCAAGAGTCCTGAGTCCAATGATTCTATAGGTCTTTCCGGGAAATTCTGCTAGCAACTCCAACTCCCCCCTTCTCTTTTAAGAGGAAAGAAAAGCTAAGGAAACTCCCCAGGGTGGTCCGCTCTTGTCACCTAGGAACACGGTTGGAGGTGCCTTCCACAAAATTAACCTCACAAACGAGTTGTGGAATTTCCTGCCTCATCTCGCCACTATCTCGGAGCTACCCCGGCTCAGCGTACGAGTCTAGTGACCATGGACCGTCTTTATAAATCATTTTTTTCATTTGAATATGTTTGAAATGAAAACATTTCGCTAAAAGACAATTTACATCTTCCCTCAAAATGTCATCACCCTCCCTGTAATAGAACTTATGGTCAAGTGACAAGACTTTAACACACTCTGTGTTCTGGTTAACAACTGTCTTTAATCACTCTATACATTCAACTGGGATCAACTGTACAATCAACCACCTAAGCAGCTTGTATGCTATCCACCTCTGTTACCTCTTGAACCGTACATTTATAGTCAGCTATCCTCCCAGTCCTTGACCACGCACGCTTACCGTTCACATCACAAACCACGTGTTTCATACTAGGTCAAGTCTTTGCATGCTCATACAATGTAAACACAACAACACGTCTCTCACACTCCCGTTAACCATGACGTCATTTCTTATGAAAGACTTTATCAATTCAGTAACTATGATTTATATTTATTTATTTTTATGTTAGTTTGACGTGGGAACACTATTCCTTCTTAACAATGAAAATAACTGTCGCTTTATAATGAATACTATTATATTATAAATAATAATTTAAATAACAGTAGTTTAGCTCAGTTTAATATATTTGCATTGGTATGACAGAGCAAAGATAACCTTAAATCAAATATTATAATGTATAGACTTTTTCTAATAAATATATATATTTTAAATAAATTAAAATTATTGTTATAATTCATAGACAAATTTCAAAATAATGATTTGCAAGTCCCACTTCAAGTTTCTGTTTTTCTCTCACTTGAAAATTAATTCTTTTTAAAATTATTTTTTTAAACATATATTATTTATTTGACATCGTCTCACCCCGTTCCCAGTCGATGGATTGACAACATCTTACCACACTCCACCAGTCTATAGAAATGTGATCTGCAAAATCTCTGTTTGTGTAAATATTACTTAAATTTATAATTAGATTAACAAATATTTTCTTACTAGATATCAGTCAGCTATTTAAGAAGACCAATTAAGAACGATGAGTTGACAGCGAAGAAATTTCAGCGGTGGATTTGGGTGTAATAAGAAACCTGGGCATTTGGACTCCATGTCATTGGGGGGGGGTGGGATAGAGGGACCTAACAACAATTATATTTGAGCAACATTCGAAATGCGGGAAGAAGTGGTTTATTTAAATGGAAAACAAAACGTTTACTTCCCAACATACTCACATTTGCCTCAATGCTGCAACATGACCTTTCTCAGGTTTCCTGAATTTTTGGATCAGCTCCTCTGTTAAAGAGGAGAGTCGAAACGCTTTATTTTTTGTTTGTTGTTGTTTTTTTTTGGTTTCAAATTTCGAAATAGTTTTGTCGTGTATGATCTGTTGTTCTGACCTTTAAGTAAACTATAACAACGAGTTCTCGAGCTCAGGCACATGATTCGGGTTAAATTGACCCCGTGCTGGTTCAAGAGAGGATGGTGTGATTAATTAACGCTGTTCGCGCCAATCGTTTAGTAATATCCGTGTTTTCAAGTCAAAGCTAACATACACGTTACTGTGCTCACATATCAGTCAAATAAATGAGTTTTACATCGTATCAACCTTTGGTTTAAATACGTTATTTTTTATTTCTTCTTGAATCACTTCCTTTTTCGCAAACCCAAGTGTATAAACTAACTAAGATACATTTAGTCATGCTCGAAATAACACAAAAAAAAGTTGTTAAAATAATATAGATCTATACATTTCACACTTTCTGAATTATTCTTCTTTTCATTTAGAGTTTATCATTTAATTTATTTACCCCCATCACAAACTGCGCCCTTATCAAAATCCGATACCCCCGTGCCGATTCGCAGTTTGTAATGTCCATTCGATGGCTAGGTTGATGGCCAAGGTTTTAACATAACATCTGAATAACATAGATTACTTTTAACCCGACGATTCTCTAGAGCAGTGCTTCTTAAACTTTTTAGTACGGCGGACCAGCAGGAATTTTTTCCATTGCATGAGGGACCGGTGCACTATTTTCCCTGCACTGACAATTTTTTCGGTCCTTTTTTGAGAACATCTGCGGACCGGCAGCGGATGGCCCACAGACCACCACTTTGAGAAGCACTGCTCTAGAGCAGTGGTCGCCGAACTTGTTTGCCTTATACCCTAGAGTATACATTTTTTGACGTTATCCCCGAAGTCGCGAGGTCCTGCCCACACGGCTTGGCGTTTAGGGGCGCGTCGTAAGCCTTACCCCCTTAAATTAAATTTTTACCCAAAATGGGGTGAATTACCCCTGTTCGCTGACCACTGCTATACAACATCACTAGCGCCAAATAATTAAGTACCACCAGGACAATGAAGATGTCTCCATGCTCTTCTCACCTGCAGGTCTCCCACCGGGCACTAGAAGAACGTGTGCTGAAACTCACTGTCCTTGACGTGGACAGACACAAGCGTCATCAAGTCATCGGCCACGCCCTCTACCCGCTTCGTGAACACGACTGCGAGAATAACGTCCGGCTCGTGATATGGCGAGATCTGGAGAGAGAAGTTTCGGAGGTAAACGCACATACACGTCATTTTATTATTATTTAATAAATATTTTTCTTCTGTATTTTATAGTTGTATATAAACTTGAACTTTAATTTGTTTTGTTTTTAATCTCCAGAAGAGACGAAGGAAAACTAGGAGCCATAATGGATCAATACATTAATCGTCAGTCGTTAAGATAAAAAAAAAGAAGTATACAAAGAAATAAGGAATATTAAGAACATTATAAACCTAAATTTTTAGGTGTTCATCATGGTAGCTGTCCATCAATCACGTTATCAAAATAATAGTTAAAAGTTGTTGACAAGGATAATGAGTGGCAGTCAACAGAAGTGGAATGAAATTCTACATTTAACTACAGTTATGTTAATACACCTTTATAGTTTGAAGCCAGATAATTGATAATCTCAATGTCTATATTCTACAGTATAATAATGCGCATAGTTTTAATTGTTCACGTCAGAACCTGCTCGTATTTCTCTTTGTTAAGTTAGCGGCCTATTCGTGTACCTGACTTAGAACATATTGATATTTTAAATAATGTTTTGAAGAAAATTACCTGGTTCCATAAGAATATGAGGGCTGCAATTTAAATTAATCCGTTGTCTTGTGCTATAGCAGAATCGGAAAACGTGACTTTACAACAAAATGAGAAGGGGAAAAAATAGAAGAAAAAAAGTATTAATAAAATTACTCAATTTGCAAACAATATTATTTGGAAATTTTTAATTCATTAGTAACTTTTGCAAAAGAAATGGATTTTAGCCATAAATTCTCGTTGTTACCATTTAAGAAAATGCTTTTGTGGAGTTCGTCCCTCCATGGTCTATGTGTCACTCTTTGAGATTTAATGGTGCTATGTGTCACTCTTTGAGATGTCATGGTGCTATGTGTCCCTCTTGGAGATGTCATGGTGCTATGTGTCACTCTTGGAGAAGTCATGGTGCTATGTGTCACTCTTGGAGAAGTCATGGTGTTATGTGTCACTCTTGGAGAAGTCATGGTGCTATGTGTTACTCTTGGAGAAGTCATGGTGCTATGTGTTACTCTTGGAGAAGTCATGGTCCTATGTGTCACTCTTGGAGAAGTCATGGTGCTATGTGTCACTCTTGGAGAAGTCATGGTGTTATGTGTCACTCTTGGAGAAGTCATGGTGCTATGTGTTACTCTTGGAGAAGTCATGGTGCTATGTGTTACTCTTGGAGAAGTCATGGTCCTATGTGTCACTCTTGGAGAAGTCATGGTGCTATGTGTCACTCTTGGAGAAGTCATGGTGTTATGTGTCACTCTTGGAGAAGTCATGGTGCTATGTGTTACTCTTGGAGAAGTCATGGTGCTATGTGTTACTCTTGGAGAAGTCGTGGTGTTATGTGTCACTCTTGGAGAAGTCATGGTGCTATGTGTCACTCTTGGAGAAGTCATGGTCCTATGTGTCACTCTTGGAAAAGTCATAGTGCTATGTGTCACTCTTGGAGAAGTCATGGTGCTATGTGTCACTCTTGGAGAAGTCATGGTGTTATGTGTCACTCTTGGAGAAGTCATGGTGCTATGTGTTACTCTTGGAGAAGTCGTGGTGCTATGTGTCACTCTTGAAGAAGTCATGGTGTTATGTGTCACTCTTGGAGAAGTCATGGTGCTATGTGTCACTCTTGGAAAAGTCATGGTGCTATGTGTCACTCTTGGAGAAGTCATGGTGCTATGTGTCACTCTTGAAGAAGTCATGGTGTTATGTGTCACTCTTGGAGAAGTCATGGTGCTTTGTGTCACTCTTGGAAAAGTCATGGTGCTATGTAACTCTTAGAGATGTCATGGTGCTATGTCACTCTTGGAGAATTCATGGTGCTATGTGTCACTCTTTGAGATGTCATGGTGCTATGTGTCCCTCTTGGAGATGTCATGGTGCTATGTGTCACTCTTGGAGAAGTCATGGTGCTATGTGCCACTCTTGGAGAAGTCATGGTGCTATGTGTCACTCTTGGAAAAGTCATGGTGCTATGTGTCACTCTTGGAGAAGTCATGGTCCTATGTGTCACTCTTGTAAAAGTCATGGTTCTATGTGTCACTCTTGGAGAAGTCATGGTGCAAATTGTCAATCTTGGAGAAGTCATGGTCCTATGTGTCACTCTTGGAAAAGTCATGGTGCTATGTGTCACTCTTGGAGAAGTCGTGGGGCATGTGTCTCTCTTGGAAAAGTCATGGTGCTATGTGTCAATCTTGGAGAAGTCATGGTGATATGTGTTACTCTTGGAGAAGTCGTGGTGCTATGTGTTACTCTTGGACAAGTCATAGTGCTATGTGTCACTCTTGAAGAAGTCATGGTGTTATGTGTCACTCTTGGAGAAGTCATGGTGCTATGTGTCACTCTTGGAAAAGTCATGGTGCTATGTAACTCTTAGAGATGTCATGGTGCTATGTCACTCTTCGAGAATTCATGGTGCTATGTGTCACTCTTTGAGAAGTCATGGTGCTTTGTGTCACTCTTTGAGATGACATGGTGCTATGTGTAACTCTTGGAGAAGTCTGATGCTATGTCACTCTTGGAGAATTCATGGTGCTATGTGTAACTCTTGGAGACGTCATAGTGCTATGTCACTCTTGAAAAAGTCATGTATTACTAGTAGCCAGACGGCGATGCCTTATCAGTAACACATTCCTTTGTGGACCAGCTGGCCTTAAAGCCCTGATCTTAACCAGGATACTCTCTGTTGCCCTCGGTACATGTCCTTCATGAGTGTCCCGTATGTTGACTGACCCAGAAACTAAAGACATCAGATTAACAGGAAGCAGGTTAAGCCACTTTAGGATTAGTACTCGTAATTTTGGCTTCTGTGGGATGTCTGTGTCATGTTGACCTCGACATTTGTGATGACAACCACCGCTAACCCCCACCCCCCGGGGCCAAAAAAAAATTAATTTGTGTGTGACTTGTTATTCCAGACCAAGGTGACAGCTGTTAAATGACTTCTGTGTTTTGTTGGTTTTTTATGATCTGGGGTCGTTTACTTAATTTTAGTAAGTCTGTTGTTTTTGTACACTGAACATGCTATTAGAATATTTTTTGTTAAAGGTAAGCATTAATGGTTGATTTGAACATGTTACTTCTAGGTTATAAGAATATAAACTATACTTTTTTTTTAAAAATCACAAATACACAGACATACATTTTTAACAAAATAAAAACAAAATGGTCTGAATTGAGTATTTTTCAAGTAATATAAGAATGAGATTTCTTCATTGTTCTTGATTTTTTTTTCAGTCTACAACCAACAAAGGAGAGCTCCTGGTATCTATGTGTTACAACAATCATTTAGAACGCCTTACTATTGGTCTCTTCGAGACACGTGATCTCTGCAGCTCGTCGCCGGTTGGAGCAGGCATAGGTAAGGACGACCTGTTGATCACAACTTGCTATGGTTAAAATCGCATTGGTCTATCTAATTTCTGTATAATCCACGATAAGAATCTTTACAAACATTTAGTTTTTCCATTGTCATTCTTTGGCTGCATAGAGTCAGCACAAATAAATTTGTCAGAAACAGTCAACAAAAAATATCGTAATTCCCCACAATTCCAACTGGGAAAGAAGAAAGTACCTCCACCCATCCCAACTATAGACAGATAATTCTCATTAAAGATTTTAAAATTGTGGTCATCGATGTAAAACTCACATACCATTTTAATAGGTTTGAGTGGAGAGGAAAGTTAATTTAGCAAGAAATTTGGGAGAGGAAGATAAGAGAAGATGTGTCTATTTTAAAAAAAAATGAACCCACAATGCAAAGGATGTGATGGCAAGAAGTCTTCTTAGGCAAAGAAACTGTTAAACTATTAATAGATAATTGCTGAAATTGTATTACATTTCTCAAACTTTAAAGGTCAATAAGGTTCAATAGATTTCATGGAAGGTTATGACTTCAAAGAACGTCAACAAGGTTTTGTAACAATTCGTTGCTAAATAAAAATCTCATTTTATTAAAAATGTTCATATCAAAGTTTTATTCTTAGAGGTAGAGACTAAAAAAATAAGTATGTGCGATATAATTTTATTATTAAAAAAAGGATTAGTCTGAAAGATAAATTTTAAAAAATAATTTAAATTATTATTAAAAACTACATACATGTGCTTGTTTTTTCAACTTACCACTACATATAATTAGAATTCATTGGATTCACACAGTGCCTTAGGGGTCGTCCATAAAGTACGTCATGCTATGTTTTACCATATTTAATCATGTTAAATATCACGGAAACCCGACCCCCCCCCTTTTAAGTACGTCACACTTTCGAACAAAATTCTTTTTTTAATCAACAAAAGTAATTAAAATTTAATATAAAACACCGTGACGTCACACATGGCCGGACCCCCTTCCCCCTTGTCACACTTTCTTACACCCCCCCTCTGGGGCGGGACTTACTTTATCGACGGCCCCTATTTCCTACCTTCTGCATATATTTGCAACGCTTCGAGAATGTTAAGGGATTTAAGAAAATAATTTTTATCATTTCAAGTTGCTTAAAATCTTCAACAAATAACTTTTTTTTAAAATATTTTTTTAAATATTGTTTTATATACGAGTACTCTTGGCTTCCAAATTTAGCAAAATTTAATCCGTAACCAACCGCATAAAGCAATTCTAATTTGTAAAATCAACGATTAGTGCTAACTAAAAATCTCAGCGATACAGGAATCGACTGACATGACTTGAAAGGCAACACTCACTCTTAACAAAACAAATGTCTACAGCGGTCGAAAAGAAATGGTTAAATTGGATAATTGATAGCAGCTTCATCTATTCTGCGGACAGCAAGATGTTATATTGCGGAAAGATCTTCTAATAAATACTATTCGTGAATTAGTTGTCAAAAAACTAAGTGCAGATGCCAGAACTGAAGACCAAAAAAAATTGTATAAAGATTTGTTGGATACATTGTATATAGAAGAAATATAAATCATTTTGTACGCAGGCATTTACAAATGTTTTTTTTTGTGGCTGATTTTACAAAAAAAATATATAAATGAAACATAATAAAATAATAATAAAAGTTTATCAGCTCCTACTCGGCTCTGAACTCAGGCTGTATTAAAAGTTTGAGACTGGTCGGAAAAGAAAGTAGTCTAAAAGAAATATGTTCTTTATTATCCTGTCAATCCGTATTAACTATGCATTAGAATGCTGGCGTGTAACAGGACAAAGAGTTGAACAACAAAGCTTTTCCTACAAAACAATGGCTCGTACAGATTAATCTAATCAACATTATATTGAGTCTAGAAAATCACTTCGATTTTCGAGCGCGTGATTTAAGAGCAGAGTCTAGGAAATGGTTTATTCCGTTATCCAAGTTGCTCTGCAAAATGAAGTGGCATTAACTCAAACGTAATTGCGATCAATCAAAATCGTAAAACGTGAACTTAATTAATTGACTTTGTGAGTCCATCTAATGGCATACATTTGTTAACATTTATTCAGTTAACGTGAAGATCTCTAGAAAAAGAAAACAAATCTTTAAAAAACTAAACAGTCCTGAAAACATTGATACCCATGCAAGAGCGATTATTATTTATTAATTTATAATGTTTTTAAAGAATTATTTTTTTTATCCTGGAAATTAAATATTTGAAAAGAGAAGAAGTTGTCATCTTGAGCAATACCAGTATTATTATTATTTTTTTAATATTTCATTTTAAGAAGTGTGTGTGTGGGGGCGGGTTAGTTGTTTAGCATGCTTAACTGAGTCTGGCGAATCATGAATGTCTTAACTGAGTCTGGCGAATCATGAATGTCTTAACTGAGTCTGGCGAATCATGAATGTCTTAACTGAGTCCGGCGAATGATGAATGTCTTAACAAGAAAATCTGCCAGGATAAAGTCTTCTAAACCCAGGACGACATTGGCAGTGTTTGACATTCAAGATTGATCGTGTCGTTTTAGCAGGTCTTGAAATTTGTTTACATTTGTTTACATCTCCCCCCCTCTCTCTCTCTCCTTCTCCCTCTGCCCCCTCTCTCTCTCCTTCTCCTTCTCTCTCCCTCTCCTTCTCTCTCTCTCTCGCTCTTTATCACTTTATCATTTTCTCTCTCATTCTCTCTCTTTCTCTCTCTCTCTCCTTCTCCCTCTCCCTCTCCCCCCTCTCTCTCTCCTTCTCCTTCTCTCTCCCTCTCCTTCTCTCTCTCTCTCGCTCTTTATCACTTTATCATTTTCTCTCTCATTCTCTCTCATTCTCTCTCTTTCTCTCTCTCCTTCTCCCTCTCCCCCCTCTCTCTCTCCTTCTCTCTCCATCTCCTTCTCTCTCTCGCTCTCGCTCTTTATCACTTTATCATTTTCTCTCTCATTCTCTCTCTTTCTCTCTCTCTCTCCTTCTCCCTCTCCCTCTCCCCCCTCTCTCTCCTTCTCCTTCTCTCTCCCTCTCCTTCTCTCTCTCTCTCGCTCTTTATCACTTTATCATTTTCTCTCTCATTCTCTCTCATTCTCTCTCTTTCTCTCTCTCCTTCTCCCTCTCCCCCCTCTCTCTCTCCTTCTCTCTCCATCTCCTTCTCTCTCTCGCTCTCGCTCTTTATCACTTTCTCATTTTCTCTCTCATTCTCTCTCTTTCTCTCTCTCTCTCCTTCTCCCTCTCCCTCTCCCCCCTCTCTCTCTCCTTCTCCTTCTCTCTCCCTCTCCTTCTCTCTCTCTCTCGCTCTTTATCACTTTATCATTTTCTCTCTCATTCTCTCTCATTCTCTCTCTTTCTCTCTCTCCTTCTCCCTCTCCCCCCTCTCTCTCTCCTTCTCTCTCCATCTCCTCTCTCTCTCGCTCTCGCTCTTTATCACTTTCTCTCTTTCTCTCTCTCTCTCCTTCTCCCTCTCCCTCTCCCCCCTCTCTCTCTCCTTCTCCTTCTCTCTCCCTCTCCTTCTCTCTCTCTCTCGCTCTTTATCACTTTATCATTTTCTCTCTCATTCTCTCTCATTCTCTCTCTTTCTCTCTCTCCTTCTCCCTCTCCCCCCTCTCTCTCTCCTTCTCTCTCCATCTCCTTCTCTCTCTCGCTCTCGCTCTTTATCACTTTCTCATTTTCTCTCTCATTCTCTCTCTTTCTCTCTCTCTCTCCTTCTCCCTCTCCCTCTCCCCCCTCTCTCTCTCCTTCTCCTTCTCTCTCCCTCTCCTTCTCTCTCTCTCTCGCTCTTTATCACTTTATCATTTTCTCTCTCATTCTCTCTCATTCTCTCTCTTTCTCTCTCTCCTTCTCCCTCTCCCCCCTCTCTCTCTCCTTCTCTCTCCATCTCCTTCTCTCTCTCGCTCTCGCTCTTTATCACTTTCTCATTTTCTCTCTCATTCTCTCTCTTTCTCTCTCTCTCTCCTTCTCCCTCTCCCTCTCCCCCCTCTCTATCTCCTTCTCCTTCTCTCTCCCTCTCCTTCTCTCTCTCTCTCGCTCTTTATCACTTTATCATTTTCTCTCTCATTCTCTCTCATTCTCTCTCTTTCTCTCTCTCCTTCTCCCTCTCCCCCCCTCTCTCTCTCTCCTTCTCCTTCTCTCTCCCTCTCCTTCTCTCTCTCTCTCTCGCTCTTTATCACTTTCTCATTTTCTCTCTCATTCTCTCTCTTTCTCTTTCTCTCTCCTTCTCCCTCTCCCCCTCTCTCTCCTTCTCCTTCTCTCTCCCTCTCCTTCTCTCTCTCTCACTCTTTATCACTTTCTCATTTTCTCTCTCATGATCTATATACATATATATATATATATATATATATATATATATATATATATATATATATATATATATATATATATATATATATAATTCTCTTCGTCGCCCTACCATTCGTGGTTGGACCATGCGAGGCAAGCAAGCTGCAAGTATGTGCATCAGAGCATGACGAATGACCCTCGCTTGGACTTGGGTCGACCGATGTATCGAGACCAACAATGGTCATTGCGTTTCACTTGCATTGTTCCTTCGCAGAACACGTGAGATTCGTAGTGTACTGGTTATCATATCCGCCTCATATGGGGAAGGTCCTGGGTTCAATCCCCAGCGAAAACATTTGTTGTTTTTTTTTAATTTTTAAAAATGTCTGTTTGTTCCCGTTTTTTACCCCTTTATTGCCAACACTAGCTGAGGGGTGAAGACTTCCTGAAAGACACAGTTGTCAAAATGGGGTGGGTTGGGGCAAACAACTGGGAATGAATGAAAAGAGGGAACTCTGCAGAGACCCGCGGCGTAGCATACGCCGCAGACATGCTCATCGTAGACAGTGCAAAGACCGTTTTGGGGGCTGGGGTGAGAGTACAGACACAAAAAGCAGCACTAAGTAAATAAAAAATAGCGAGTAAACGTGAAGCCATGCACACTGAGGTTGTTGTTACCCGCCTCCCATTTATTACTACCATCCCTTAAACATAAACTGTGATTGGCCGACCCTAGCGAGGATTAGTCATATTTAGGGTTGTTAATTGCGTGTTGTTGTTGGTGGTTTTTTTGTGTGTTTTTTTTTGTTTTGGAAAACCAATTATCGACTATGCAACACCAATTTTAAACCGATTATCATTTTATAGCTGACTTCATAGAAGTTAGGGGTGTACCGAATTTCGCCTGAAAATGTCTCGAAACAAACAATGAGTTGGCAGTCAACCGACATTCGCTCGCGTTGTTTTGATTTCTTCGTGCTGTAGTTTGCCTCCGTTCTTTCTCCACTTTCTTTGCACTCTCCATGAGCAAGTTTGCGGCGTATGCTACGCCGCGGGGCGTCTAGTTTAGTATATTTATTAAAGAAATCAAACAATCATAATAATTTTAACCGAAATGTTAACTTTACTCAAAATAAATTCTGTCCTCTTAATTTACTGTATAATACAGGTTATTCTAGTTTCCACCGTGTTTACTTAGCCAAACATTGGCTACCTCAAGTCATGTGAAAACTGGAAAGTGATATAAACCTATGATTTTCCAATTTCATCTCCGAAAATTATTTTTGGCCAAAAAGATCCTCAACATTAAAAATAACATTCAGTCAACCTATATCATCGAAATGTTTGCAACATTGAAAGAGTACCATTCATATCATATATCACCTGGAGCAGGATTGTACGTTTGTAACTGTGTTAATTTGATTAGATGTTCGACGACATCCCAAAAATCAGATCTTTGCATTATTCTCAAAGAGACATCCAAGTTGCCTACAAGACAATTAACCTCTTTTATTTAATGAAATTTTAGATTCGCTGCCTGGTGTAAACCCTGGCATTTTCAATCATTCTATATATATAAAAAAAAAGTTGTGCATGCTCGTGCAGATGTTTTTTAATTTTTATTTTTTTAAACATTTCAAATTAGTTGTTTTTTTAAAATAGGGTTGTGGGAATGATGAATGAATTTAACGAACAAATCCATTTAGAGAGAATCTTTAAGATACATGATGTCACATGGGTGTACTGTTATTCTAAATACTTTTTACTGTGGGCTTTTTTGTTTTGTTTTGTTTCGCTTTTATTTTTTCACAGCATCTAAATATGCAACACTTTTTTGTTTTAGAACAAAGCGCAAACTAACAAGGATATTTATAAACTAGTGTATCACCCGTCAAAAATGACGGAAGTTTTCGAAATAAATACACATCAGATTAAAAAATAACGTAATACAGACCTTTCATTTATTTCATTTATTTTTTGAAAATCGATCGCAGCGTCACCTAGCGGCGAATAAATAAAACAAAATCGATCGCAGCGCCACCTAACAGCATTACATCCATACAGACAACGGGAATTATGTATGTTGATTATTTGCGAGACTTAATACCACTTAAAATTGTGTAGAAAATAATTCTATATTCTCTTAATTTTAGTTATTGTATTAAACATGATAACATAATATGTATTTAATTCAAAGCTTTAAATAATAAATAAATAAATAAATAAAATAAAAAAAATAAAAAAAATAAACTTGGTGATCACTCCCTATTGATAACCATTGGATTTCCATAGATAACTTCAGTCTTTTATATTTTAGCTTTTTCAATTATTACATTTTGGATCAAGAAAAAAAGCAATTTTGATAGATGTGTCACTAGTTGATTCATGGATAGAGGAAGTTTGACCTTTGATTTTCTGTCGTGTTTATATATAAGGCATTCACCGTAAAACTAAAGAAGGGAATTAGTCCCGTGGCTTTAACATCAATTTGATTCCCTGCCACTTGCAAACTTTTTACAAATTTTTTGGGGGGAAATAATAATGAGAAACTATCAAAACAGCTAAGAAAAAAAGAAGCTGACATTTTAAAGAACGGGCACGTGTATAATTGAAGAAACAAGCAATACTTTCAATTTTTTTTCTAAAGGAACATTTTTTCATTAATAAATTGGTAGATAAATTTCAAAACTGTTATATTTATCTAAATCTTGAAAAATCCAACTTTCAATTGATAACACATTTGATTCAGTTGGACATTTCAAGTATATGAATGGAGTTGGTAAAAAGACTGTATTTTGGATCTAAATACGACTTTTAACCCCTTATAGGGTTAACAAAGAATTATCAATATACATAATTTGCAATCTCTGTCACGTCTGCCTGTCATGTCTGTCCGTGACGCTACTAATTTTAGAAAGCAGCGCTTTTTTTACCCCTATATCCTGTGTCCATGTTTGTTTTTGTTTTTCCTTTCTTTTTATTTAACATAAATATTTTAAAATAAAATATGTTTTAAGAATGTTATTATTACTTATGTAAGTATTGTAAGAATGTATTTTATTTTGTACTGATGAAAGCATTAGCCGAAACGTTTACTGTCGTGTCAGTCTAAAAAAAAAGCTCAAATTTATTGTTTTCATTGCACAATTTGTTTGTGTATTTTGTATTTTATCATATTGCGTACCATCAATAAAAAATTCAAAAAATTATCTTACATTTACATATACAATTTTATTTGTTCAAACTGTTGAAATACTGTAAACCCTAAATTTACTTTTTAGTGCAATATTTAATACAAAATCGTTGATTTTATAAAATGAGACGTAAATACAGCTTATTATATCATATTCGAAATGGGAAGTGGTTAAAAAGACTCTTGATGAAACTACTGATAATAACGTCCAGGATAAATTTTAAAATTAGAACGGCTGTCAAATATAAATGTACTTTCTTGAAACGCATCAATGATATTTTGAGCCTAAGAACTTTTTTTTTATTGGTGGTAGAATACATTTCTTATTTTATCGTACAGTCTCTATTCCTGAAGTAAAGATAACATTGAAATGGACAATTCTAATAGAAACTTAATTAGTAAAGTAATACTTTGACCGGCAACTAATGGCGGCCCAATATTTCATGAAAACATTCTGTTGTTGTAAGGAGTCAAAGCTGGCGTCGACAGCAGACCCAATTATCATTGTTTGCTTGGTTGAGGTTTTTTTATATTTTAAATATCACGTTAATATTGCTTGAAAACATGCACTGCAAGCATTAACTTAGTAATGTAACCTTTAATTACAAATAATCATTGCTAGAATAGCGTCTAGAAAAATGACCCAGAAAAAAATCCTGAACAAACAGCAATTTTCTACTGAGTCACACTTGACTGTTCTACAAGCAGGAGTAGGCGTATTTCGGCGGCGCCATTAGCACTGCAAGTGATAGACTTCAGTCACCTACCGAATGTACTTCCCCAGAAACACGAGCTCCGGGGCTGAACTTTTATTCCACTGGGGAGTCAGAATTTTCATCAGGCAGTCCTCGCATGAACGGTCGAACTATTCAATCTTGTAGAGTACAACTCACTTCCACGTCCTCTAACTAAGAATTACATTTGTTGAATGGGGGAATCTCCGAAGAAATCAGTTTGGCAATATATTGTTCCAATCATAATGATCAGAGGTGTTGTATGCGTGTATGTGTTCATTACTTTCGTTTCTAAGTGTTTGGGTAATATTTGATGTTTTTGAGCTTTACAATGTGTGCATGCGCCTGTTTTGGACTGTCGTGTATGTGCGTGTTGAGGATCGTTTAACTGCATGGCAAGAACGTTTGTTTCTGTGCCGGGGGGGGTTTAGCAAGAGTAAAAGATTTTAAGTGTGAGTGAATACAAATACGTCTGTTAATGTGATTTCAGCAATTACTGTTCAGGCGATTGTTAATTATTCTGCTCTGGGTGTCTACATCGCAGGAGGTTAGATTAAATAATCGTAGCGAGAGCAGGGAGTTTAAACCAAAAACCATTTCAAATGCTAGTTGTACAAACAAGATCTCCCGTTTCAAGTTATGTGCTTAGCTCGTTACCCTATTTCTATTTTTTTAAATGACCGGTGAATCATCCAACCAATCATGACGCTATGCAGCGTTGTATAAACAATGTTCAGCAGTCATCACTGACTCAGAACAAGTTATTTTTTTTTCCATCTGTGGACATTAAGGGCCCCTTTAAAAAATCGATTGAATCCAAGGGGTTTAATCAAGTGCGATGATTACCTTTTAACAGCCGCCATTCCGTATATTTGTATCTCTCATTTGCTGGCAACGTCGAGAACATTAATATTTTAATTAATAGAATGATTAAATACGAGATTTCATGTATTGTTTGGACTTTACGTTTCAGACTGTTTTGAAATCGATTGGTATAAAACCATTAATCCCAAGACACGACAATGGAGGGCAGATACAATCCTAAATTTTAGACGTAATTCTGATTGCATGACACAATCCTGATTGTTAGACTTATCGTCTGCTTTTGTCGTGCTTTGTCCTGGCGTAAGTTTAATGTCAATCAGATGACACGATATCTTAATTCCCTGACTCCGATATTCTATTTTGTGTATCTAATTTCATCCTGATTCGAACAATTAGTGTTGGTTTTCCGTGTAGCTAACACAAAGAACTAATTACAGTCTCAGGTTTTTAAAGTAAATGTGCCCACGGGTTGAAATATTGGATCTTATAATTGTCTTTTAAAGCATCATATATTTTTAAGTTTGGAAAATACGAAGAACATTATTTGATCCTTACATATTTAACTATTGAATCTTGTCAATGATCCAAGTTGATTAATATTTAAAACATTTGCAACAAAATATGTTTTTGCCGCCATCGTGTTGCAAACTTTTCTTGTCCTCAAGTTCCTACCCACATCCATTTCACCCGTCCGCTTGAAGCTCATTGTCTAACCCATTTTTATAATTTACAGTGTATTTTTGTTATAGTATAGAATAGTCCGCCTCACTTGAACTCAGTTTCTCGCAGAGTCAGAGTCAGAAAACAAAAGGAAATCTTTATCAAAATTATTAATAAAATGTCTCTCCATAAAAATTCAACGTGTTCGTTTTTGCAAGGAGTCATTAAGCGCCCATAATATACTACATCAGGGGTGGCCAGACCTGTAACAACTGAGAGCCATTTTAAAATATATAAAACTTTGTTGAGAGACGCATTGAAGCCCTATGGGTCATTAAAGCTGGCTTGGATATCTTCTAGTAATCCTTGTAACATATCTTTCATAAATTGAACGCGAGCCGCAGTGTGAACACAGAAGAGCCGCATGCGGGTCGCGAGCCTCGGTTTGGCCACCGTTGTACTACATGGATAACAGTTCTTAAAGCAGAATTGCAACACTTTTGTATTCTGCTGTATTAAACCGGTTCATTAATTTTTTGGTGAAAAGGAAGCCCTTCGTTATTTTAGTGACATAATTGTCAGGAAACGAATTATTTTAACTGTGGTTTATTTTATAATTTTAATACATTTTTAAAAAGTCCTTTATATTAACTCGTGGTGTCTGTTTGAACCTTTGATTGCTTGCTTGTCGGTCGCCAAAACTTTGGATCGATTTTTAACCCACTTTCTCGTAAGCTAGCGAGCTGAAATTTAGCAGGCAGTTTTGTGGTGATGATAAAAACTATGTATCAAAATTTCAGATCGATCGCATGTACCGTAATTAAATTATTGAATTTTTAGATTATGTTATTTATTCCTATGTATCATGTTATTTTTTGAGATAGAGTGTCGCGGTGCGTATTATATTGAACATCCTTTCTGTCGCGCAATAAGGTGCGTATTTTATTGACAACACTTTTTATAAAGATATTCCTGATCAGTGCGCATTATGTTAAACATGTTTTACGACACAGCTGCAATTTTGTATTTTTGGATGGTCTTGCGCTGCGTATTATAATGAACATTTTTAGTTACGTCTAGTACATAAAGGATTTATAGTGAAAAACTTGGTTTTTTACGGGGTTTTTTTATTTGGAGATTTTCTTATAAACGTATTTCTTTTACAAACAATGATTGTTATTGATCACAATTAATGCCTTTGTCCTGCTCAATCTGTTCAATCATAGATCTGAACATTACACCAAACTTTTCATTCATTAGTTTTATGATCACATGAATTTATCATGATGTTTCCTACATTTGCTCAACCTCGAGATCACCTTTGTTTAAGTAGAAAAAAAAACCATCCGTTTTCAGGTTACACTTTAATTAACAAAGTCTCCGTTTGTTCTGTATTTTTCTTTCTGTTTCTTTTAAATACATTCTTTAAAATCATATTACTATATTACTATCAGAACTGTCTGTTGACTTTTTGTCTTGATAAAAGTTTACGTTCCAGCTCTTTCATAATAGATAAGCTCACTTAGTTTTCGCTTTCGCTTCGTTCAAACAACCGACGCTATCATTAAAGGGAAAAGATGTGAAGAGTGAAGACCAAGGGGAGGGACGGAGGACGTGAGTGATATTGGAGTGGGATGTTGGGGGTGGGATGTTGGGGAGTGGGATGTTGGGGAGTGGGATGTTGGGGAGTGGAATGTTGGGGAGTGGGATGTCGGGGAGTGGGATGTCGGGGAGTGGGATGTCGGGGAGTGGGATGTCGGGGAGTGGGATGTTGGGGAGTGGGATGTTGGGGAGTGGCATGTTGGGGAGTGGAATGTTGGGGACTGGGAAGTTGGGGAGTGGGATGTCGGGGAGTGGGATGTTGGGGAGTTAGATGTTGGGGAGTGGGATGTTGGGGAGTGGTATTTTGGGGAGTGGTATTTTGGGGAGGGGTTTGTTGGGGAGTGGGATGTCGGGGAGTGGTATTTTGGGGAGTGGGATGTCGGGGAGTGGGATGTTGGGGAGTGGTATTTTGGGGAGTGGGATGTTGGGGAGTGGGATGTTGGGGAATGGATGTTGGGGAGTGGGATGTCTGGGAGTGGGATGTTGGAGAGTGGGATGTTGGGGAGTGGTATTTTGGGGAGTGGGATGTTGGGGAGTGGGATGTTGGGGAGTGGGATGTTGGGGAGTGGGATGTTGGGGAGTGGGCTGTTGGGGAGTGGGATGTTGGGGAGTGGGATGTTGGGGAGTGGGTTCTATGATCTCATATTTCTTATGTTTTGTTTGTTATTTCCATTTTTCACTGACAAGTTGGCTTTGACTTATACACACTTTATGTTGGAGTATTGCCTATCATATTTTTGTTGTAGCCGTTCTCTAATTAGTCTTATTATTATAGCCTATGGCTAAACTCAGTGATTTTCTACCCGCTGTACTTATGGAACATTTTTTTAATTACTTCTATGCGAGATTCCCTTTGGTCTAACCCATATATCACAATTTAGATGAGTGTAAGTTCTGTGTCTGTATTTGCTACTATGGCCGCACCGTTTGGCGGAACTATATTTTGATTGAGCTGCCAGTTCCTAGTTTGTGATAAACAATTCGTTTCTATCCATCCCTAAACATAAAACCAATTTTCGTTATCTCCAGATTGTGTTGATCCTTCAAACGCCCAAGTTTTTCCCCAGTTAATCTCGGGATCTTTGCAGGCTCTTTCCTTATCTACACGTGCGGTCATTTTTTTCGCCCCTTTGATATCATGCGCCCTTACGTGATCGTTTTTCCAACTTTTATTTTTTCTAAGGTATTTTCTAACATTGAAATTCCTATTCTAACCCAACCTTATGGGGAAAACGCTATTCAATCTAACACTTTTTCCTTCTTATGTTCACCAAACACAATTTTTAAAAAATAATAAAAATCCCCTAGCACTCACCCCATACCCAAAGAAAAATCTGTCCATAACACTCGATTACTATACAAAAAATAAATACTTACGAACAGAAAAATGATGTGGCTAAGAGAATGAGGACCTTAAAGAAGTCAATAACATAACATGTGAAAGATTAAATGGTATGTGATGTTAAGATAAGATTCTTTTGGTGATCCAAAAATATCAATTTGTGGAACAATTATTTGTTCAGCTCTTGAAGGTCTTTGATACTTCGCCTTTCCCCCGAAATTTGGTCGAAAGAAATCGTTTGGATAATCGTTGTGCGGTTAGAAGGTCAGACGAGCTGGTTAGACTCTTGATTTTGGCATTTGAAACATCTTAAGTCATAGCGGGGTTCCCGACGCTAAACGTCGCTAACACACTTGTCTTTATATTGGTTTTATTTGTTTCCGCTATCACTCAAAGATGAATACTTATCACACAAAGATGGATACTTATCACACAGAGATGGATACTTATCACACAAAGATTGATACTTATCACACAAAGATGGATACATATCGTACCTTATATATAACAGACGTTCCTTTTTTTTCAGATTATTATTGCGTCATACGCTTAACCAGGGTTTATGTCTAGTATTGTATTCCTATTCGAGTTTTAAATTTTAGATTGTTTTTGGTTTTCCTGGTTTGATCAGGCAACCCATGCCACGCCCAAATTCCATACGGGAAGAAGGAGAATTTGTACGTGTTTGTTCTTGCATACTTCAATACCCAAGGGGTAAATGTGAATTAGTTTGAGGCCGATGACATCCGACAAATTTCACATAAGATGGAAATCAAGATGAAATGTCTAAGAAGTGCGTTATCAGACTTTTATTTTGAAGCCACAAAAGCAGACAGATACACACAACCAAACGAGTCCGCAATCAAAGCGGCAACTTGGAATGATAAGAGCAGCCACGAAGTAGCCCTGGTGGCTGCTGCGACTGTATCCATGAAAGCAGCCTGCCTTAACTGTCGCCATAACTTATCCATGTCTGCAGTCTTGACTCTCTAGCCCTCGTTGTTGATATGAATGGTGTAGAATTATAAGTTAATTAAGTTCCCAGGCACGCCCGCCCCTGCCGGCAGCCCCGGGGGACAATCAAGTCCAATGTCAACGTGTGTTTCGGGCTCGGTCATATTCCACCGGAAGTCTTGGACATCCATTGGGTCTTTTTTTCAACCCCCCCCCCACCCCACCCACCGCCGGTCCCCTGTTCTTTTTTTTTAAACGTGTTCGGAATGTGTCATTCACAAACCAGAAAAAAACAAAAATCAATGTCCCTAGGTTCGGTGATGTTATTATCTTGTGGTTTGCAAAACAAAAGGGGAGAGGGTGGGGGTGAGGCGGGCGTTTTTTAGGTGGTTGAGTCCATTGCTGAAATTCTGTTGTGGCAATTATTTACGCAGTTATAGGGGGGGGGGACAGTTCAAGTAGTGTGATGTAAGCGATGATGTGAGGTGGGCTGGTGGAATGGACGAGATTGAGTGAGAGTTTGCTCAAGGACCAATGTTATTTTAAAACATGTTTACTGTTTTAAATTTTTAAAGTATTTCCTAAAGGTCAGGGGCAATTCGCAGGTGGCGTTTCCACATCCATGGGATATTATCCACCCTAAAGGAATGTTCTCTACACACAAGCCTTACAAGTCCCTGGAATCCACCAAAAATACCTGGCACTGAAGGATTGATTACAGTTTAAAGTCTTTGAGAATTTAGCTACGTTTAGAGAAAAATAACAACACATCTCTCAACTTAAAATGTCGGAAACATCTTGAAAACATATTTTACTTCTAACGTCCCATTTTTTAAAAAAAATATAGCCAAGAATGGCCAAGAATGGTTTCAAAGTCTTTATCAAAATAATGCAATTAAGACAATGCACTGTTATATTTCATGAAATATCCGGTGAGGCGCTAAAATTGAAATACAGTGCCACGGAAAAGGATGGGACGTACATGGCAACAATAATAAGATCACTCTGAGAAGCTCTGGTTTTGTCATCTGTTTATTTATTTTATTCATTTTTCCCCATTTGGTTTCTATTTTTTATTTTGTTAAAGAGCGTTGTTCTGGAGTAAGACAATCAATGACGATCGTGTTTTTTTCAATCAGATTTAATCTACAAAATATTTTATTAATAAGTATTGAGTCTGACTGAGTGGTGACGTTTTGAGCTGAAAGCAATGTCTTAGGCGTCACACCCCATCTGCGGCGCATTTAGGAAAGGGATACAGAACTTTTATTGAGCTGACTCTCTCTACGTTTGGTGATGTGAAAATGTGAGAACGGATGGTGAAGATGCACAACACCTACGTGGTTATCTTTGATGCGGGGCCGACTGATGAGCACCGATATAAAGAAATAACTAGATACAATATTGTTCTTCGGTTGGTAAATCTGGTTTAGTTGAAAGCTTTCTTTACACAGCAGATCAGTCTCTGTTCAAACACATTAACTTGTCTTGTCATCTCTTTCAGATACTTACATCAAGGTGACCTTGATGATGCAGAACAAGCCTGTCAAGGTCAAGAAGACGGAGCTCATAAAAAAGAGCAGCAGTCCAAATTTTAACGAGTCCTTCACCTTCAAGGTTCCCAACAGTGGCCTGGACACAGCGAGCATCAACATTGGGGTCATGCAGCACATTAGCGGACACAAAGGTTGTTTTTCTTTTCGATTCTCTAAGTCAGCTTTCATGAGTTAGTGATCACTTGCACGCACGTCATTGCCTATTGGTTCCCAAGAAGATACCAAAGGACAGTTTCACTCTCAAGTCCCAACAAAGTTGGATAGAGATAACCTCGCAAGCATTGTGGCAACGATGCATGAACTTTCCATCTCCTATAGTGCATTGAAGTTTCACGTTTTATTTTATAAGAATCCTAATTAGTGTTAGACCATCCCCCCATCTGTTAGACTAAGGCAATTTTTTGTTATCATTGTTATTTTTTTTTAATTAAAAAAAAATAGTTCGAAACCTCAGATGTACTATTTGATATAATTTCTTTAAAGCAAACTAAGTGGCAGGCATTAAAGGATGTGGTTATTTTTTAAGAATCTCATGGGGTCACGAGCCTAGTAGTAATGTAAACCGCTCAAAGATCAAAGCAAATATCGTGAATAACCAAAATGTTTTTTTGTTTTGTTTTAGTTCCATAACCTTTTTTTTTGTGGTCGTAGGGGATTCTAATGTTTCCATTAGAACATTCTCGGGCCTGGTAGACCCTGGCGGCGCCCATCTCCTCTCCAGGTCAGCGGATGACTTTCTTAGCGTTAGTCATTCATCAGCATTTTTATAGTGGCTTTAATGTGGACTCGATTCCACGCCCCTCAGATTGTGAGGGGGGCGCCTTATTGACTTCACTATCCCGCCGCCGCTGGAATAAACAAAATATGGAACAGAAAAAACAATAGCCTTCCAACAAGCTCAGACTTTACATAGCTCTCGTTAAAAATATTGTACTTAATGGATGTGAGACCTGGACACTAATGGCAGCCACTGAATGCAAGCTGAAGACATTTGAAAACAAATGCATGAGAAAAAAATCTCCAGATCTCTTTATCTAGAACACAAGATCAATGAATATTTCTGGGACAGAATAAACTCTATTGCGGGTCGTCAAGAAACCATTATAGCAACAATTAAGAAACCTAATGCGACTTAATACCCTGACAAAAATCATCCTTCAAGGCACTGTAGAAGGGGGCCGGCGAAGAGGTCGACAGCGGAAAAACTGGCATGACAACATAAAGGAATGGACAGGGATGAGATTGAACGAACTACTGGCCGCCGCTCAAGATAGGCAAATGTGGAGATCGTTGTCTGTTGATGTGTCTATGCGCTCCCCCCAACGACCGCAACGGTCAAGAGACTGATGATGATTATTATTTATAGTTTGACAGACTTACCGACCCTTTGTTACGTTACCAAGAGAATACTATTGCAAACTAAAACATTGGTTCTTAAACTTTTAAACTCTACAAGTTCCTGTCTAGGTCCCCTTGTAATCACCTTGATTCGCTAAAAAAAAATTAAAACATTTTTGGTTTTTATTTCTGGAGAGTTCTTGGAACTTTTTACCAGGTGGACACTGTCAGGGAAACATTATAGCTAATGGGGGTTTCCCAGTGTGTATGTGTTTGTACGAGTCTGTGATGCAGTGCGGAATACTGCGCATGGTATGGAACACCATGACGTAGGATGAGAAGATGTAACGCGTGATAGTGAACGTGACGTAGGGACGGTTGAGAGTCGATAGGCATTCAGAGATTTGCTGTTGTTGCGTGCGGAAGGACCTTGTTGGACGTTAATAAAACGTATGTATGTTATAATGGTGTTGGAGTTACTTTGAGTTGTAGCCTGTTCTTGTGGTCATTACAAGTACCCAGACAACGACGTAACAGACACTGAGCTGTTAACGTTTACGGAGCACCAATTGGCAACAACTACAGCACAGTTCAAATATATGTGTTCATATATGAAATATCACATTCTTTAAACTCACTTTTTGGTCGTCTTCACTTTTTCATTTTATATTTTCTTTAAAATATTGTTGTCTATTTATTATTGTAATTGCTTTTAACCCGAAAAATATTTTATACGAGAAATTCATTTGATAGTGGTTAAAGAATAATTCGTGTTGCTATGCAATATTATGTAACAACTTCCGTCTTATCTACAGTC
This sequence comes from Ampullaceana balthica, assembly GCA_944989445.1. Taxonomy (NCBI): domain Eukaryota; kingdom Metazoa; phylum Mollusca; class Gastropoda; family Lymnaeidae; genus Ampullaceana; species Ampullaceana balthica. The sequence goes on from CALYLW010000078.1 coordinate 701,467, forward strand.
CTTGAAACAGCATTTAAATTACTTAATTAAATAAATAGACAAAGCAAGGAGATTTCCCTTTATTGAAACACATATAAGTTGTATTAATTCAACTAAACTTTACCCATTTAATACATATCCACAAATTTTTTTTTGTCTTTTAATTTAAGGGTAGATAAGTTCAAGTGTTGTCATTGTTAAGTTAGTAGGTATAACGTTGTTGTTAAGCGAGCTTGAGTTTTCGCAATTCACATCATGTCGTATTTTAAATAGCTGTGCCAACGTTCTTGTTATTTTCACCATATTCCTCCTATGTTTGAAATAGTTGGTCAAGCCATTGTTGATATTTTTACTATATCCCTTCTATATTTTATATAGTTGGTCAAACCATTGTTGATATTTTTACTATATTCCTCATATATTTGAAATAGTTTGTCAAGCCATTGTTGATATTTTCACTATATTCCTTCTATATTTGAAATAGTTGGTCAACCCATTTTTACTATATTCCTCAGACAAACAGCTTGGACGGATTGTGCTAGGATCCTTCATGTTTGCCAGGGGGAAAGAACTCGACCACTGGAATGAGATGATCGCCGGTCAAAGGGAGCAAATTCTGCACTGGCACACACTATCATAGACGACTGTAATAACCCCCCTTTGCCTTCGAATATATTCAAACTACACGTCTTGGCAAAGTAGTCACAGGATTTGTTAGAGAAGCTCGCGCCAAGAACAACTTATTCGTGACTAAATCAAATGTCTTAATTATATGATGTACATTATTTTACCAGTGGTTGCCGAGCGTTGTTGATTGACAAGGGCAATCATTGGTGTCAAGTGCAAATTTGTTGAGTAAATGATGCTTATCTTTCTTCAAACTGCAATGTCAATATTCTGAATTAATAACATTACAAAGTGCTGACTACAAAATGAAAGTAATGTTCCTCTAGAGTAGTGGTTCCCAACCTTTTTTTTTGGTGGCGACCCCTTTTTATAAAAGCCATGTGACCAGCGACCCCCATGAAATTTAAATAAGTCATTTTCAATAAAGTCTTTTTTACAAGATCGAGCAAATATGCCTTATTTTGCAGATTTTTTAGTCGACTGTAGGTGACCCCCAGAAATCCCGCCGCGATCCCCTTGGGGATCGTGACCCACAGGCTGGGAACCGCTCCTCTAGAGAAAACAAGACGTTGAATCAATGGGTGCATCGTTTAAATGTTGACATTGTTCGGCGAGTATGAATTGATGTCTATATGTATATATAACCGATTTAAAGTATTTTTATTATCTGTGTTTATTCGCTGTTTACTTTGAGAGAAAATCGTTGCATTCCTCAGAAATTTTGTTCACTGTCAAACGCTGCAAACATTAGAACAGATTTTTTTTCCAGAGACAAACGCGGCAATGCTTAGACGTTTTGTGTCTCAGTTGAACTCTGCCTTGTTTAGAATTTTTTGAGCAAGGGAAAATCATTGAATTGTTTAGAAATTTCCCACTGGGCGGCCGAGGCCTTAACGCTTAAATTTGTATGTTAGTCTGAACGCTGCGAGGTCAAAATATAAGACCATGCCCCGCTCCATAGTCATGGATGGATCGACCCATGGCTTCCTGCCTCTATGCTGATGCCGCATATAACTAATGTGTTATTTCTCTACATTGCGTGCTCCTGCCAGCAGTAATCATTTCTTTAAAATGTCCGCTCGTTCCACCAGCAGATTTAAGTCATTTCTCTAAATGGCTGCTTGTACCACCAACAGATTTAAGTAATTTCTCTAATGTCTGCTTGTACCACCAACAGATTTAAGTCATTTCTTACCATCATCAGTCTGTCTTCTTCGTTATTGTCTGCCCCTTGGTTTCTACCTGTAGATCAAGTTACAATCTGGACATCTCCCCAGGAAACATGCCTTTCAAATACATTTCAACCCCTTGTTATAATACATCTCTTAGTTCGTACTCATTTTCTATCCTTTAATGTCATACACTCAAATCCTAATGATCACCCTCTCTTTAAAAAGACCGGTTGCTGCTCTTGTACCTGCTCTACATTAATCGTATGGAAACGTCATTAGTGGCATGCTTGAGTCTTGGTGGAAGATGTAGTCTTAATTGTGCAATGCCAGTTTTTTTAGTGTTTACTTTGTTATGGCGTTGTTAAATTTGCTAGCTAAAATTTAAAAAACCCATAAAAAAACAAGTTTTTACTATAAATCCTTTATGTACGAGACTTAACTAAAAGAATGTTCATTATAATACGCAGCGCAAGACCATCCAAAAATACAAAATTGCAGTTGTGTCGTAAAACAGGTTTAATATAATGCGCACCGATCAATAATATGTTTATAATAAGTGTTGTCAATAAAATACGCACCTTATTGTGCGACAGAAAGGTTGTTCAATATAATGCGCACCCTTACACTCTATCTCAAATAATAACATGATACATAGGAATAAATAAAATAATCTAAAAAATCAATAATTCAATTACAGTACATGTGATCGATCTGAAATTTTGATACATTGTTTTTATCATCGGTACGAAACTGCTTGCAAAATTTCAGCTCGCTAGCTTACGAGAAAGTGGGTTAAAAATTGATCCAAAGTTTTGGCGACAAGCAAGGGTTCAAGGGTGCAAGCAAGCAGACAATTCGAGTTAATATAAAGGATTCAACAAAGCGTCATCCAAGAAGAGGCTACTTGTGTTCCTATCATATACCTAAGAGCTTAAAATTGTTTTTGTTGTGAAATTAAGAAGTTAAAATAAAACTGCTACCACTATTATTTCTGCCAAGCAATAATTATGGTTTTACAAATCAGTAAGGGCTTTTAATGTGTAGCATGCTAATAAAACGTTGTAAAGTAAGAAAACATTTTAATAGAGTAGTATATTGTTATGGCTTGGAAACTGCAAGGTCGCCAAGCGTTATAATGCAGTTGGCTTGTCTTTGCTTGAGTGAAACTTGGGCCCTACGCCTTGTGGGTAAAATTAGTTGCTTGACATACAAAACTTATTGACTGTGAACTTTAAAGTTAAATTTACTATGAGAAGCCACCAATTACATTTATTGTGAAAGAGACTAGATGACAAAAGATTTTAGTTCAAGTGCTAAAGTTCTTAAGAAGTTTTAACGTTGAATCACAGAGAAATATTTCTTATGTATGCTGTGCAATTTTTTTTTAAAATCTAGAAACTCCTGTAAGTCGTATCTAATAAAAAGGTATCGAGAGCCTTAAAGAAATTTTTTATTATATTAAAAGTCCCCCCCCTTTTTTTTAGCTTGTTGGTAAATTTGTCTAAATTGATGACACTGGTGAAAAAAATATATAACTATGTATATGTTTATATATGTATACAGTACATCACAACTGAAGGGTGACCTATTCATGTATAAATGATAGATAAAGATATTGTACATCGTGCAATGTCCATGGAGACATTTACAGTTGAATTGTCTCGAAGCCCCTGTGGTTGCCTTGATCTATTTTCATATTTACCGTGACTTTATTATGTCTGTGTGACTTAAGTATGTCCGTGTGACTTTGGTATGTCATGTGAATTCATTATGTCCGTGTGACTTTATTTTGCTCATGTTATTTAATATGTCTTGTTTGCTACTCTCATGACGCTGTGCTTGTTCACATATAACATCTTGAGTCCCAACATAAAAATGTTCTGTGTTGTCAAGTATAATTGTACCAAATTGACTTTTTTGTCATCATCAAACGGCAAGAGTTTGAAAAGTGGATATTCTTTTCAAAAATAATATTCTGTTGTTGTTAGTTTGACGCTAAAAATGTCGCACAACCAGAATTTTTGTGCTTTGTTTTAAAATCAAGTCGACATTGAAAATGTTATCTCTGTCAGTCTTTTTAAGTTAAGAAATGTTATTTTTTAAACGTAAGACATATTAAATCTGTCCGAAAAAGACACCAACAAATATATAAAAATATTAATTCCAATCTTTGTTAAGATTCTATATTTCAAATCAAATTTGATCCTACTCATTAATGTAACGCCCAAGACAAGATGACAATGTAATCAAAGATGTCTCCTCGGTAGCCCAAAATTTTCATCTCAACATTAATTTTGTCTCGTTTCATTCATTTATTTAAAAAATAACAATGTTAGTTTTTTTTATTATTGCTTTTATTGAATAGCAAAATTGAAATAAAAAATGAGTAAAAAATAATGCAGCTTACTATGTGTGTTTATTTCTCAGATACTGAAACACATAACTTTGTGCTGTGTCCTTGTGAAGATGATTGGTCAATGAGTGTGGCTGTTTGGCTCTCTTTGACTTCTGCTGGAGAAGCTGGTACTGTCGATCGGTACACACACAAACACACGCACACTCGGAAGCTTTTTAAAGTTATACATATATGCTGTGTGTACGTCTTAACATATTACATTCGATATATTTAGTATTTAGTATTATACTTAATGAAGTAATAAATGACAAGCTATCACGTTTTGTCCTCGTCCCCTAGAGAGACAGGTGGCAGCATTGGATCAACTTATCGGTTATTGTGGTTTTTGTATAGAGGATATTTTTATTTTACACGCATATTTACCTTTTTTTTTATGAACCCCAATTCAGATGATCGAAGAGCAAGTTGATCAAATGTCAAGGCTGAACAAGCTCGTATGTTGAGCCGGGGAATGGCGTTATTGCTGACGGGACATTTTGGAGGAAGAAGACAAAATGGCCCAAGTGGCGGTGACACAAGTGTCCTAGATGAGCACTGCCCTCAAACAATATTGCTCTAACCGAAGGCGGGCCTGGACATTAAAACTGCGACCCCTTTCAAATAACCCATCATTGGTGATACCTTTTAAATTTGTGACACTGTTACATTGCAATTTGAAAAATTCCCGTCTGTTTTCGACCCTTAAAATACATCTAGATAGATGGGTGATGAAGGTTGCACTTATTCCTACGCCACACTTCTGAATTATCACCTGGATCGTGTTACATTTCATGCAACATAGAGGCCCTAGCCTTGAATATATTGGACACCATAAAAAAAATAGTTATCACGTAATGAGAAATAGATCGAAATGGGATAAAGGTACTGGCCTAAAGAGTATAAAGCTGAAATTTCAAATTTAATCTGGATATGAGGCTGAGAATCTTTACACCAACATTTTATTTTTAATCTGGAATTAGTTCTATTTGTTTTCACTAGTGCTTTGTTATGGTATATTGTTGTTAAAGGAATGGTAGCGCACTGGACCATCGATCCGAGGCAGATCCCGAGTCGCGGGTTCGAGCCCAGGTGTGCTGGCCACACATTCCCCTGCTCGTTAGTGGTGGCTAAAAACTTGTGAACGCTACATCACTTTCCCCATAGTCCGTCATGGACTGGAAAGGGGGTCATTGTTGTTAAACTGAACATAATGAACATAATTTCTTAGCCTATCGTCAGGAGCTTAATATTCTTATAAGCTAGAAATACTAAGATGAAAACAGGAACGTTTAAACACATGTTTTTGTACCTGTATGATAGTTGGAGTGAAGGGATCAACCTCCTCCGAAAGTAAGAATGTTTATCTCTATATTGTGGATGACATTTGTGGCCTACTGAGTGGAGAGTAGGTGGCTAATTGGATGAAGCAAACATCTACAACTTTCTCAAGTGACACTAACACCTGCTACGACACCGAATATATGTGTATGTTTTTATTTAGTTAAGCCATGGTAGACTCATTGTGTATGTTTTGTATGTAGTTTAGCCATGGTAGACTCATTGTTTATGTTTTGTATGTAGTTTAGCCATGGTAGACTCATTGTGTATGTTTTGTATGTAGTTTAGCCATGGTAGACTCATTGTGTATGTTTTTGTATGTAGTTTAGCCATGGTAGACTCATTGTGTATGTTTTTGTATGTAGTTTAGCCATGGTAGACTCATTGTGTATGTTTTTATGTAGTTCAGCGATTATTGATTGATAAACCTGTAGATGGAAGTTAAAAGTTGTGAAAATACTATTGGGATAATACTATTAGCACTGGCATGCTGAAAATAAATAATGATTTTTTTTTAAACGGCTTTTAGCATTGCAAGAACACAAGAGTAATAGTTATTGGGGGCTTTCTGTTACATCGGTCACAAGTCGTACCTTTAAACTATGTTACTCTATGTGGAAATCCACATTACAGCACTGATAAAAGGGCTCTAGTCAGTCTAGAGCAGTCCAATGGGAGATGGAAAAAAAATGAGATATTAAGAAAATAGTAGTGGTTTATCAATCAACAGATCATGTGTTTTTTTAAATACATATAGCGTCCCCCGCATCCAAATTTTTAACATTTTGATTAATAGGAAATTATCATAAATTTAATTTTGGTTCATAGTGTATAGGTTATACAAATTTTTAAAAAACGCTACTCGATTTTTCGTTTTCAGGATATATTTTTACAGGCCTTAATATATTCTTCCTATCGCAAAATGTTGTGGTTCAGGCACAATCTCTGCTGTAGTGGCGTATAACTAAAACAAATTTGGCTATTAACAACGGCTTTATGGTCTATATAATTTATTAATTATTATAATATATTTTTAATCCGATGACTATATGGGGACATTATTTTAACACCCGCTTGTTTATAATAGATATCTGTATTGTCCTCCGGTGAACTATGAGCATCGTGGGTTATAAAGACAAATACTTGAGTAAGACCATTCAAAATGAGGACATATACCTAATTGCGCATAGTGTAAAAATTTACTTCTTAGATGAAGAGAAAAAAAAATATTACCCTCTTATATTAGATTGCGCACCTGACTATAGAAAAACCGAACAAATGAACTTCTTTATAAGGTATGTGTCGATTGAACATTCATCAACATTTTTTAGGCTTTCTTCCGATTGAAAGTTCAACAAGCCAAAAACTTTTCGATGCCTTAATTCGACGGCTAGAAATCCATGGGTGACCTTTGGAAAACATGAGAGGCTAAGGATGTTATAATGTGCCGAACATGAAAGGAGAACATGCGGAGGTGCAAGCAAAGATTGGAAACATAAACCTTCGTGCTTTTTTTTATACCATGTGGTAGCCACGCCCCTAACCCGGTGATAAATGATATACCATGAGGTAGCCACGCCCTTAACCGGGTGACAAATGATATACCATGTGGTAGCCACGCCCTTAACCGGGTGACAAATGATATACCATGTTGTAGCCACTCCTTACCCCGGTGATAAATGATATGGCCAAGTCACCATTATAAGCAGCCACTTTCTTTAGTATTATCCTAAAATTGTTATAATTTATTTTTTCTTTATTGACTTTCAGATGGGCCATTCTTTTTATAACCAGCCTTAAAACCTCTCAGTTACTCCATAATGTAAAGTCCAATGGACGCTGTAAAGCCATTGAGGTACTAAAAGGGTTTAAAAAAAGATGATGCATTGCCTGGCATTTTAGAGAAGAAAGATCTAGATAGTTCAGATGAAGCATCTGGACTACAAACGCAAACACACAATTCAAATTTCTTCGTTATGTCGTGCTATGATATGAGGCAGTAAATCATGTTAATCGCGTTAGTAATCTCATTATAATGCATTGCAATAAAACGTTTGGAAAGTTCCAATTTTTTTCTTTCTTTTTTTAAATTTGAGATCGGACAATCACTTTAATGCCATCCTTGTTGATGCTAGAGTAGATGGAGAAAAAAAATGAGGCTATAATCGATGCACAGGAAAAATCGAAATTGATTTTTTTAACCACGTAGTTGACACTCCAATCAAGTCTTTAAACACATATTTTCTCATTTGCCACATCATGCAGTTACTTCCTTTTTTAAATCCTTTATATTAACTCGTGGTGTCTGCGGCGGACCTTGCTTGCTTGCTTGCTTGCTTGTCGCCAAAACTTTTGATCGATTTTTAACCCACTTGCTTGCAAGATAGCGAGCTGAAATTTTGCAGGCAGTTTCGTACCGATGATAAAAACAATGTATTAAAATTTCAGATCGATCGCATGTACCGTAATTAAATTATTGATTTTTTAGATTATTTTATTTATTCCTATGTATCATGCTATTTTTTGAGATAGAGCGTCGCGGTGCGTATTATATTGAACAACCTTTCTGTCGCGCAATAAGGTGCGTATTTTATTGACAGCTCTTTTTATAAACATATTCCTGATCGGTGCGTATTATATTAAACATGTTTTACGACACAACTTCAATTTTGTATTTCGGGATGGTCTGGCGCTGCGTATTATAATGAACATTCTTTTAGTTACTTCTCGTACATAAAGGATTTATAGTGAAAAACTTGGTTTTTTACGGGGTTTTCTTATTTGGTCATAATTTATATAAACAAATGATTGTTAGTTCTTCTTTAATTTGGCAAATAGAAAATATGTGGGAACCCTTTTAGCAGAAGGGGCATCATCGGATATAAAAAGCCGGGAACTTTGCGATGAAATATCAGTGGCGCGTTCTCGATTGGGAAAAGACTTACTGCCTTTGGAAGTTTTGAAATTCATAACAACAATGAATTATGCTCCAAGCCTTCGCAGTTCTCTAAGAATTTTACTAAATGTCTAATAATTGTTGCATTTGGGGAACGTAGATTTTCTAAACTAAAAATAACCCAAGAACTATTTCAGAACAACAACACCTCAAACAAGATTGCCAGACCTCGCCCTATTAACAATCGAGTTTGAACTCAGTAACAGCTTAGGGGCCGTCCATAAAGTACATCACGCTATTTTTGACAATTTTTAATTCCCCCCTCCCCCCTGTCACAAGCTGCCACAAATCTAGGACCCCCCCCCCAAAGTACGTCACACTTTTGAACAAAAAAAATGTTTTTTTTTATTAACCAAATAATTAAAATTTAATATAAAACACCGCGACGTCACACATGGCCGGAACCCCCCCTCCTCCCCCATGTCACAAACTGTCACACTTTCTTACACCCCCTCCCCCCTCTGGAGCGTGACGTACTTTATGGACGACCCCTTAGATGTTTATAAATTAAACAGATAATTCTCTGAGCTAAAAGTTGGTTTAAAAATTATCTGAATTATGCTCATGTTAACCGTTTTTAAAAAAATGAAATATTTTAAGTAAAACGTTATTTCAAGTATATGTGTTATTAGCTGAGATACACTGTTGTTGTTTTATAGTATTTATATATTTTTTAAATTTTTTTTTGGACGTTCCATAAAAATATACAAAAGCCATAAACCTTTTTTTTTAAAAAGAATACTTACACTTTAATTACATAGGTGCGCAAATTTTATTATTTTTTTCACTTTCGCACGGAGTGGTTCAAAAGTTAGTCTCGTCCCTGCCCGAAACATTCGACTTACAAACAAATTCAATCTATTTTCTGATCTTCCCTCTTACCATCTATAAAAGACACATCCAAAACAAAATTTACAGAAGCAACTGATAACATTTCAGATCTCTCATCAGTTTGAGAACCAAATGAAGATCCTCTTTTTTTTCTTTGTTATTTAGAAATCTTATTAGAAAATCTATTGTTTCAATCCATCACAGCCTGAGCCTATATAAATCTCCGTACTTATAAATCTTTTCAGTGGTTCTTACAAGGGAGGTTATGTTCCACTTTAAATAATTTTTAGGTTAGGGGCCGCCCATAAAGTACGTCACGCTATTTTTGACGATTTCTAAGCCCCCCCCCCTCCTGTCACAAACTGTCACACATCGTGGACACCCCCCCCCCTGAAGTACGTCACACTTTCGAACAAAATTGTTGTTTTTTATTAACAAAATAATCAAAATTTAATATAAAACAGCGTGACGTCACACATGGCCGGACCCCCCTCCCCTTGTCACAAACTGTCACACTTTCTTACACACCCTCCCCCCTCTGGAGCGTGACGTACTTTATGGACGGCACCTTACTTCAAATTATCGTTTCATTAAGAATTGTTTTCATGTAATTTTTTTTTAAATAACAAACATCTAAGTAACGTTTATTACAGAATTTATTTAATTTATTTTAAAAGGGTCCCATATGCTTAAAGAAATAAACCAACTTTGTATCTATCTTATATCTCCCACTTACTTCGACGTTCGGAGGATAGATGGACATCTCTGCAGAAATTACGGCCAACCGGCTACAGTTCGGAACGAAATGACAGCCTGGGAATTTATGACTTAAACAGAATAACACAAATAAGATCGCTCGACTTGCAGGCCCCTGCTGTGGTGTTGTAATAATGAGCTTGGGTTTTTTTTTCAATGGAAGATATTTTTAACGTAAGTGCTATATAAAAAACTGAAATAAAATTTCAGATATATAATGAAATTTTTAAAAAAAGGTTATCCAAAATACAAAGAACGCTTTTGGTTAATAATTGAAAGTTGTTAAAGGAATTGAAAAAAAAAGTTGCAGTTGCGTACCTTTCAAAGAGAAATTTCTCTGAATTCTTATTAACAGCCTTTCTTGAATGCACGTATCATTAAATAACTTCAGCATTAGGAAAGTTCTCGCACTTGATGGCTGGGTTATACATACATTTATTACAATTCCTCTGGCTCTTTACCATCTAAGGGTAGATAATTCTGCAGTTTGAAACTGGGTCAGTACAACTGAGTTCAAACAAAATCTGTTCTCAAACTTTGAGGGATAATGGCAAATATTTCAAGTACATGAGTGCACCTGATACAGCACTGTTGCCTGTACAAAACTACAGCAGACTCCTGCGGGTTAGAACTTGACCTGTTGTCGTGGTCAGCCCCAGATCTGAACGAGCTCCCCCCCCACACACACACACGCTCCTGAGAGCAAGAGTTGACCTCGTGCACATCGATAATACGAGGTGAATTTTTTTATATATATAATAAAAAGCCAACATTTTTAGAGGCTTATAATCTTTTCAAATTAAACATGTTCTGCCGGGCGAACGCTCCCAAATGAGACATCGATCTACAGGCATTCAACATGTTGGAGATTAGTTGGAATCGATAGGCACCGAAATTCCTCATGCATTACACTTCAGATGTTGAGAAATATAATATAGAAGAAAGAAAGAAAGAAGTCAATACTCAGAGTTTCGTTTAGGAAGTAAGGGTTGGGGAAAGAGGTGATATTTGGCTGTGGTGTGGGAGGGACATTTAGTGGAGTGGGGGGCATTCGGTGTAAGGACTGGCTGCGAGATCTTTATATAAGGGAGCGTATTGAGGCAGAGATGTTTGGTAATTACACGGGTGATGAGTGGTGAGGATGTATGTATAAGGTGTGCATCTCTTGCGAGGCATCACTGTTTGCCATGTTGGTTGATTGGGGTATACACAGATATCACCTCCCAGACATATTTCGTTGAAATGTTGGGTGATTAGAGTGTACACAGATATCACCTTGCAGACATATTTCGTTAAATGTTGGGTGATTAGAGTGTACACAGATATCATCTTCCAGACACAATTCGTTGCAATGTTGAATAACTGGTACAGAGATGTGTTGGGCAATATTTAACTTTTAGAGAAACCAAAACAACCTGAAAGAATAACCAGTTATCACATGATGAAGCTGCGATATAACACTATTTGAGAGGCGAAATTAATGTTCGATTGCTCTGTTTACTACAAAATTTCTTTACAAAAAAGAACAACAACCCTATATAAGATTTAATAAGATGTTAACGTCTTTTATTGACGAAGGCGAATTCTCATACAGAGTTATTGGTCTCGGCACCAATAATGCACTTTTGACGTCCGGTCAGTCTAGTTTTTTTGTTTTTTGTTTTTTGCCAGTTTGAATATTGACACTTTAAATTTCGTACGTCTTTAATATGGTACATGCACATTACAGATAGAAGAGTTTAAATGTCTTACATTTTAAATGTATACGCAGTATTAACAAAAACAGTTTTATTTATTCTAATATTTCCCGGGTTCCAGAAAAAGCCAAAAATGCTTAGCACTTGATTTTTATGCTATGTACAAAATACCAAAGTGGCTAACAAATTTTAGACAGGGTTTCCGATAAAACCTAACCGTTATTCAATAGAACAGGATACCCCAGTAAATGGTTGAACCTGAAACATTTTTTCAATCGCCCGAGGGTACCCTACCCCCCCCCCAAACCACCACACCCACCACCTACTAAAGCAAATGCCCCATCTCCTTGATGACGGAACATCTTAAGTAGACCCACCTCCACTGTAAGACTTTTGCCTGGCACCCCGACAACTTTTTTTTTCTCCAGCAGCATCCCTCTCCTCCCACCAAAAACGAATATAAAAAAAATCTACTAGACGATTGAACATCTTACGTAAAACTGACTTTTAAGGCATTGTACCAAGCCCCCCCCCCACCCGGCGACCCATCCAATAAAATTGAATGATTAAAAGCCTCACGTTTTCCCTCTCCCTCCTCCCCCCTTCCCTCCCCACGACCGAATCCTCCCGATATAACTGCAATCATCGCGGCGATGAGCGATATTTGGCATTGAACTGGGCGATCTTATTAGTCGAGGTGGGGAAAGTGACGCATGTGAAACAGAAAGGGAGATAAATGAATGTGGAAACATACTCCCTTTTACTTCCATCTCGGTCTCGCCTGACCTCCGACCCCCCTCGTATTGACACTCTATAGACTTTGTGCCAGCACGCGAGTAGCTCCAGACATGTGATAGAACTCAGGTCCACAATTCTGGCACCGCCATCTCTCCCGAGGAGATCGAAGATTCACAAGGGGAGGGCAGCGAAGAACCTGGGGTGTGCGGGGCGGGGGGTAGGGATGGGAGAGTGGACCCGGGGGGGGGAGCAGAAAAATCAATATTACTTCTAGCGATCGCACGTGCATTGAAATGTACGGAACGTAATTTAGCTGTTGTATTTCTTTTCCTTTCTGTCGCTATAAATGGTCGGGTAGAATCAATGGTAGAGCTGGGATGTCCTTACCTCCCCTCAAAATCTAGGGCTGGACAAAACTCAGCTTTTTTCTAGCATACGGCTTCATTTTAAGGTTTCTTTTTCACAGCGTTGTTTCTATGAATGTAGGCACCAATTGCACTATTTTTAAAATGAAATTTCCATATTTGCTGTTTGTGCTTTGAATAAGGTGATGTATAAGAAAGTTTTAGATCTCATACGTTAACATTTTGAAAGTTTTTTTCTGTTTGATGTGAAAGTTCCATATTTTATTAAGACTTTGTTCGAAAATTTTGCCTCTGTTGCAAATTTTATTTTTGAAGGGCTAGAGAAGAAGAATACCATGTATGGCAAGAGCGAAAAATTAATTCCATATTTATATTGCTGTCGTGTACTTCTTGCTTTATTCGAATGCCATCACATAGTATTTAAAATTTAAAAAATGTTGGTTTCAGTAGAACTGCATTCCTTGACCTACGTGTATGTTAGTCTCTCCAAAAACATCGCTACCAACCTCCACCCGACTTCCCCACTCTTCCCACTCCCACCCGACTTCCCCACTCTTCACACTCCCACCCGACTTCCCCACTCTTCCCACTCCCATCCGACTTCCCCACTCTTCCCACTCCCACCCGACTTCCCCACTCTCACCCAACTTCCCTACTCTTCCCACTCCCACCCAACTTCCCCACTCTTCCCACTCCCACCCGACTTCCCCACTCTCACCCAACTTCCCTACTCTTCCCATTCCCACCCGACTTCCCCACTCTTCCCACTCCCACCCAACTTCCCCACTCTTCCCACTCCCACCCAACTTCCCCACTCTTCCCACTCCCACCCGACTTCCCCACTCTTCCCACTCCCACCCGACTTCCCCACTCTTGCCACACCCAATAGGCCTCCTCGCTTCCAATACTGTCACTTCCATCCCCGTCACATTAAAAATTGCTAAAACGCATGAATCAAATGAGCAACAACCAAGTTTAAAATTATTTACCATTAGTCTTATATTTAGTCGAAGATAATTTAGACGTGATCCCTGGAGTTATTGTAAGGAGCCAGGGGTTTGTTTGTGCGAGGGGCGTCGGAAGCAAATTTCGCCCAGGGACCAAAAACTGAAGAAATGAAAGTATAAATTACAAAAAATAGTTACGATTTTGAAGTTCTCTCAAGATTACCACACCGCGGGTGCTGTTGGGTAAAAAAAAATTGTGTTTTTGTCTATAAACATATTTTTTCATGTGTCGAACATTCAAAAGTTTTGCAACATTACATCGCGTCTCATTAGTTATCTGTACGTTCGAAATATATATCTAGTAAGTTTTATTATCATCTATAACTTATTAATGAGAGTGAATTAACACGCTATTTATTTCATTTTATTTTACCTCTTGACAAGCACATTGTTTAAATAATTTCTAATAAATTTCAAAATGCAAGTGTAAATTTTACACTATTTAAAACATGTTTAATTGCAACATTTGGAAAAAAAATATATTTAGAGTTAGATAGATTTATTTTGTTAAATAGTTTATTCCGCTGTGGTTTTTTTCCGATTAATAACCAAAACGGTTTACCGTAAACGGAAGACTTAAAACCCCTTGAGAAAGCTGGTCCGTTGATGGTAGATGTCAGAGCTGGATGTCACTCTACACAAAATAAATACGAGAATTTAAAGTTGCGAGGATGGTTGGGTCCGGATTTGGGGTTGAATTATCGAAGGCGAGACGGAAATGTGTTGGGTAAAGGGTGTCCCCGTGGGTAATTGTGACCTCTCTAGTACAAGTGTGACGTGCTTGGACACATGGCGGGGTAGGTAAGGTTGGCCGCGTATGACGTGCTCGCCATCAACAGACGTCAAGCTAAGCCTCAACACAAGGCGGTTTGTGTTTGTCAGGACTGCTCATCGCCGTTATTGGAATAGGAGACACACGCGAGCACATGAGTGCCGGATCAATGACACGCGAGCACAAGTAGCAGTGCTGGACCACCGACACGCGGTTGTACATCCAGCAGTCCTGTGGGGGGCACCGACACACACTGGTAGCACATCCGCTGCTAGAGCTTAGACACCCGAGAGCACATTTATTTAACGCTGGAGGATCGGCGCACGTATATCGTAGGAATAGCGAGACAAACTGAGCACGTCGACGTTTTGAATAGCTCAGAGTCGCGTGAAAATTTAGCGTTGGAATAGCGAGACTGACAAGCATGATTACAGTAGTGAGGAGCAGACAGAAATTCTGACAATGGTAAGTAGCTGAGTAACTATACATGTTTGTAGCAGCAAGTGATGACTGTTGCCCGTAGGCTTTGATGTTTTCTACCAAAGAAATTTTTAAAAATAAAATAATACATCAGTTCCAAATCCAATAATTTAATTGGTAACTCTCTTGGTTATTTTTAAGGGTTGAAAATAATATGCAATTTCAATTTTTCGCCGTCCATCATTGGAATCAATCAGAGTATTTAATCTATCCTGTTTATTAGTGAAATATCTCATTGTTATCTGTCAAAGATCTGTCTTCTGTATAGAAGGAGCGTCTGTAAACAGATAAGATAAAGAATTCGATGACCGTTGAGGTTAGCGCTTGATGTCTACAGATATCAAGAACATATTCCGATTCCCAAAGCAAACTTTGTAAAAAAAAATTGTCTGGTCACTTGGCGAATGTATGGGTCATGTTCATGGGCGTCGCTAGGAATTTTTCCAGGGGGGGGGGCAAAAAATCCCACTTTTTTAAATTGTAACTGGCGCATTGCAGGTACAATTTTCAATTAAATTCAAGTTCAGTATAAAATAAGGGTTGAAAAAGCCTTATAAATTAACAAGACTTACAAATTAGTGCTGTAATAGTTAAAATACAACATTTATTAATGCATTTAATAAATTAATTATTTTTTTCTCAAATGTAGGAGGGGGGCAAATGCCCCCCCTTGCCCCCCCTTCCCTACACCCATGGTCATGTTGTATGATCAAAATATTTGCTTAAAGCTTTGAAACCTGTGGATTTTCTGATGAGTGTCGACCAGATTTGGGTTTATTTTCGTCAACGCTCGTTGCTGCGGTGGGAAGGTCGTGGTTGTGAGTTGACGTTAAACACTATACATATACACTATACATTAAACACTATACATAAACACTATACATTAAACACTATACATTAAACACTATACATTAAACACTATACATTAAACACTATACATTAAACACTATACATTAAACACTATACATTAAACACTATACATTAAACACTATACATTAAACACTATACATTAAACACTATACATTAAACACTATACATAAACACTATACATTAAACACTATGCATTAAACACTATACATAAACACTATACATTAAACACTAAACGGTACAGAAGAGGTTAATTCCTTACCCGAGTTATGTCTCAAGTAATGAAATTCTAAATCAACATATTCACCTTGAAGATAATCAACCCATGACATGGGCTAAATAGTATATTAAGTTATCTCACTGTCGGCTTTCAAATTTATTTTACGGAACAAGATGTCTATCTCAGAGTAAACACGCCAACACAAACACGCGCGCACACTCACAGACACACACACACGCTCACTCACACATTTTCAAACAAAAATGTACTCTCATTAACCAATCCTTCTGCCATGTCTTTAATTTCATGGTATACATTACCAAGAACCATGGGCGTAAGAAAGGTGGGAAGGGCTCAAAGGGTGGGTCGACCCCCACCTAACATGTATGTCTTAATTTGCTGTGTTACAAGATGCTTGACCCGGTCTGAGTGTTTTCTAACCTGGGTTGTCAACAGGCTATTATCAATTATTATCATTTACATAATACAATTAAAACTACAACCTCCTCCCCCTCTTATCGTACATTACCAACACCTGACCCTGTTTATAGCGAGTCTCACTTGATGTTCCCGAAGATGGTATCAAGACAAAATTTATTTATGGATGAGCTGCAAGTGTATTGATAAACGTAGCCCTTTAAAAATGGATGGGCCGCAAGTTATCTTTCTATTGATAACGTAACCATTTAATAATGGATGGATCGACTTGTATCATTCTATTGATTACTTAACCATTTAATAAGCGACAGATCGCTTCCCTTGAATACCACTTCACGGCATAATTGGAGATACGCAATTACATTGCAGCAACGAAACGACGCTCGACTACACACAGCACAACGGAAGACAATGATGCAAGTATCGGGGCTTCCGTTGTCTTTCCGTTCAAACATTTCTCAGAGGTGCATGTAGAGTTCACTTTGACATGACAGGATATGCCTGTTTGACAGCGAGGAAAGGTGTCATCTGACCAAGGGTGTCAGCAATCCATATTCGTCAGCTAATGATGACAGGACGTGGCAGTACAAATGCCGTGACACTCTAAAGCCTGAACCGAATTCTGCAACTGCCGCTACTGTCAACCAAGTTCTGTATTTATTGTGGATCATAGCCACTAACGTAGAGTTGTAACATATATATATATATATAATTCGCCAGAAATTAGCACAAGCACAAGATGCGAGCAAGCAAGCATGGCGAATGACCCTCGCTATGGTCGACCAATCACAGTTTATGGTTGGCAAGCGAGGGTGCGTGGTGGGGGGGGGGCAGGTTGAATTATCGAAGGCGAGACGGAAATGTGTTGGGTAAAGGGTGTCCCCGTGGGTAATTGTGACCTCTCTAGTACAAGTGTGACGTGCTTGGACACATGGCGGGGTAGGTAAGGTTGGCCGCGTATGACGTGCTCGCCATCAACAGACGTCAAGCTAAGCCTCAACACAAGGCGGTTTGTGTTTGTCAGGACTGCTCATCGCCGTTATTGGAATAGGAGACACACGCGAGCACATGAGTGCCGGATCAATGACACGCGAGCACAAGTAGCAGTGCTGGACCACCGACACGCGGTTGTACATCCAGCAGTCCTGTGGGGGGCACCGACACACACTGGTAGCACATCCGCTGCTAGAGCTTAGACACCCGAGAGCACATTTATTTAACGCTGGAGGATCGGCGCACGTATATCGTAGGAATAGCGAGACAAACTGAGCACGTCGACGTTTTGAATAGCTCAGAGTCGCGTGAAAATTTAGCGTTGGAATAGCGAGACTGACAAGCATGATTACAGTAGTGAGGAGCAGACAGAAATTCTGACAATGGTAAGTAGCTGAGTAACTATACATGTTTGTAGCAGCAAGTGATGACTGTTGCCCGTAGGCTTTGATGTTTTCTACCAAAGAAATTTTTAAAAATAAAATAATACATCAGTTCCAAATCCAATAATTTAATTGGTAACTCTCTTGGTTATTTTTAAGGGTTGAAAATAATATGCAATTTCAATTTTTCGCCGTCCATCATTGGAATCAATCAGAGTATTTAATCTATCCTGTTTATTAGTGAAATATCTCATTGTTATCTGTCAAAGATCTGTCTTCTGTATAGAAGGAGCGTCTGTAAACAGATAAGATAAAGAATTCGATGACCGTTGAGGTTAGCGCTTGATGTCTACAGATATCAAGAACATATTCCGATTCCCAAAGCAAACTTTGTAAAAAAAAATTGTCTGGTCACTTGGCGAATGTATGGGTCATGTTCATGGGCGTCGCTAGGAATTTTTCCAGGGGGGGGGGCAAAAAATCCCACTTTTTTAAATTGTAACTGGCGCATTGCAGGTACAATTTTCAATTAAATTCAAGTTCAGTATAAAATAAGGGTTGAAAAAGCCTTATAAATTAACAAGACTTACAAATTAGTGCTGTAATAGTTAAAATACAACATTTATTAATGCATTTAATAAATTAATTATTTTTTTCTCAAATGTAGGAGGGGGGCAAATGCCCCCCCTTGCCCCCCCTTCCCTACACCCATGGTCATGTTGTATGATCAAAATATTTGCTTAAAGCTTTGAAACCTGTGGATTTTCTGATGAGTGTCGACCAGATTTGGGTTTATTTTCGTCAACGCTCGTTGCTGCGGTGGGAAGGTCGTGGTTGTGAGTTGACGTTAAACACTATACATATACACTATACATTAAACACTATACATAAACACTATACATTAAACACTATACATTAAACACTATACATTAAACACTATACATTAAACACTATACATTAAACACTATACATTAAACACTATACATTAAACACTATACATTAAACACTATACATTAAACACTATACATTAAACACTATACATTAAACACTATACATAAACACTATACATTAAACACTATGCATTAAACACTATACATAAACACTATACATTAAACACTAAACGGTACAGAAGAGGTTAATTCCTTACCCGAGTTATGTCTCAAGTAATGAAATTCTAAATCAACATATTCACCTTGAAGATAATCAACCCATGACATGGGCTAAATAGTATATTAAGTTATCTCACTGTCGGCTTTCAAATTTATTTTACGGAACAAGATGTCTATCTCAGAGTAAACACGCCAACACAAACACGCGCGCACACTCACAGACACACACACACGCTCACTCACACATTTTCAAACAAAAATGTACTCTCATTAACCAATCCTTCTGCCATGTCTTTAATTTCATGGTATACATTACCAAGAACCATGGGCGTAAGAAAGGTGGGAAGGGCTCAAAGGGTGGGTCGACCCCCACCTAACATGTATGTCTTAATTTGCTGTGTTACAAGATGCTTGACCCGGTCTGAGTGTTTTCTAACCTGGGTTGTCAACAGGCTATTATCAATTATTATCATTTACATAATACAATTAAAACTACAACCTCCTCCCCCTCTTATCGTACATTACCAACACCTGACCCTGTTTATAGCGAGTCTCACTTGATGTTCCCGAAGATGGTATCAAGACAAAATTTATTTATGGATGAGCTGCAAGTGTATTGATAAACGTAGCCCTTTAAAAATGGATGGGCCGCAAGTTATCTTTCTATTGATAACGTAACCATTTAATAATGGATGGATCGACTTGTATCATTCTATTGATTACTTAACCATTTAATAAGCGACAGATCGCTTCCCTTGAATACCACTTCACGGCATAATTGGAGATACGCAATTACATTGCAGCAACGAAACGACGCTCGACTACACACAGCACAACGGAAGACAATGATGCAAGTATCGGGGCTTCCGTTGTCTTTCCGTTCAAACATTTCTCAGAGGTGCATGTAGAGTTCACTTTGACATGACAGGATATGCCTGTTTGACAGCGAGGAAAGGTGTCATCTGACCAAGGGTGTCAGCAATCCATATTCGTCAGCTAATGATGACAGGACGTGGCAGTACAAATGCCGTGACACTCTAAAGCCTGAACCGAATTCTGCAACTGCCGCTACTGTCAACCAAGTTCTGTATTTATTGTGGATCATAGCCACTAACGTAGAGTTGTAACATATATATATATATATAATTCGCCAGAAATTAGCACAAGCACAAGATGCGAGCAAGCAAGCATGGCGAATGACCCTCGCTATGGTCGACCAATCACAGTTTATGGTTGGCAAGCGAGGGTGCGTGGTGCAGGTAGCTCAACCGCTGTGCGCATGTCTCGAGACCAACAATGCTCTGATTGGGTCGGCGGTACTCCCAATGTTCACTCACGTTGTTCTCATGTCTTTTCTTCGTGCTGATGTTTGCGTCCGTTCTCCCCCCCCCCATTTTTATTTGCATTATGAGCAAGTCTGCGGCGGCGTATGCTACGCCGCGGGTCGTATCCAGTTTGTAATAATTCAGTTTCGGTCAGTAGCCACATGGGAGATTATTTTTGATGCTGAGGCAAAATTATTATTTCTTATCATTTACCACTCTTTTATAAAACCATATAATTTATGTATGTTGTCTGTCCGTTTTTCAAGTTTTGCTTCAAATCATGCAATCAATATTTTCAGCTGCACCGTCTAGCTGTTAATCGTTGGAAAACTCTTAGTGCTACACTAGGTTATATGTATACGTTTTTTGATTGGTTCACAAGGCTCATGTGATTCATCTTGAATAGTTACGTTGGCTGAAAGTAAAGCCTAAGCTTACAGTATCCTATTTAGAAATTCGTGAAGAGAGCATAATATAATATTTGAACTGGTTTCAGTTGTTATAAGTTAATTAAATTGGTTCCATGTCATGTACTAAAAGCCTTGTCTTTGACAAAATAAATTGTTTAAAATATTTAGCCTACTTTTTTATATAAACAATTCACGACGTGCTACAGGAAATAAATTCTGGAAATAAGAATCGCGACTACGTGTTTCAAATTTATATATATTTATTTGGAGAAAAAAACTGCCAAATATTTCCTCGACGGAGCATTGGGTTTTGAAAGAATGACCGTCTGACACGCAAGGGCAGACGTCTGCTCGAATCTCGATCATTGCCACTGGAGTGTCTGCATGTCCATTTCTTAAAAGTATTTATACACAGCGTTAACTGAACATTCTACGTATCACTGACGGGATTTGGGTACCTGTCAATCAAACTTTATTTATATTTAGTCATTTATTTGTTAAAAACACATCACTATTCAAAAAGCTTCACCTGTTTATTACTGAGAGCTACTTCAAAATGACTCCACATTGGAAGCTTGTCTATCTGCAGATTAAGTAGACGATCAAAACGTTTTAAAATATTTGCCTCAACTTGTTAGAAAATTAGGTCTAACAGACAGCCGTCATAGCAATAGCAACTCTAAGTTTTATTGCAATAGTCATCATCTGATGATAATATGTACGATACTGTGTCATTATTCAAGAGTTTCTTTAAGCAAGTAAAGAAGAAAATTGTTGAGTTATTAGGTAATATATAAGTCATTACAGGTCATGTCAAAGAGAGTCTCCAAACAGGAAGCAACATGGTACCCTTAAAATTGTCTATGGCAAGTGTACATACCACACGCACCACATCTCTTGGCAAGTGTACATACCACACACACCACATCTCTTGGCAAGTGTACATACCACAAACACCACATCTCTTGGCAAGTGTACATACTACACACCACATATCTTGGCAAGTGTACATACCACACACACCACATCTCTTGGCAAGTGTACATTATACACACACCACATCTCTTGGCAAGTATATATACCACACACACCACATCTCTTGGAAAGTGTACATACCACACACACCACATCTCTTGGAAAGTGTACATACCACACACACCACATCTCTTGGCAAGTGTACATACCACACACATCACATCTCTTGTCAAAGTGTACATACCAAAAACACAACACATCTGCTGACAAGTGTACATACCACACACACCACATCTCCTGACAAGTGTAAATACGACACACTGAATCTCCTGACAAGTGTAAATACGACACACTGAATCTCCTGACAAGTGTACATACCACACACGCCACATCTCCTGACAAGTGTACATACCTCATACTGAATCTCCTGCCAAATGTACATACCACACACACCACATCTCCTGACAAGTGTACATACCACACACCAAATCTCCTTTCAAGTGTACATACCACATCTCCTGACAAGTGTACATAAAACACACACCACATCTCCTGACAAGTGTACACACTACACACACATCTCCTGACAAGTGTACGCATGACAACAAATGGCAAAACAAGGCTTCCCAAGCGACGGACCAATGTCACATTTACTGTGGGATAAAATGCGTTTCACCACATCATCTGTCAGGTGTACCACACAACACCACCACATTTCCCTCGTGCGTTTTAACACAACATCACACATCCTGTCAGGGGACAGCACTAATGCCAAAATAAGCAATCTTCCCTCGGGGATTTATGCAAGAAGAAAAAAGAATTTATAATTCACCATCAAAAAAGGCAAGATATTGAAAAAATCTTGTCCCGTTGAACTAGATCGTTCGAGAGTCATTGATCTTAACAAATAAACGGGAATAAAGGCAGGGTTCCACCGTTGTTGGGTTCGATAGAATTCAACAGCAGCGTCTCAGTTCCTTCAACTTTGGTGATGGGTGTTTGAATCGGGCTTTAAATGATCTCTTTAAA
The DNA here is from genome assembly GCA_944989445.1 of Ampullaceana balthica. Lineage (NCBI taxonomy): Eukaryota > Metazoa > Mollusca > Gastropoda > Lymnaeidae > Ampullaceana > Ampullaceana balthica. The sequence goes on from CALYLW010000078.1 coordinate 724,329, forward strand.
ATAATATCAAGGAAACGAAGTAATCCACAAATGGTAAGAATGTTTGTGAGTAAATTGGACGATACATTTAAAATCCTTTAACAATGTAATATTTAATTATTTGTTTTTAAATATCAAAATAAAACGTGGCGGAGTTCAACCATCTGTTCTAAGTTAATCTCGGTTTTGATTCCTGATCTTTATTTTCTTTAAATTATAGTCGCTGTCGCAATTATTGTCATTTGGCTGCCTTCCTTTATTCTTGTCTTCCTCTTTGCTACATTACATACAGTTGGTTTCATTGTTATATCGGCAACTCAGGAATCCTTCAATCAAAACTCTTTGTTGTCCCGAGCAACCGCCACGGTAGCCTTATACTTAGATATATATCAATAACAACATGACAAGTGCTTGCTTTTCTATCCCGAAATTAACGATCGATTGAATGTCGATGTATTTGCTGTCGCTCTTATTACGTCTGTATTGAGCATAGAATGGGGTCAATATTTGATTGGTAAACAACCAACATCCAACAAACACGCCATTATGGACGAGGCTGTGGAGGCATGATCCTGTCAACCAATTTAACGTCTGCTGATGTTGTCTGCGAGCTGTCAGGGACCATGACTGACATTTCGATTATCATGAGAATCGATGCGAATAAGGACGTAGGAAACATGTCGAAAAAAACAACACAGCGAAAGATGCAGTAATGTAGTTTGAATTATATTTTTTATCTTCGTATTTAGGATTGACTAAAATGTGGAACACCAAAGAAATAAAACCTACCACTGCCAGGCGGTTTCCTCTAAAATGTGTTGGTCCTTGTGCAAAGTAAAAGAAACTTGTGTGCAAACTTGCACAGCCTCCATTTTTTGTGCAGTATTTTACAAATGTTGCTGCGCGGTAATTCTAAACTGCTGCTCGACGTCGGTCAGATATCTGGGCGGCCCCGCAGCCGCGCAGCTTAAAGGGAACATTGCTGGCAGGATAAAAAGGGATTTACCAAATTAACTGACATACCCAAGCGCTAGCATCTGGACATCGTCTGACAGCCAATCAGTTCACATCATGTCAACAACAACCACAACACACAACACACAACACTCAACACACAACACTCAACACACAACACACAACAATCAACACACAATACACAAAACTCTACACAAAGCGGAAGGCGTCACGATAACTGGGTCATCATTGTTTTTATTCCACGGGAAGTTCTGGAGAAATTTTCCATTCGCACGGTTTCCTTTTATATTCCGAAAATACCCGAAGTCCGATCGAAACCTGTTTTCCTATTACAAATAGATCAGAGAGAAGGATCTCTTCCTCCTGGCCAGCGGGCAAATTTACATTTCATCGAGCAACGTTTCATGTTCTGGGAAAACATGCCGGGTAATACTTCCATACCCTGGATGTATTGGATTGCGCTTCTATACCTTGTATACTTCAGACCATGCTTCTATACCTTGTATACTTCAGACCATGCTTCTATACCTTGTATACTTCAGACCATGCTTCTATACCTTGTATACTTCAGACCATGCCTCTATACCTTGTATACTTCAGACCATGCTTCTATACCTTGTATACTTCAGACCATGTTTCTATACCTTGTATACTTCAGACAATGTTTCTATACCTTGTATACTTCAGACAATGTTTCTATACCTTGTATATTTCAGACAATGTTTCTATACCCTGTATACTTCAAAACCATGCTTCTATACCTTGTATACTTCAGACCATGCTTCTATACCTTGTATAATTCAGACCATGCTTCTATACCTTGTATACTTCAGACCATGCTTCTATACCTTGTATACTTCAGACAATGTTTCTATACCTTGTATATTTCAGACAATGTTTCTATACCTTGTATACTTCAGACAATGTTTTTATACCTTGTATATTTCAGACAATGTTTCTATACCTTGTATACTTCAGACCATGCTTCTATACCTTGTATACTTCAGACCATGCTACTATACATTGTATACTTCAGACCATGCTTCTATACCGTGTATACTTCAGACCATGCCTCTATACCTTGTATACTTCAGACCATGCTTCTATACCTTGTATACTTCAGACCATGCCTCTATACCTTGTATACTTCAGACCATGCTTCTATACCTTGTATACTTCAGACCATGCTTCTATACCTTGTATACTTCAGACCATGCTTCTATACCTTGTATACTTCAGACCATGCCTCTATACCTTGTATACTTCAGACCATGCCTCTATACCTTGTATACTTCAGACCATGCCTCTATATCTTGTATACTTCAGACCATGCTTCTATACCTTGTATACTTCAGACCATGCCTCTATATCTTGTATACTTCAGACCATGCTTCTATACCTTGTATACTTCAGACCATGCCTCTATACCTTGTATACTTCAGACCATGCTTCTATACCTTGTGTACTTCAGACCATGCTTCTATACCTTGTATACTTCAGACCATGCCTCTATACCTTGTATACTTCAGACCATGCTTCTATACCTTGTATACTTCAGACCATGCTTCTATACCTTGTATACTTCAGACCATGCCTCTATACCTTGTATACTTCAGACCATGCCTCTATACCTTGTATACTTCAGACCATGCCTCTATACCTTGTATACTTCAGACAATGCTTCTATACCTTGTATACTTCAGACCATGCTTCTATACCTTGTATACTTCAGACCATGCCTCTATATCTTGTATACTTCAGACCATGCTTCTATACCTTGTATACTTCAGACCATGCTTCTATACCTTGTATACTTCAGACCATGCTTCTATATCTTGTATACTTCAGACCATGCCTCTATACCTTGTATACTTCAGACCATGCCTCTATACCTTGTATACTTCAGACCATGCTTCTATACCTTGTATACTTCAGACCATGCTTCTATACCTTGTATACTTCAGACCATGCCTCTATATCTTGTATACTTCAGACCATGCTTCTATACCTTGTATACTTCAGACCATGCCTCTATTCCTTGTATACTTCAGACCATGCTTCTATACCTTGTATACTTCAGACCATGCTTCTATACCTTGTATTCTTCAGACCATGCCTCTATACCTTGTATACTTCAGACCATGCCTCTATACCTTGTATACTTCAGACCATGCTTCTATACCTTGTATACTTCAGACCATGCCTCTATACCTTGTATACTTCAGACCATGCCTCTATACCTTGTATACTTCAGACCATGCCTCTATACCATGTATACTTCAGACCATGCTTCTATACCTTGTATACTTCAGACCATGCTTCTATACCTTGTATACTTCAGACCATGCTTCTATACCTTGTATACTTCAGACCATGCCTCTATACCTTGTATACTTCAGACCATGCCTCTATACCTTATATACTTCAGACCATGCTTCTATACCTTGTATACTTCAGACCATGCTTCTATACCTTGTATACTTCAGACCATGCTTCTATACCTTGTATACTTCAGACCATGCTTCTATACCTTGTATACTTCAGACCATGCTTCTATACCTTGTATACTTCAGACCATGCTTCTATACCTTGTATACTTCAGACCATGCTTCTATACCTTGTATACTTCAGACCATGCCTCTATACCTTGTATACTTCAGACCATGCCTCTATACCTTGTATACTTCAGACCATGCCTCTATACCTTGTATACTTCAGACCATGCTTCTATACTTTGTATACTTCAGACCATGCTTCTATACCTTGTATACTTCAGACCATGCTTCTATACCTTGTATACTTCAGACCATGCTTCTATACCTTGTATATTTCAGACAATGTTTCTATACCTTGTATATTTCAGACAATGCTTTTATACTCTGAATGTGTGAGCCAATACTTCTATACCCTATATATTTTGGACAATGCTTCTACTTCTATACCGTTTATATTTTAGACAAGGTTTCTATACTCTGAATACGTGAAACTATTCTTCTTATATATTGAATATATATCCTTGATGCGTTCGCAATGATACAACCACCTAAATATTATGTCTATCTATGATTTATATATATGTACGTTAAAAGGCAAATATTTTGACATCCCTATGTGTGCTAGATAATTACTCTGTAGACATAATTTCATAAATTATCCTCCTCCTTATATAATAAAAGGCACTGTTCTGTCCGTTCTGTTCGGTCATCTCTATAGCGATTGGTCCCTCAAACACATATGACTCCTACAGCCAAATCACATTAAACACGTTTACGCGGACGTTCAAAACGAGTTATTTTTGGTGCAGTATTTCTTCCAATACTTTATTTTGTGTTATGCGCGTTGGGATTTATAGTCAAAAGCTCTGTTTTTACGAGCTATTTATTTTAATTATAATGAATAGTATTTTTGACGTGATGCACATGTATGCCGGTCGAGACGTCTGTTTGTTACAACAACTTGCCACCGAACGGTGGCGGAACGTCCTTGGACGGCTTTTGTTGCTTGTTATTTTATAAAATTAATATACCAGAAAATGCGACCAACAAGTGTTTTGTTATGACACTTCGACTGACAGCGTTTGACTCATGTCTCCTGAATCCAATAGTCTAAGCTCAATTAATCCATAACTTCAATTTGTAATAATTGAATAGTTCCTGAAAAATGACTTTGTGAAACATAAAATTACTAAGCTTACATCATGTTGTGTATTTCAGTTTGCACAACGTTTCCATGAATCATTTCTAAGGGGCACTAACTTAATAAACCTCCTGTCAAGTCAATATGTTAAAAGCTCTTGTGGTGCAATAGATAAGTTTGTTGTTGAGCCTTCTCGTCCATGAGGGGCATCCACCGATCATCGTCGGCGTCTGCGATTCCTCCAAGGGCATAGGCCACCTACGAGAGACCTCCAGGCATCTCTATCCTGGGTCAGCTTCTCCAGGATCTTCCATTCATGGCCAATTCTCTTGATGTCTGCCTCCAATTCTCGGCGCCAAGTGTTTCTTGGACGGCCTCTTTTCCGCTTACCCTGTGGGTTCCATTTCAGGGCTTGCTTTGTTGTGTTAGGAGCAGGTTTTCTTAATGTATGACAGATCCACCTCCACCGCTTCTGGAGAATCTCTTCCTCAATGGGCTTCTGTTTTGTCCGCTGCCACAGTTCCTGGTTGCTGATTTTGTCTGGCCAGTGAATTCTGAGGATCCTTCTTAAACAGTTGTTGATGAAGGACTGGATTCTGGTCAAGTTTACGGCCGTTGTTCTCCATGTCTCGGCTCCATATAGCAGCACAGGTTTTACCATAGCGTTAAAAATCCTTACTTTTAACTTGCTGCCTAAGTTGTTAGAGACCCAAACATTCTTGAGTTGATGGAAAGCTGCTCTTGCTTTTCCGATCCTTATTTTGACGTCCGCATCTGTACCACCTTGTTTATCTACCACGCTGCCAAGGTAAACAAAACTGTCCACCTCCTCAAGGGCTTCTCCTTCAAGCATAATGGGTGATGTACTGGTGGCATTGACCTTGAGGATTGCACAACGTTTCCATGAATCATTTCTAAGGGGCACTAACTTAATAAACCTCCTGTCAAGTCAATATGTTAAAATCTCTTGTGGTGCAATAAAGATTAGTAATAGTATTCTGTCGAAAAGGGGTTGGCCTCTACGGGGCTCGACAGACGAGTAGGACTACGGAGTTGACCGCAACCTAAAACCGACAACTCCTGGCAGGCAATGCCCAAATCCGATATGTTAGGTGTTAGGTGCTAGTGACATATGATTACAGTCGCTTTTCTGATCTTAGGCAGAGCATCAGATGCAATGCCGATGATGAAAAACCACAGTACTCGCTGAGGGTCGGGTTATTCCGAAGCGACAGTTTCGTCCCCATCATTTTACCAGCAACGCCACTGAGCGGTGCCGGTTAAGGGCCGGGAGCGCCAGTACGGATTACCAAAAGGTAACGCGAAGAACGTAGCGGACGCCAGCTCTGAGGAAACCTTCCAGTGGGGGTTACACCCTAGGTAGGTCATTGATGATCCCCCGATTTGCGGCAGTCCTAACTATAGAGACTCGTGTGCTTTGCCAGGGTGGCGCAGAAGTGATAGCGAGTCGAAGTAGGAAAAATTCCACCTCTCCGTGTGAGGTCGTATTTAGTGGGAGGCATTTTGGACTTTGTGTCTTGGATGCCCATGTGGCCACTTCAGAAGTGACCGTTTCGGGGAGGGGGGCTCTCAGCTGTTAGGTCCCTTAGGGACAAGAGAGCTGAGGGGGGGGGGTTGGGGGGTCCGGGAAGACCCATGAAGAGCATTAGGCTCGAGGCTGCGAATTTTCTTCCACATGTATGATATGGAGTAAATATTTTTCGGAGAAGTAAGGTTTCACTTGTCAATAAACAGCCTTGGAACAATGTTTCCTTTACGTTTCGTTGGTTCATGTGCATAATAACTAACTCATTTGGGAAAATTGCATTGCATCTATTTTTGTGCAAAAGTGTATCAGCACAATCATCAACATACATAATTTGCAATATATGTCACGTCCCGTCCCGTCTGTAATGTCCTTCTGACCTCCTTCCGTCCCATCCGTGACGCTACTAATTTTAGAAAGCCGCGCACCAAATTACTGCACCAAAAATAACTCTTTTCGAACGTTCCGCATAAAATTGTTGAATGTAAAAAATAAATGAATAAAATAAAAATACATAAAATAAATGAAAGCTCTGTATTACATTATTTTTTATTCTGGTGTGTATTTTTTCAAAATAAATAGATTTCAACTGAAAGGTATTTATTTTGAAAACTTCCGTCATTTTCACGGGTAATAACCCTAGTAGATAATATATTTCCATATCAAAATTAGCTGCACGGTTACTCTAAAATGCTGCGCGGTTTCGCTCGGATATCTGCGTGGCCGCGCAGCCCCGCAGCTTAAAGAAAACATTGTCTGGGGACCCATTTTGCAGTTTTATATTGATTTTTCAACGAACAATAAGAAGCACATTATTATACAAACAACAGCGGTAACTCATTAGAGTGTTTTACGTGAAAGACGTAGATCCCCACACACACACACACACACATACACACACACTCACACACACTCACACACACACACACAAACACATGCAAAAATTGTGTTGGTGCAGGAATTCCCTTGAGAAGTCCCCTGGTCCGAATGACAACCAGCGGGAACCATGTCATCACGTAGCTATGGATTTGTTTGACAACGGTCACATCATTAGCGCATTACTCATGCACGAGATCGTGGTCAATTATCTTGACATTTGAACTCCCGCCCCCTTGGCGTGAGAATCAATTTAATCACTGCCCTCGTACCCGCCTCGCCTTTGAGCTCCAAGATCAGCGAATGCTTTGAAATTTAATGTTGTATATATATTTTTTTTAACGTTGCCGTTAAGAGTTTATTTAAGAGATCAATGTATTAAGATGAAAGCGGAAATACCACCGTGTGTTCCGTAAGGAGATCCAGATTTTGTTTGAGTCTTAAAATTAAGCTCGATAACGCAAATTATAAAGCTAATAATTTCGTGTATTAAAAGAGCTTATAGGTCTTGGCATGTCATGATTGAAATCTATTAATATTAATAACCGGGACTACTCATTTGCAAAAATTTTATGAAAATGTTAATAAAATAACAAGGTATTTTTTGAGGAAATATATCGACAGATATTTGTTAATTTGTATAAATTTGTATAAATATACTGCACTCTACAGGAACAAAAAAAAATAATTTACAGCTTTATTATTTCAAAAATAAATTTTGCAGATTGTTACTCATTTATATATGCTAAACACATTGTTTTATGAAAACTGTTTTTTTAAAATAGTAACATGACTTAATGAGATATGACATTTAATGGTCTGCGAAATGATACATTATGTGCATATCGAAAAATTACTTTCTTAAACTGTATCTTGGGGGTGCCATAATAAACCATTAAAGATCGGTGTGGTCAATAAAATAAAAGATAATGTGGTCAGTTAACAGTCGACGATCAAGGTTTCAGTACACGGACACTGACTGGGGTGGCCAAGGAATGGAAATAGATCAGGGCAAT